>SNQJ01S0001636.1:181821-194507 GCA_010110895.2 Picea sitchensis
AGTTTATCAGATCATTGAATGCAGTCTGCAATCAATGTTATTTTATTAACTGTAATTCTTCCCTAATTAAATCTTGCTTAATAATCTTTAATCATTTATCAGTTTAGGGGCGTTACAGGATGAGATGGATTTTTGATGGTGGTCGAGTATCTTCGTTTGCTAGTGCGGTCTTCCTGATGTTGCAGTGATCTCACTTTGGCTCTCTCGTTTTGTTCAAATGGCTTATGTTCGAGTGGATCAGGCTCTCTGTTCTGGATGAGGTGATTTTTTTTTATGGTGATCATGCTTGTTGGTGTGGTTCTACTGGAGTTGTAGTGTTCTCACCTCAGATCTCTCATTGGCCCATCTTGTGTTGTCTCAGGATTTCTGGTAGTCTTGTCATTGGTTTTCTCTATGGGTGGCCTCTCCTTTGGCGAGTTTTCATTGTGCTTCTTTGTTCTCCCTTTTATGTTTTAGGTTCGTTTAGGGTCAAATGCATGCCCTCTATTATGTGGGTTTGGCTGCAATTTTTTTGGTGTCGAGTTTCAGATCCTTTGTAGCTGGGGTTTGGAGTCTTGGATCCTCTCTTTTTAGAAAGATATGTATGTCGCTCTGATCTAATCCTTCCTACATCTGGGTTTTCTTTAGGGTTCATCTTGATTCCCACTCTCAACAAGTTTTTTTGGGAGTCTGCTCTCATCAGTCTGTAGTTCCTCTCTCCGGTTGTGTTGATATGTTCAGGGTTTGATGTATTCCCAGATTATGAGGGAGCTTCATACTGCTTTGACCTGATCTATCTAGTCGTCAGTGCTGGTTTTTTAGGGTTTGATGTATTCGCATTTGATGTGGGAGCTTCATACCACTCTAACCTGGTCCATATTGTCTCCAAGGTCTTTTTTTTTAGACTATTCTTCTGGCACGCTTCTCTGTGGTGGAATGTTGTATGATTATTTGGACTTATATTGTTTCTTTCAGGAATGTTCTCAGCTCTTTTTTGTATACTTTGTTGTGGATTATCATCCATCTCATTGGCCTCTTCCAACTTTTATTTTCTGACCTAAGTTTTTCCCATGTTTGGGTTGTGCTTAAATCGCCTAAAAAATGTAATTTGGTTCTCTTCAGATGAATAGAATTACGTTTTTTTCTGAGGAAAAAAAAAACATGTTTCTCAATATAAGAGTATTTGATCTCATTGTCTGATAAACTTTGACTCATGTAAGCTACAGGTTTTTCATTTTTTTGGTCATAACATTGTAAGAGGATAGCATAAATTGCTTCCTCGATGGCATTGGTATATATGATAAAGTCTTTCCCAAAATTCGGTTTCACTAGAACCTGTGCAAAACTAATTGATTTCTTAATCCTAAGGAAATCATTATCGAACTCATGTTTCCAAGAAAAATAACGATCCTACTTCAAAAGATTATGCATTGGTTTAACCATGATAGAAAAATCAGGAACAAATCTACCGACAAAATTAATAATGCCCATGAAAGCTTGAACTTCTTTCTTGGAGGTAGGGGCGGGGAGGTTTAGAATGGCAGTAATCCTCTTGTGATCTATACTTATCCCTGAATCAGAAACAATGTGATCGAGGAGCTTACCCTTTGTGACACTGAAAATGGATTTGGAAGGATTCAAGGAAATGCCAAATTTTCTGCAATGCATGAGAACTTTTCTAAGATGACTGAAATGATCCAACCGATTTTTAGAATAAATAGTCAAATCATCAATATAAACTTAGATAATTTTACTGATTAAATATCCAAAATCTATTTGCATATCTCTTTGAGAGGTGGTGCCTGCATTAGATAAGCCAAAAGGCATGTGTTCATAAGCAAATATGTCCAGTGTGTGGTAAATGTAGTTTTATACCTATCAGTATTTTTTACCTTGATTTGATTATACCCAGAGAAACTGTCAAGTAAGGACATCATTTGAGACCCTGCAACCTGTTGTAAAATAATTTCCATATTAGGAAGTGGAAAATGGTATTTTAAACTTACTCTATTCAATG
Organism: Picea sitchensis; assembly: GCA_010110895.2. Taxonomy (NCBI): domain Eukaryota; kingdom Viridiplantae; phylum Streptophyta; class Pinopsida; order Pinales; family Pinaceae; genus Picea; species Picea sitchensis. The sequence continues at coordinate 183,818 of SNQJ01S0001636.1, forward strand.
CACGAAAATTGACACATAATATGATCCGGTCAGTAGTTTTCCGAACATGGACTAGATTTGAAACCCAGTCGAAATACTTAACTGGAAAGATTATATTAGCTTTCAAAAAAACATCCAATTATTTTCTAATAGTGGCTTCGAGCGCATGGTTAATAGGTCTTTGTATTTTCCTAACTGGTTTTACCCCTTCCTTGGTAGGAATGGCATGTTGTGTGAGAGCAAGATCAAAACCACAAAGATCATCGTATGACCGGGAAAAAACATCTTGAAATTCACGGAGTAATTTTGTGAATTTCATTTTTTTCTTCATTAGAACACTAGACACCTAATTTAATGATCTTTGGAAATTCGGATGTCTCAATATTCAAGGAAATGGTATCACCAATTTTCCTTTTCGACTCCTCTTCCTTATGTGTTTCTTTGTTTCCTACATCACTTGACGAAAATGAACTTTCGAGAAGAGTCAAGCCTTTAGGAAATTTGTCATCTTTAATAGAGATGATATCTTTGGGCTTAAATGGTTCATTTTGTATGAAAGCGCAAATGCCTTCGTCACTTGGGAAAACCTGCCATGATTCTACGTTATTAGGGATGTGAGGAAGATATAGAGATTGGAACGTACATTCAGGTCTTTGAGGTAAAAATTTTCGGGTAGGGGATGCTACAAAAATAGCTAACCTATCAGTCATTGAATTAAGTTCCCTCTTAACATGAGTGATGTTAAATGATAACAGATTTGAAATCAGCATCCAAACAGCTTAAGTATAACGTTTAAGTAACTTATTTCTTGGTGAATAAATATTACGTACAAGATTCACAACAAGTTCAGAATCACCAAAAACTATAAGGTGGCCACAACCAAGGTTATATGCATTTTTTATGCCTAGCAATAAGGCCTCAAACTCGGTGACATTGTTTGTGCAAGAAAATTTCAACCTATAAGATAAATTATGGATTTTACCTATAGGAGAATATAAAATGATGTCGACTCCATTGCCTTCATTTGAACATGAGCCATCGATATGCATGTGCCATATGCCATCATCAAAATCAACTNTGTTTGTGCAAGAAAATTTCAACCTATAAGATAAATTATGGATTTTACCTATAGGAGAATATAAAATGATGTCGACTCCATTGCCTTCATTTGAACATGAGCCATCGATATGCATGTGCCATATGCCATCATCAAAATCAACTGGGTCAAGAATAGTATCACCTTCATCAGCAAAGATAGAGTACACTCTCAAATATTCTTCGATATAATTTACATTCGATTGGGGAACGCTCTCTATATACAGTGAAATTATTTTTTCCCTAAAGACTATAATGTTATTTCCGTTCCGAGGGATGGACAAATGTGTTTCATCGAGTGAAAGGTATCCACAAGTTAAGGCTTCCCAATCCCTTCCAAAAATAATTGATTAGTTACTCACCGACATATCAATTACTTAGATGTTGAGGGGTTGTTCTTATCTCGGGATGTGCACACAAAACTAAGGTTACATCCTTGATTTCACCTATAGTTGATTGTTTCAAACTGTTGTAAGAGAGCATGCTTCTAGGATTTTTTTTAGTGCAAGATAAGTCAAGATCTTCCATGATAATTTTAAAAATCACACTTGGACCAGACCCGCCATCAATTAGGCAACAATGAGTTATTTTATCCATGATTTTTACTGAAATATAGAAAGGGGGATTTTTTATAGTGTTCCGAAAATTATTTACACCTATCTTATTTACAGTTGAGTCCTCTTCTTTTGACTCTTCAAATAGATTGGATATGGTAGAAAATTTCCTTTCGTAAAGTTTTTAAAATGTTTTTGTTGTTCTGAGATGGAAACCATGTCCAAAAGGGTAGCATCATCTTTGATATTAGCCAATTGGTTAAGAAATTTGTACTTAGAAGAGGGAAGGAGAGAAGACACTCCTTGATCTCTTGAAATCCAAAGTCCGAACAGCTTGTGTATCAGTGCTTTGAGAAGATGAGCTTGGGGCAGAATAAGTGCAGGGAATATCAAATTTTCCCTTGGCAGTGTAATATGTATTCCTTGCATTGATTACCATAACATCCTCTAGTTCATCCCAATCTAAAACATCGATCGTGGTATCAGGCCTTTTGCCAAATGTCTTATCTCTAGCATTCTTTTTAACCTCACAGGTATTCTCATCATGATTTTATTCACATAAATTACACCAACAACAAGTCACTATGGCCTTCAGCTGAAAAGTGTTTTCATTCGTGTTTATAAAAGGCGCTATGGAAGAAGAAGAAGCCCACAGGGGAGAGGAAGAAGAATTTCCTTTCCGTTTGTAAGATAGCATCCTATTGTTCATATCTTGCATGAGTTGTAGAATGGAAGACATGTTTGTTTGCTTGACCAAGTATCCATTAGGAAGACCCGTTCTTTCAAGTTGCTCTTCATATTCTAGGAAATCCTGAAGGGTGGAACCGAGATTTTCGATGGCCTTCTCTTCAATTCTATGACGATATGAAGAAGGTAATGCATTATAATAATGCATGAAAGTAGTTTCATTTTGAGGACTAATTAGTTCAGGAATTTGATTATATAGTTTGGTGAAACGAAGGTTAAAAGATTTAATGGTTTCACCATCCTTATAAGAAATATTGTTGCATTCCCTTAACTTATCAGCTGGACTCTTGGGTTGTCCATAAGTGGATTTGAACCAATAAACCAATTCTTCCCAAGTTGAAAGGATTTTGGGAGGGAGGTCAAAAATATTTGTTGTGGCTTTTCCTTCGAGATAATTGACAAATAAATGCATGCAAGTGTCGTTATCGTTAGCCCCTATGTTATGACAAGCATTAGAGAATGCTACTAGGTGTTCATTTGTAGTAACAGTATTGTTTCCCAATAACCTAGGTAAATGATCCTTGAATTTTGGTAATGGGTGGGTGGTTGGTGCGAGATTGAAGGGAGAAGATACGTGCCACGGGGTGGTTGTAGCATCTTCCTCAAATTGGAAAAGTCCATATTTCTTAATGACCTTAGGAGGATTGGTAGTGGATTGAATAAGGATTTGATGACTAGAGATACTACCAATTACGGATGAAGCAGAAGGTTGTGAGGAGGAGGGACCTTTGGTGCCACTACCACTACACGCGGATGCCATGTTGGAGGTGATAGTTATGGGTGATGGGGATGAACTAGCAGAATCATATAAGGTTCACCTAAGAGCACTTTATTGTGTTGATAAGACAATTTTCCTCCTTCCTATTTTAAAAATAGGGGTAGCTTCAGGGGACAACCCTCTTCTCCTTCGAGAAATGCGAGAGTTAAAGGACATGAAATAAAAGATCGAAGAGGTAGGAAAAAGAAGGTTACTGTTGATTTTTGGGTTTCCTTTGTCTGGCTTCCCAGCATTCACGTATGTTTATATCCTTGGTAATTACTTCCCAAGAGTTGTGAAGTTCAACATGAGTACTAGCAGTTGCTAATATAGTATTAAACAAGGTCAAGGAAATGTTGGTTTGGTCGTCAAGATAGTCTCCAATATTTGGTTGTCTCACAACGGGTACTGTCATGGAAAAAATCAGTCAAAGAGTAATTGAACAAAACAAAAAAATAAAATATAATTATGATACAATCAACCATAGAGATATGGGAATATCTCCCCAGTATGGTCGCCAAATAAATGTTGAGGAAAAAGGTATGAAGAACCTTACTCAAGCATTTTCAGATCTTGTTAGGCTAAGACAAGATAGTTGGGAATGTTACCCGGGGTTTATAACCTTTAATTTAAAAAAATCGCTTAATCCATAGGTAATATGTACTAGGGACTAAGGCTGATTTTATATGTTATATGTGCTATAGCAAGATTTGTCTCACCCCATGCAACTTGCTCAGAATGCCTTTTCCATTTCCCTATGCAGACTTGAAGTTCCCTTTTTCATTTCCCAGAGCTAAAAAATCATAGTTTTCCACATATTACGCGTCCTACAAGTTAGACAGTATGTGTATATGCAGGTTGCACCACTACATCCCGCATACATCAAGTTTGGTGCTCAAAATTAAAAATTGTGTCGATTTTCCATGTCGCATCATGAGATTCATGATCCTTGACCTTCCATATACTATAAATATTATGACTCGGCCCTTAAGTTCCATTTGAAATCTATAAAATGGGCCATATCCAAACCATATAAGAGGAGAGAATTCAACTTTTGAGATCAAAGATACTCTAGAGAAATTTTCACTTCACATTGAGTCTGCATCTCTTTGTCCTTTAAAGTCTGAACACATTGTTCAACCCCCAAGTGCTTCCCTCTTTGATGGAGAATATCATTTTCTCTCTTATATGAGCATGCCTTTGGTGGAGGATTGAAGTGTTGGTGGCCCAGATGGAAGGGACTTATTTTCTTGGTTCTGAGACGTGTCGATATAAAATTTTGTCAATCATACACTTATGTTAATCATTTTTTAATAGAAATATTATTTTCTCGTCCAATTGATGTCTTTCAAATATTTGAATTATTATTCCATGGGCGTATTTGTTATGAATGTTAATGGATTATGCTATTGAATGTACTAACTTTATATATTATGATCATATGCTTGCGTATCTTGGTTGTTGAAGTCAAGTTGCAGGTATAAAACTTTGAGTTGAGTATTCAATGGTGGTCTTCATCAAATGTTCGGACGAGGTAGTCTATTTGTCTTGTCTTGTTAGTATTTTCATTTATATTGCATACTTGGGATTAGATTTGATTTCTATAGTCATTCCATCTATTATGGTTTACCCCATGCCATAGAGTGATTTTCCTTGTAACAATATGTAACTGCTGACAAAAAAAGAAAAAAGAAAAAAAGAAAAAAAACCAGAGATATACATAAGTGTGTACATAGATAAGATACAAAAATAAAAGTAAAATCTGAACAATACCATTAAAATACACATGTGAGACTGGAATCAAAAACTTGATTTTTATATTAACTTCATTCTAAGATACAAAACAAAACTCTCTTTACAAACTCCTACGAGGGTGGGACCAAAGTCATATTTAGAAGTCTTCGATGGACACCATACAAAAAGACTCTGACAACAAAAGAAAATTGAAGCTAAATATCTAGATTAGCTTTCCATAAAAATGTTGTCACTTAACTCTGCAAAATATTTTTTATCAGTCATGAAATCTAATCCATAAACAGATAAGAACACACAAACTGTCAAAGATAAATCATACACTTTTAACAACAAACTACTGAAAGATATGATTCAATTTTGAATCCCGCTTCCTTCAATAAGACCTCGATGTCATCAAGATGGTTTAGCTTTCTAGTAAACTCAGAATGAATGAGAAAAGAATTATCTCACAGGTATGGAGCCGACCTTATATCAGAAGTTCTACTTATGTTCTCTCCTCCTTGTATCTTCCTTTAATTGAGTCTTTATTCTTTCTCAATAAGTTATGGTAGTTCAACTACATTTCATTTGTTATGCTTAATTATCTTAACTAATTAGTTGAGACAAATAAATAATAATATAAATAAGGGTCTATTTAAATAATAACTAAATAGGTGGGACCCCTTGTCACTCCAATTTTCATTTTTTTAATAATCATCAAAACATGAAGTATAATACCTCAAATATTTGATTCAAATATCCGCCTTGTAACTCTCATCCTTATATTAATAGTCAAATATTTTAATATCAACAAAATAGAACATGACTATATCCAAAAATAGAATTATATCCATGTTGTCCAAAATACTATCATAATGTGTATTTGTTGTCCAAAATACTATCATAATGTGTATTTGTTGTCCAAAATATTGTCATATCAAATAAAAACATTGTCCTCAAAAGAAAATAGCATTAACATGATTAAAAACCATATTTGTTATGAGAGGCATTTTGCCTCTTTTCATTGTTGTTTTCTCTTGATCCCTTTTTTGATTTATCCTGTGCAACAACCTTCAACTAATGGAAACCTTTTGGATGGATTGCACATATGACATGGGAACAATCATCTTTGAGGTGGAGATGAGAGGATATTGATTCAGAGGAGTCTTTAGAAGACTTGGAGGGATTACCCACCTCTTTTCCTTTATCTAATTTGGCTCAGGGATGGATTGCACTAATGACATGGGAACAATCATCTTTGAAGTGGAGATGAAAGGATATTGATTCAGATGAGTCTTTAGAATACTTTGATGGATTAGCCACCTCTTTTCCTTTATCTAATTTTGGCTCAAGGATGGAAGATTTTAATTGTTTTCTTGCATGAGAGGACTGTACTGGCGAGACAACACAATCATCTTGGGCATTTGGGTTTATTGGAGGTAGAGGAGGGGCTAATGGCAACGACACAGTAGGTCAACCATGGTGATGAGCTACAGGTTGATGAACAATTTCTTGTCAACCATCATTGGCAGGTGGTTCTAGCAGCATAGACACATGAGGGGGGACATGGATACCAAAGAAATTTTTATGTGGTTGGAAAGGAGGCCTCTCAGGTATAGGTTGCAGAATTCCTTGGCCAACTAGATTAAAAAACCCATCTTGAAAAAGTTGATTTAATTTTTGCGGATCAGCATCAAAATGTATCGAAAATTGTGGTCTTCTATGGCCTATTTGCCAATTATTTCCTCTACCTCTGTTTGCACCTATGTCATTGTTTTCTCTGCTAAAGAAACTCATCCTGAAGAAATATTCCAATCATGTTATGAAAAACTCTTAACAATCCATGCATCAATACTCTACCTAAATAAAATCAAAAGGTTGGCTCTATCATTCACAACAGAAGCACATGCAATCCATCCATCCATCATACTTTTAWATTCAATAATCAATTGTCATTTGAACAAGGAGTGATAGGGCTATTGGAAAGATGGGGGACTTTGTAATGAGCGRAAAATGGTAGCATGGACGGGAACCAACCAATGAATATTGTTCAAGCAAATGAAAAGGTAATTTCCTTATAAAAATAATGTCTCAATATCCAAACTTCCAACACCAGTCATCATCTAGTCCCTTTCTTTTTTTCTTTTTTTCTAAATGAAATTCATAATAACAAAACAAGGAATAAATAAAATGTATTTGGGAAGGTGGTGGACATATAATGAGAGGAAAGTGAGAACGGGAATGTAATGATTATTGTTCTGTTACATGAAATAACCTTTATTGACTTTTAAAATCGACATTGTCATCATTTGCCAAAAATATTTCTCTGCTAACAATTCAAATTCAAGACATGGCAATTTTTATAGGGCTCAATATAAAACCCAAGAAAAATTTCAAGACTATCAAAGTTTACAAATTTCATTTCCCTTTTTTTCTTTTTCCATAGATATTCATTTAAACTAGCAGAACGTTTTACAAGAGATTGTTTACAAAGTCAATTGAAAACAATTATAACCAAATTGTCTCAAGCCAGCATGGGAGGATGCGGAAATAGCCATAAAGCCATCGACCCTTCATGGTATAAAACTTATATCACAAACCCAATAATTTCTACATAAACAGATTAGGTTCGAAATCCCATTGTGGCGTTGGTTGTTATCATTTTTTTCAGAAAGCATATAACTTCAAAATCAACATTATCCTCATAGATAAATAACAAACAAGCCAAGACTTCACAGATATAACCAACATTTTCCACTGTCAAGTCAACACCATAATAAGTGTTAAAACTTGAGTTCGAGTTCACTAACAGTCCATATGTCAGATAGAAAAGTGGGGTTTGGGCAGGCCATGGGTGAAATATTTTGAAATGGGGGCTACAAAGAAAACAAAAAAAAAAATATTTTCCCAAGACAAACCTTTCCACAGATTTCCCAAAATGGCCACAAGGAAAATACACATGTCTCAAATATATTTTCAAACAGTGGAATGATAATATGAAGGGCCAAAAATCTTCCAAGGACCATGTAGAGGGCGTGGCATTACACAATAATCACAAAAACCCAACTATTCTTTGTATTTCATAGAGAAAACCCTTTGAAATTTAATGAGTGAAATCAAATGTATTCACCATAATCATTTGCCAAGAGTCATACCATAATAATCAGCATTCATTATGGGCACAACACAACCACATGCTTCAAACAGAGTGGAATGCCAAACAAATTTCCAAGATTGAAACATTAAATGCCAACAGGAAGAAACCCAATGTAATTTGCACAACCAGAATACCCACATACATCCATTGTAATATTCGGAAAGCAAACACACTCTGCATGCAAACTCTAAGAGCCAACACAATGATTTTATTTGGACTAGAGTTACAACTCATGAATGGAGAGATAAGAGACAACACACCTGTGAGGAAACGGCAGAAAGCTAAGAGCACCACTATTCACTTGGAAATCAGGGAGAAAGAGTCAGTTGCAAGAGTCAGTAGTGTAGTTGTAGCGTAGTTGAACCTTACTTCACTTAATGTAGAGTCTAGTTGTCTGTGGTTTGTTGTAACTGACTAAGTAGAGTCGTTTCCTATATAATGATGTAATCAGTCTTCATTAAATAATATAGATTGTGAGCGTAGTCTCACCTGTGTGTTGGTTTTCTCCAAATTCTAAGTTGGTATCAAAGTTGTGTTGGAGATCCAACTCTCTGAGGCAAGATCCAAGATCAGATCTTGATCCCTCTCATACTTACGCATTCAGGCAAAATTGCATCCCCACACTCCCTTTGTATGCATCTAGGCATGCTAGGGCACTAGCGTGCACGCTCCCACTCTCACCCAGCGCTGCTAGCGCCCACCCTGCCATATTGAGGAAGTGTTAGCGCTCCCCTTCATGCATTTGAGGAGCATCGACCATTCTTTTCCTGCGGTTAGCGTGGAAGTGTTCGACCCATTAAAGTTCTCAAAGATAGGCTCTTATACATTGATTTGTGAAAGTGAAAGGCACCTCGACCCTGCCTATCCCGGATCCGGATAACCTGTTGTGTTATATTCCTTCATAATTGTTTATTTTGTTGTTGGTGTATTGCAGCTACGTTTGCTTCACAAGTTGCTTCATTTGTTGCATGCATGTTGCCTTTGCTTTTTTGTTGAAAAGCATGAGACACTTTGTTGCGTGAGGATTGGAGCATGCATAATCAGATCTAGTGCATGTGTGGGTTCTTGAGGGAGGTCGCGTGAGTTTTATATGTACTCCCATTGCATGTGATCTCTTTGTTTTGTGTGATTTGTTAATTCTCAAAGACGGTATAAGAATCATCTCCTCCTCAAAGAAAAATTGTTGTTGAGGATTGCGTGAGTTTTGAAAAAGAGTGCCACGACTTCTCTTATGCATGCAAATGAGAAATGGGATATATTTTAGATTGCTTTATAAATCGTTAAGGTTTTTTTTCAAAAAGAGTGAGTTTTTTATTAAAGTGGATTCTTTGTAAGGTTTAAACTTTACCTTTGTGAGTGAGGTAGAAAGTTGATTTAAAAGTGGATGTATGTGTATTAAAAATGATTTATTTTAAGAAATTTAAATTTCTTTTTATACATATGAGTGAGGTTTTATATGTGAGTATTTTTTTATATATGAGCATGATTGGATATTTTTTGTAAGAGAGTAAAACATCTTTAAATCTGCAATTCTAACTAGAGATCGAAGAGGTTGAGGAGATCTGAAGTGCATTGGATCAGGAGATCCATTAGAGAACCGAGATAGAGTCAGATCGGTGGTATCCGAAGGCAGAGCGATGGAAAGTTGCATATTCTTGTTGATTCACTTGCAGAGAATATCTTGCAGCGATGGTGAATCCGCTGGCAGAGACCTACCTCAACGAAGCCAACAAATTAGATGGCTCAAATTTCATTAACTGGAAATTCAAGATGTATACGCTCATGGAAGGCTATGGTGTCTGGACCATTGCGAAGGAAACTGAAGTGAAACCTATTGCGACTGCAGGTGCGACTGCAGCACAGATCCAAGATTGGGAGAAGTGTGAAAACAAGGCAAAGATATTGTTGCGCATGTCTGTTAAATATAGCATAATTCCACATATTAGAGAAGCTAACACTTCTGCTGAAACCTGGACAACGCTTAAAGCATTGTATGAAACTAGCAACACAAATCTCATTTTGTTCCTGAAAACTAAATTTCTAGGCATTAAGATGGATGGAAATGAATCTGTTAGTTCATTTTTGGGTCGCATTAAAGAGGTGAAAGACAAGCTAGGAAATATATGGGAAACTGTTTCTAGCACTGATCTTGTCACTATTACCTTAAATGGTATGCTAGAATATTATCAGATTTTCATAACAGGTCTCGCAGTAAGGGAGAAACCTCCTACTTTTGAAGAATTGATAGGAATTTTGTTGCAAGAGAAAGAGAGGTGCGGAAATCTTAAGCCTCAGAATAAAGATTTGGCACTGTGGTCAAATAAGAGATCTGCGAGAGGGAGATCAGGAGAAAGAGGCAGCGGAGGAAATTTGTTAAGCCCTAATATTGGCTCATTACCCCTTAATTGGGGCATATTATATTCGTAATGTTATTTTATTTATGTCGGCTCCAAGCCATTAGTTGTAATTATGCCTCCTAGTCTCCTATATATACCAAGGAGACATTTGCATTTTGAATCATCTTGTACTTGAACATTTAAGTGGGGTAAAAGGAGGTTTCCCCCTTGAAGAGGCTTATTATATAAAATTATCTCTTTTTCAAGGCGTTGAGTACTTTTTCTGAGGATTTTCTATGCTATATTGATATTTGGTTCTTAACATATGGTA
>SNQJ01S0001636.1:194517-212519 GCA_010110895.2 Picea sitchensis
TTCGGCAATTTCAGTGGTCCTGAGCTCACAGCCCCGCAGCATCCATCCCCGCCGAATGGCCTGCCCATCCCCCTCTTCCCGTCCCTTATTCCTCCCTGCCGCCTCACGCAGTAACTCTACCACCAACCTCCTCCACGCATCCTCCAACCTGCGTCCCCCAATAAGTTTTATTGCCTCGGGATTTATGGGCTCCCGCACCCTGCATACGCAACTCTGTGCATACGTAACTCTGTTCTTATCCCCCTTTCTTACTGGCTGTCTTTTAAATTGGTTTATCAGATCATTGAATGCAGTCTGCCATCAATGTTATTTTGTTAACTGTAATTCTTCCCTAATTAAATCTTGCTTAATAATCTTTAATCATTTATCAGTTTAGGGGCGTTACACTTCTTGAACATTGTACACCCTTCTATTGTTATGTTTTCTATGAGGGCAGTCCCTCAATAGATGCTCTTCTCAACACCCCCAACATCTTAGTGGCCCTTTCTTTGGGTATTCAGTATTTTTTATTGCTGGTCCAGAAGTCTTATTCTCTCTTTGGGTGGGAAAATTTTGTTGTTGTGCACCTCTGATTAGAAAACTTGACCTGGTATTCCTTCCAAAATTCTTAAATATTGAGGATTTGAATCCTTTCATCTTAAGTCTCATCTTGTCCTTTTTCTTCCACACCTTATTGTGCTCCATCTCAAGCTTGGACTGATCATAGCAACACTTTACCTTTATTATGGTGTCTTCAAGTGTTTTGGTTTCATCAAATTCAATCCGATATTGGAAAGATTGTGGTAGCCCACTGAGAAAACATTGCATATTCACTTTCTCATCCTTCAAGATGTAAGGTACGTACCTCAACAACTCAAGAAATTTCTTCACATAATTTTCCATAGTGAGTTGGCCCAACTTGAGTTCATGGAACTCCTTTATCTTTCCATCATAGTACCTCTTAGATCAGTACTCTTTCCTGAATCATTTCTCAAATTGCTTCCAAGTTAGCTTTATATCATGGATACCTATTACATTTTTAATATCCTTCTACCAAATGGAGGCTTTTACATCCAGGTTAAATATGGCTACTTTGGCCTTCATGTTATCATAGTAGTCATGTACCCTAACGTATTTCTCTAGTCCGAATAACCATGCCTTTGCTCCTTCCCCTTTTTTATTTTTCCATCAAAAGTAGGTGCTTGGCCTTCTTGAATTCTTTGGGTATGGAACTCTTTGAATGTTTCTTCCTCTTTCTTTGGGACTTTGAATTGACCTCATCACTGGACAATTCCTCAGAGCTCTCTTCCTTCTCACTAAGAAATTTTATGGACAAATCCATGATGGATGCATGCCTCTTAGAACCATGTTGTGCCTTCTTTGAGGTACTTTTCCAATATTGTTGTTTGTTGAACCGTGCTTTTGAATTTATGGGGGGTTTTGTGTCTTCTTGGATTGAGGCCTCTCAATCTCACTAGTTGTTGGTCCATGTTGCAACTATCTTTGGATATCAAACAAGATTTGTAGCAGTATTGCATTTAATTGAGTTTGATTTTCTTTCTTTTTGATGAGCTTTTCATTATCATCCTTAAAGTTTTGAAGCTCAACCATTAGACTCCTTACAGTTTCTGCTAAGTTTGGAGGATTTTCCATCATCCTCCTCTTATCTCACTCTTCTTCTTTGTTATGGGGAGTCTCTTCCATCCTAGTATAGGTTACCATTTCTCTTATTGTTGTGACTTCTTATGTGTTGAAACAAACACCATTGTTAGTTGATCATTCAAAATAGTATTTTATAAATATATCGAACATTTTCCCGGGAAAGGTATTCATTGGCATACACAACCTATAAATGGAATTTCATTCACCTACAAGCATTACTCAACAATATTTATTAGAGGACTACCAGCACTATAATTTTCTGCATAATTTTAATTCAAGCAGCGAAAAGCATGAGTTTCGTCATGCAAAATTCAAGCAACCAAGAAGGGTAAAAATATGTCTTATCCCTTCAAATAATTTATATAAACTTTTTTAAATTATATTATCTCTTTTATGGTTTATTGTTACCATTGAACTTCTTGAGCCCACACAGCCCATGTGATGTAACCATGCTTTAATACCACTATGTAACCTACCCGCCTCTTAGGTTCGCTTAAAGGGGTGGGGGCTTTGTGTCTTCTTGGATTGAGGCCTCTCAATCTCACTAGTTGTTGGTCCATGTTGCAACTATCTTTGGATATCGAATAGGCTTTGTAGCAGTATTGTATTTAATTCAGTTTGCTTTTATTTCTCTCTGATGAGCTTCTCATTATCATCCTTAAAGCTTTGAAGCTCATCCATTAGTCTCCTTACCGTTTATGCTAAGTTTGGAGGAGTTTCCATCATCCTCCTCTTATATGACTATTCTTCTCTGTTATGGGAAGTCTCTTCCATCCTAGTATAGGTTACCATTTCTCTTACTGTTGTGACTTCTTATGTGCTTAAACAAACACCATTGTTAGTTGATCATTCAAAATAGCATTTTATAAATATATCAAACATTTTCCCGGGAAAGGCATTCATTGGCATACACGGCCTATAAATGGAATTTCATTCCCTTGCAGGCTTTACTCAACAATATTTATTAGAGGACAACCAACACCATAAATTTCTGTAGAATTTTAATTCAAGCAGCCAAAAGCATGAGTTTCGTCATGCAAAATTCAAGCAACCAAGAAGGGAAAAATATGTCTTATCCCTTTAAATAATTTATATAAACTTTTTAAAGTATACTATCTCTTTTATGGTTTATTGTTACCATTGAACTTCTTGATCCCATATAGCCCATGTGATGTAACCATGCTTTGATACCACTCTGTAACCTACCCGCCTCTTAGGTTCGCTTAAAGGGGTGGGGTATCTAAGTTTTGTTTTTCCTTATCCATATTCAAGCCTCTTATTGAGAGCACCAACGTATTTTGCTCATCAAGAGCTTCCCAACATCTGTAACCAAGCTCAAATATGAGCTTTGGATCAAAAGTTATGGCCTCCTAAAGTTTCATACCTTATTGCTAAAGCCCTCTCATGCCCACGTGGCCGATATGGGACATATGTGGTTTTTTATTCGGTTAATGACTTGGTGCCCACATAGTAATCCATCCACCGAGGCCCTCAGCTCCTCTACACTCAATGCCACCTGACCTACATTCTCTCAATACTTGACATGTCAATATCGAGCTACCGAGTTTCAGCCATTCCGACACCACCATATCACCAAAAATCCCAATAGGAGATATGTCGGTAGTCCAGCGAGCATCCTGAACACATGGCCCAAATTGGGACCTGCCACCTGGCTTGACACATAGCACATGTGGATTCGCACCCTCCATGCCTTTAAACCTTATTAAGTTAATACAAACACCATTACATTAAAATCCCTCACCTTAGGATTTCTTTTATTTAATTCACATTATGGTTAATTAATCCCCACATAATGACAATTTTGGCCTACTATTTCACCAACCCATAATTATTGATATTTTACTTTACCCCAAGTGTATTGCCTGTCGCACATGCCTTCTTACGATTTTCCCTATCTCCAATGTTCCAGTGAAAAACTATTAATAATATTTTGTATTATAATTCATCGAGATTTAATTAAGTTATAATATGATGCACTAGCCTCCGGGTATATCAAACATGAGTTTTTACCATTTCCAATCTCGAGCTCTAATATCTCGATGGAGACATTAATAATAATATTTTATATATCATAAAGCATTGGGGTTTATTAAATTAGATTTATATTATAATTGCATCGACCCCCGGGCAAGTCTCTTACCGCAGGCACCTCTCCCTCTCCATCTCTCAGTACCCAATAGCTTAGTGAGGTATAATGATATTATGTTACATCGGCCCCCGGGTACATCGCATTTACGCACACCTTCTAATCTCAACCTCTTGGTGCTCGATAGCATGGTGGGTTTAATATTATTATATTATATTGGATACCGGGTGTATTACATTTACGCTCACCTTCTAATCTCAATCTCATGGTGGTTGATAGCTTCGAATGGAGTTTAATGATATTATTTTTGTAGTGTCCCCAAGGCCGAGCCCTGTTGTAAATCATGTTCTGAAATGAATTGTCATTATGTTTTAGAGGCTGGTGAGCCAAGTTTTTATAAGCTGGTGGCTTATGTGTTTGTTAGGCCAGGGAGCCTAAGTGTTGAAGGCCAGGAGCCTGCTACTATATATGTAATCATGCAAAACATTTAATAAAATTGTAAACACTGCCAGGTGCAGACCAACCACAATGAATGAGTGAAGGGGGATTGAGCTTCCACAGAGTGGGCAAGGGATTAGGGGCTGGAAGGTGGGAAAGGGGGGGGCTAAGTGTTAAGCCTAGTGGGCTTCAACCTTGGGAATAATATTTTAATATTATTTCAAACAGGTATGAGCATTTCATGCTTTATCCTAAGTTCCTAACCATGAGGAAGGGTTGCGTGCTAGTGGAACGCATGCAGTTCCCAGGGCAACAAGTGTCAACCCTGGTGCATGCGAATAAAACGGCCAGGGTGAGCTGTGAGAGGGGTCCCCGCTCTCATTCGATCAGACGGCCTGAGCGTGTACGGACTCTGAGCAGTACGACGGACCCGAGTTCTACAGAGAATCTTCATGCATCCCTATGATCCGAAAATCCTTTGTCTGGCTCTGAGAAAACCCGTGTATACCTCCGTACTAAACCAGAAGCCTGTGATTGATTCCGAAAGAGCCGGATTCACCTCTTTTCTGAACCGAAAAGCTTGTGTGGTGTCTAGGGAATCTGTGTGCATCCTCTATTCAAAATGGAGCTTGTGTGTGAAGCCTCTGTCCCGAAGTCGTGACCGTGAGACCATTTTTCCATTTCTGAACCCGTTTTGAGGAAGCCGGTGTCTGTATTTCCGTGGGTAATTGCAGCTGCACAATGCGGGACTGCGTATGGCTTGTGACCAGTTGTGAAACACTCTCTCCAGGCGAGAGTGGTGTTTGAGGTTGGATGAACAGGTGGTTTGGCCTGTGAGCGTCTCTCTCTAGGTGAGAGAGTGCGCAGAGGAAGGAGAGGACTCTTGGAAGGAACCCTGTAGCTTCCACAGAGCCCGGAGACTTCTGGTCCGGTCTGTTGCTGTAACCCAAGGCAAGGGAGGTTGGCAACCGAAGGACTGTCCAGGTGACAGAGAAGGTGTATACTCCTGGGGTGGAACAGGCATGTAGGGAATGAGGGTTTGTGGGAAGTGAGCGTGAATGGTTCCTGGAAGAGAATCTCTTCCTTGCGGTTGTGTGTTGTTTTCCCTGTAACCCTAGCCTAGCCTAGGATTCCTTGTCTCGGGGTGGAGCTTAGTCCCAGCTCGGGGGTGACCCACTACTGAGCTTGATGAGCAGTGCGGTCTAAGGCTGGGAGGTTCGTGGAAGGCCTGCACTTGGTTGGTGGAATCTACCACTGTTAAAAGATAAGTATCAAATGATGCTTTAATTATGTTTATGTATCTCTGTGTATTATAATCATCATGTATTATGTTGTGCATATCAATTTAATGTTAATGTTGTTGATTGTTTATTATAGCAGTAAATAATATGTTTACTCTGAGCTTAAATGTATTTCCTTGCTTAAACGCATGTGGATTATATAATGCCTGTATGAGTTATGTACAAAGTGGTGTTATAATTTTCTTTTAAGAGCGATTAAGCCTTGGTAACCGAAAAGCAGTGCTACAAATTGGTATCAGAGCCAAGGTTTCGACACTGAGCCTAGATGGGCCAGTTGAGTGGTCTTTGGACCGAGGGTGAGAGGAGAAATTGTGTCTGGAGGACCAATTTCGGACCCTGGTATGGTCTGGGGTGTCAAGGAGTTACTTGACTGTGCCTATAAGCTCAGGAGGTATAGCGGTGTTGTGAAACTGCAGCTGGTGTGGTATATGGCCATAGGGAGAGAGGACTCCACACCAGCAGTGTTGGAGCCTTAGGATCTGTTCGGGAGGGAAGTAGCGAACCCTCGTGACCGTCGGATCGGGAAAACGTGCGCAGGGTTTAAAAACCCTTTGGAGTTGCACAGGAGCGTGGGAATCGCGATA
This sequence comes from Picea sitchensis, assembly GCA_010110895.2. NCBI lineage: Eukaryota > Viridiplantae > Streptophyta > Pinopsida > Pinales > Pinaceae > Picea > Picea sitchensis. Next base: position 200,589 of record SNQJ01S0001636.1, read on the forward strand.
CGCAAACTCCTGAAAACCCGAAAACCCGAGAAGATCTACGCTGTAGATCTGGGAGGAAGGCTCGACCGTTAGATCTGGCGGAGTCACGCTCGAGTTAGTCGCGAAAACCTTTCGGATTTCGCAAAGTCGGGAGATGGGAAGTGAGGAAGGTGAACACCTCTGAAACCCGAAATCCCGAAACGATCTACACTGTAGATCGTAGGAAGGGAGTTGATCGTCCGATTCAGCGGAGGAGTAAACCGTAATTTCAGGATTTCGGCAAATGGAAGTTCGAGATATGGGACACACGGACTCCTGATGCCCGAAACCCCGAAACACCGAAAAGATCTGCGCCATCAATCCGAGAAAAGTCTAACCGTTGGATTTTTCCTTTTGAACAGACGTGGACACATGGGTGTACCACGTGCCAGTAAGTCGAGGAGACAGGCGAGAGCAGTGGGACCCGATGACGTCATCATAGGTGACATGGAACCACCGAAGGGTGCCACTCACCATTGTAGATGTGGAGACGGTTGTGTTGTGTGGGCCGGAGGATAAGTAAATCGGAATTTCGGAAGTCGGAGGTTGGAAAGGAAAGCGAGTCTAGAAGTCTCAAGAACTGAAACCCCGAAACCCGAAGTCCCGAAATTTTCGAAGGACATAAGAACTGTCGTGGATTTAACTGTTGGATCCTTGTGGACAAAAACCCCGAAAAATGAAGTCCTGAAAATACAGAGTCGTTAGAGCTCAGAAAACTTTGTGAAGCCAAAACGCTTTTTCGCTCACGTTGAATTATGAATATTGTGATTTTGTAAGGGTTAAGGCCTAACAAACTTCGGTTGATTGCACGTTGTGTGTGTAGAGTTCAACGAGTGTCAGGACAACCGAAAACTGACGCCGAGTATAGAAATGGAAGAGGTGCAGATTGCCTCCATTTCAGAGGACGAAAGAGAAGGAAGAGATGTCAACCTGGGAGTCGAAGGATCGAACTCCAATGGGCATTGAAGAGAATTAGACAAGGAAGGGCACATAATGAAAATCATTAAAGGATTGCAAAGAGATGCTCAGGCACGCCGAGCTGATAGCCGAAATCTCATGAAAGTCAGGGATCGGTAGGGTGAATTCAACCTAAAAATGTTGAAGAGCCTAGAAAGAATAGAAAAGAAATTAGAAAAAGAAAGTGACACAAGCAGATCAAGAAGTGTCAGAACCCCTAAGAGGAGAAGAAGATCGAGGAGTGGTAGCAGACATTACACTCCAAATGGGCATTGGAAGAGAATTAGACAAGGAAGGGCACTAATGAAAATCATTAAAGGATTGTAAAGAGATGCTCGTGCACTGAAATGGAGCAACAAATCCTTGAAAGCCGATTGGTAGGGTGAATTCAACCTAAAAAAATGTTGAAGAGCCTAGAAAGAATAGAAAAGAAATTAGAAAAAAGAAAGTGACAAGTGTGTATCAAGAAGTGTCAGGACCTCTAAGAGGAGAAGAAGATCGAGGAGTGGCAGCAGACATCATCGCCGCTCCCCGGCATTCTGGCAAGGGAAACACGTAGTAGTTCGCTTCCATCCCCTACCGAAAACAATCAAAATCGGAAGGGATGAATTGAAAGGGGAAATCAACAAGATTAAACCACCCACGCCTCCGATGGTGAACATAAGAAGGAAGAAGATGCTCTAAACATGGTTGTTGGGCATGAAGAAATACTCCAATTGCAGAATTATTCTCGCCTATGCATGGAAGAATTGCAATGTACCACCAAAGGAAAAGTATCCATGCGGTATTCAGTTGGTGCCAATAACGTATATAAGTTATGCCCGGAAGGGTTAAAGAGGTATTTCTGAGAAGAAATTCCACCCTCAAAAGATACCGCCATGGTTATTATATTCGAGTCTTCAACTCAAAATTAAGCGCATGACCATTGATGAGTATGAACGAGGGTTTTTGGAATTGTTGAAGTGCGTTCCTTTCATCAAGGATGAGGTTGTCAAAATTTAGAGGTATCCGAGTGGGCTGCCACCTTCCATTGGTGACAAGAGATTCAATATGATGATCCCAAGACCATGGAAGAAACCAAGAAGGGCAAAATGTTTCTGCGGCTGAACAACAAAGAGAAAAGTCCACCTTCATAAGGCTTGGGATGAACTGTAAGAGGTTTAAGAAGGAACGAGGGAATATGCAAAACGCTCTTCGCAGAACAAATTCCCTCAAGCGCCATCCCTAGAGAGCCCAGAAAGTTGAAGGGAGTGAGCATGTGCCAAGGCCCCAACCCATGGAGTGTTGGGGATGTAAGGGGAATCATAGGTACGTAGACCTACCTACCGTAAGATAAAGGCGAATTGTTCATACCTATTCAAAGAAGTCAATAGTGGAAGATATAAGCAAATAATGTCAGGGAGGATTTCCACGCGAACCCCTCGACACAAACAAGCGTAATTTCAATCGCATGATTTCAGGCGGAACAACCGACCACTTGTTATTTCGATTGATTCGGGGATAGCCATAGTTATGTAGATCCTAGGGTGGTGGAAAGTTTGCGCTTATTAAGAAGAAAACATGAGAAGTCTTGGTTAGTGCAGTCGGCCACAGGGACCAAGAGGAAGGTCACTGAATTGGTTAAGTCATGTTCAGTGGACATGAAAGGATTGAGCACTAAGGTTGAATTGAATATTCTGCCTTGAGGCTCTTACGACTGCTTAATTGGGATGGACTGGTTGGACCAGCACCATGCCCTTCTGGACTACCACAACAAGAGGTTTACATGTCTGGATGAAGAGGGAAATCAGGTAACAGTCCAAGGAATTCCCAAAGCCGTGGTTGTTAGAGAAATCTCAGCCATGCAGCTGAAGAAGTGTTACAGGAAAGGCTGTCAGTTATTTGCAGCCCATGTGGGAGAAGCATCCAGTGATGTAGTCTCAAATATGGAAGACCATGAGGTACTCACAGAGTTCAAGGACGTATTTCAGGAGGTACCTAGACTACCTCCGAAGAGGGACATCAATTTTTCTATAAATTTGATGCCTGGAGCAGCTCCAGTTTCGAATGCTCCTTATAGAATGAGTACCCCAGCGCTGAAAGAGTTGCAATTGCAGCTTGAAGAGCTTTTGAAGAAGGGGTACATTCTCCCCAGCGTGTCACCTTGGGGAGCCCCGATCCTATTTGTGAAGAAGAAAGATGGGACGTTGAGGTTGTGCATTGATTTCCGGCAGTTGAATAAGGTAATTGTCAAGAACAAGTATCCTCTGCCAAGGATCGATGATCTTTTGATCAGTTGAAGGATGCGAAAATATTTTCGAAGATAGATCTCAGATCAGGATGTCACCAAATGAGAATGAAGGAGAAGAAGTTTCAGTGGACTGAAGAGTGTGAGAGCAGTTTCTAGCGATTGAAGCAACTGCTAACCAACGCTTCAATCCTGAAGATTGCAGATCCAAATATGGATTTCGTGGTGCGCATTGATGTGTGTAAGGAGGGGTTGGGAGGAGTTCTCAGCCAAGAGGGATTTGTAATCTATTATGAGTCCCGAAAGCTAAAAGAGCATGAAAGGAATTATGCCACTCACGATTTAGAGCTGGCAGAAATCGTCCACGCATTGAGGAAATGAAGACATTACCTCATGGGAAGGAGATTCGAATTGAGAACAGAGCACAACAGTCTGAAGTATTTATTTGATCAAACAATTTTAAATGCCAGGCAAACCAGATGGCTGGAGTTTCTGTGTGAATATGACTTTGATATCAAGCATATCAAAGGGAAAGAAAATAAGGTGGTTGATGCACTCAGCAGAAAAGTGCACAAATTACATGCTACAACAATTAGCATGTACAAGACTGAGACCAGAGACAGAATTTTGGAAGCTACAAATGTTGATTTGCAGTACAGAGGTCTGGTAGCAAAGCTACAACAGCGTGAGAGACCACAGACCCAGGAAGTTGCACCTTGGGAACCGATGGCTTACTTCTGTATAAAAACAGAGTGTATGTACCCAATGTCCGAGACTTGAAGCTAGCAATTCTGAAAGAAATGCATAACGTGGCTTATGTTGGGCATCCCGGATACCAGAAAACTGTGGCAGCAGTCAAAATCTATTACTATTGGCCAGGTCTGAAGAAGGAAATCGTTGAATACATCGCCAGATGTATGGAGTGCCAGAAGGTTAAGGCTGAGCATAGGCACCCAGCAGGGTTGCTGCAACCTTTACCCATTCCTGAGTGGAAATGGGATGTGGTAACAATGGATTTTATCACCGGACTACCCAGAACAAGCAAGCAGCATGATTCAATCATGGTGGTGGTGGACAAGCTTACAAAAAATGCCCATTTTATTCCACTAAAAACCACACATAGAGCAGTTGATGTTGCTGATATCTTTTTAAAAGAAGTTGCACGCTTGCATGGAATTCCTAAGACAATTGTGTCTAATAGGGACCCGAAATTCACCTCGAATTTCTGGAATGGATTGTTTAAGGGATTCAGAACGAATCTGAAATTTAGTACAGCGTATCATCCCGAGTCTGATGGACAGACAGAGAGAGTGAACAGAGTAATAGAAGACATACTGAGAATGTATGTGATGGATAAACCATCAAGGTGGGAAGACTACCTGCATTTGGTAGAATTTGCCTACAATAATGGATATCATGCATCGTTGAAGATGAGCCCATTCGAAGCACTTTATGGAAGAAAGTGCAACACTCCAGTGAGTTGGGATAATCCAGCTGACAGAGCAGTAGTTGGGCCTGAACTGCTCAAAGAGATGGAAGATCAAATGATAAAAATTAAAAGGAATCTAAAAGCTGCCCAGGATAGGCAGAAAAGTTACGTTGATAGTAACAGAACCCATAGAGAATTCAAAGTGGGTGACCATGTTTTCCTAAAAGTGAAGACTAACAGGAGTTCCATGAAGTTGGGAAGTTGCGCCAAATTGGTAGCAAGATTTTGTGGGCCATTTGAGATCCTGGAAAGGATTGGGTCAGTTGCATACATGCTTGCATAACCTGCATCTATGACTGTACATAATGTGTTTCATGTTTCACTGCTTAAGAAATATGTACCTGATGATAATCATGTTATCGATTGGAATGTGATTCAGGTGGAACCAGAAGGTGTCCTGCAAGTGCATCATGTGTGCATATTGGACAGGAAAAGCAAACAGCTCCAGAATTGAGCTATAGAGCTTGTAAAGGTCCAGTGGACTTGGTACGGTCCTGAGGACGCGACATGGGAGCATGCAGATGCTATGTGGGCAGAGTACCTGCATCTTTTTGAAAATTTTGAAAGGCTTGCAAAGACAGTGTAAGTTGCACTGAGGACAGTGCAGAAATAAGGGAGGGGGATTGTAGTGTCCCCAAGGCCGAGTCATGTTGTAAATCATGTTCTAAAAGGAATTGTAATTATGTTTTATAGGCTGGTGAGCCAAGTTTTTATAAGTTGGTGGCTTATGTGCTTGTTAGGCCAGGGAGCCTAAGTGTTGAAGGCCATGAGCCTGCTGCTATATATGTAATCATGCAGAACATTTAATAAAATTGTAAACATCGCCAGGTGCAGACCGACCACGATGAATGAGTGAAGGGGAACTGAGCTTCCACAGAGTGGCCAAGGGATTAGGGGCTGGAAGGTGGGAAAGGGGGGGGCTAAGTGTTAAGCCTAGTGGGCTTCAGCCTTGGGAATAATATTTTAATATTATTTCAAACAGGCATGAGCATTTCATGTTTTATCCTAAGTTCCTAACCATGAGGAAGAGATGCGTGGTGGTGGAACACATGCAGTTCCCAGGGCGACAAATGTCAACCCTGGTGCATGCAAATAAAACGGTCAGGGTGAGCTGTGAGAGGGGTCCCCGCTCTCATTCGATCAGATGGCTTGAGCGTGTACGGGCTCTAAGCAGTACGACGGACCCGAGTTCTGCAGAGAACCTTTGTGTGTCCCTGTGATCCGAAAAGCCTGTGTCTGGCTCTGAGAAAACCCGTGTATACCTTTGTACTGAAACAGAAGCCTGTGATTGATTCCGAAAGTGTCGGATTCACCTCTGTTCTGAACCGAAAAGCCTGTGTGGTGTCTGGGGAATCCGTGTGCATCCTCTATCCGAAATGGAGCTTGTGCGTGAAGCCTCTATCCCGAAGCCGTGACTGTGAGACCATTTTGCCATTTCTGAACCCGTTTTGAGGAAGCCGGTGTCTGTATTTTCGTGGGTAATTGCAGCTGCGCAGTGCGGGACTGCGTATGGCTTGTGACTAGTTGTGAAACACTCTCTCCAGGCGAGAGTGGTGTTTGAGGTTGGATGAACAAGTGGTTTGGCCTGTGAGCGTCTCTCTCTAAGTGAGAGAGTGCACAGAAGAAGGAGAGGACTCTTGGAAGGAACCCTGTAGCTGCCACAAAGCCCGGAGACTTCCAGTCTGGTCTGTTGCTGTAACCCAAGGCAAGGGAGGTTAGCAGCCGAAGGACTGTCCAGGTGACAAAGAAGGTGTATACTCCTGGGGTGGAACAGGCATGTGGGGAATGAGGGTCTGTGGGCAATGAGCGTGAGTGGTTCCTGGAAGAGAATCCCTTCCTTGTGGCTGTGTGTTGTTTTCCCTATAACCCCAGCCTAGCCTAGGATTCCTTGTCTCAGGGTGGAGCTTAGTCCCAACTCTGGGGTGACCCACTGCTGAGCTTGATGAGCAGTGCGGTCTAAGGCTGGGAGGTTCGTGGAAGGCCTACACTTGGTTGGTGGAATCTACCACTGTTAAAAGATAAGTATCAGATGATGCTTTAATTATGTTTCTGTATCTATGTGTATTATAATCAGCATGTATTATGTTGTGCATATCAATTTAATGTTAATGTTATTGATTGTTTATTATAGCAGTAAATAATATGTTTACTCTAAGCTTAAATGTATTTCTTTGCTTAAACGCATGTGGATTATATAATGCATGTATGAGTTATGTACAAAGTGGTGTTATAATTTTCTTTTAAGAACGATTAAGCCTTGGTAACCGAAAAGCGATGCTACAATTTTATATTATGGTTATTTCATTAATCGACCCCCGTGGATCTCATGTAGCAAATGCACCTTACAATCTCAATCTCCTAGTGCCCGACGACTCATGTGGAGTTTAATATTTTTAAATGTTGAGAGAAAGGGGATTTTGAAATTAAATAAAACAAAAATACATTAACAGTGATCTCCCTTGAGGATTTCAGAGTTGACCTCTGTGCAATGCGAATTCTTAAGACTAGTAACTTAACAAAATTATTTATTTTCCTAAAGGAAGCAAAATTTTCAAGTTTCTCCGCTCATGTTCCTAGGATAGAATTTCATGTTTTTTTAATATAAGACTTCCTCCTAATATTCAACTTATTAAGACAATAAATGGTAAATTTGGAAAAAATACCAAGAGTTATCAACCTTCCTACACCATAGTGAATTTCGCTCAAGAAACCATATTAAAATATATAAACACATATTTATTTATTTGAGTTTCTTCTATTAGATAAAATCTCTTAGAAATAAAATTTCTCACAATAAAATTTTGTTTTTAACCAGCACTTACTGCCCACCTAAAATCATGCAAATATTTACTACTATCTAGGAAAAAGCCACCATTTGAGGTCTTTACCTTTGGACATAATTTTACTGAGTTAATCCAGGTAAGAATTGTATTCTTACCATGCCTTAGTAAGGCATAAATTAAATACAGAACACATAATTCATAATTTCATTTTATTCCACACTCCTCATGTTAAATACCTTAACCTATCAAATAGATATCCTAGGCTTATGAGACAAAAATCAAAGTCAGTCTTTCATTACAGGACTCCCCCTTATCAAGCTTACCATGTTGGTTGAAAGTTAAGGGTGTTTACCCATGCTTCCACAAATTATTTAGCATTCAGCTAAACCTTCCAAGAAGGTCTTAAGACTTGTCCATCAACCAGGGACAGACCACCTCCCAGAACCGACCTATAACTTCAGTATAATAGGGAGCAAAATTCATTTAATAGAGATTATACATTCCTAACTTCAGATGTTTTGTGAAGATTTTGACAACTTAGTCTTCACTACTAATCCATGAGCTATATTCATACAAATGGGTTGCAAATGCCCAGCCAAAATGTGATTCTTACTCAGAGTTACAAATAATCACTTACAACAGTTTATAAAAATAGAAATAGGAAAAACAACATAATATATTTTACACAACTCTCTTTCAATTTTACAATCACCCAGGCACATGGAGCAACAAATTTTACTACTTGAACAGATTATCAAATTCTTCATATAACCGAAACATATATTTTGATGCAGGAGCATCAAGAACATGGTTAAGAGTAAACCAAAAACCCAAGATGAGGATGATGATGATGGTGATGCAGGAGAGGTAAAGGTATAGGTATGCAGACATGTCACGGAGACAGGTTGATTAACCATGTACGAGAAAAGGTTCCCTAGGGAAACGGCGGATACAACGGCTAGCGACCCATGTTTATGTTTTACAGGTACAACTGAAGAAGATTGAAGATGACTGAGAAAGAAGACCAAAGAGCTAAAGATGAAGGTTAAATGACGACAAATGAAAAAATAGAGAAGGGACCAATATAATACTCATTAAGGAAAAGAACCATTCTTACTTGTAATCATGGATAATAATATGATAATTCTAATATGGTAGACTTATTCTAGAAAGTCTACGTAGGAATGAGATATGGAGAGAATTGACAGAATATAGGGATGATGATTGTTGAGAGAATCATGGAGAGGTTATGGAGAGATCATAGGAGATGGTTAGGGAAATATTGTAGAAAATAGTCAAAGAAATAGTTGAACTAATTTCCCAATTTTGATGTATTTGTTATGGTCACGTCATATTATATAAAAGGACCATTTGTACAATAGTCGAACATTGGAGAATGATTGTAATAAAATTTCCCCTTTGGGGTGGTTTGGGAGCACATTTCCCATTGTCCCCTTCTTTGCATAATGTTGGTTTGGGTGTGTTTTAATTCCGCTGTGTCTCTGATTTCATCATTTTGGTATCAGAGCATAAGGTTCCTGAAAATATTTTTATTGAATTGTTGAGATCTTATTGGAATTATTATGTTGTTGAAATATAGAGTGTATGTTGAGGATTATTTTGAGAAGTGTGTAGATTTGTGATCTGTTGTTTGAGGTAGGCACTCGTGGAAGGTTTCAAGAAGTGCAGTGGGAGATCCAAGCTGGAGAGTGAGTTGCTCGGAGATTTCTTATTACTCCTACATGGCATCTTAACTCCTTGAGATAGTGGTAAAACTCATGAGCATGAAGCAAGTTATCATAGACCCATTACTCGGGATAATTACCACAAGTGAAGGTGTTCACAATCTCCTGCAGAAGATATTGAAAGGGAGATCAAATCATGTGAGAAGGATATGACGTACTACAGAGGCAACTATGATCATAGTGCACTAGTCAGGCACTCTGTTTCAAAAGATGGTTGAATTGATGACCGCGATGAACGCTTGTATAGCAGAGATCATAGATATGAGCATCAAAGAGAATCAACAGCCATACCTACCAGGATTGACTTCCTGTAGATTCATCCAACAATGATATGGTCGGTAGCATAAGACAAAAAAAGAAGAATTTGTGAATAGCATAAGCAATTTGATCTGTTGCAAATAGGAAGGACTGGGCTCTGGCTTTATGTATCTGACCCTCGTACAGACGTTCTATGAAGATTGGGACCATACGTTGCAAGTGAATTGCAAGGTTGCGCTAGACAAATTATAGTTCTAGGTAACAATTACCTAAGATTTAGTTGATTCTGTGTTTCCGGTGAGACTATTTAGATCGGATTCAATGTGTACGAATCCTATCATGAAGAGAAACATGTTGGAGGTAAAGGAAATGCATAGCAATCCCAATGGTTATTATATAGGCCTTCCATTGGAGGTGATTAATACATCTTCATTGTATCTGATTAATAAAATGAGGACGACCACGGTTCTCGTGTGTAAAAAGTGTCGAAATTGTTATTAGCCATCACAGCAATGGTAGGAACTGGATACATGTTTTATGAGGAATGAAAACGACTGCATGAAACTTTGTTAGCATCACTGATCATAATCAAAAGGTGAAAACGCATTGTTGATAGCGTTGGTCGCGATTAGAAGCAGACGCTGAGGTGAACGTGGCAATGGCGCAGTTTGAGCATGAGATCAGAGGATGGTGTTTTCTTACCAAAACATGTGTGAAGACGGATGAAAGAGATGTATACTAGTTTTTCTCAAAAAGTGGAAAGGGATTGAGAACGAAACAAAATTAGGGATCGTGGACTGTAGCCCATGTCTTTCAAATCTTGGGGAAGAAGCTACGACCGACCCAATGAAGTATTTACAAATATTCTATGTTGTGCATGTAGAAGTGGGGTCGGGTGGAAGTAGATACACCAGTGGCCCAATGAAGTATTTACAAATATTCTATGTTGTGCATGTAGAAGTGGGGTCGGGTGGAAGTAGATACACCAGTGGCAAAAGAGAACATTAGAGGAATCTGTTAAAAATCCATAAATTTTTGAGCCCAGAAGAGAAGTCAGTCCACACGCAACAAATACTAGTTAGAAACTCTGAAGCAAGAGAAATTTTGGAGCAAGTTCTAACTCAACGAATCAATTCAGCAATTTGAAAGGGTCATGGCCAGCACGTCCATGTCCAGCAGTAACAAGTACTTTATCTGTTTATTTATTGAGCACCTGATTTGTTTTGGCGTACCATTCCTTACGACGGTGGAGTTCATGTTTTAAACATAACAATAGTTGGATAGTATTTGTCATGGAGTAGTAGTTTCAGTTGGGTGAGCAAAATCAATGAATTGCCAATTCGCCACGTCTTGACAAAACAAAATGTGGGAATAGTGACTGGTAGAATTGGCTCTGGCACATGAGGATTTCTGTTTCTGGCAAGAACTGCCTGGGATATATGCATATTAGTTTCCTGTGACGAGCTTTTGAGAAGAACGCTTTCCAAATTAGACTGGAACATAGCGAGGTATCTCTCAGGCTTCCAGAAAAAGAGCATGTGAGGCGTGTGGACAACATTTGAGGTGAAAGACCGGGATGAGAGACTACGTTGAAGATGTCGGCAAAATGTGGCTCGGGTCAGGCATGTGTTGCATGCCATGTGTGCAATGATTTGTATGCAGAATTTGAATTTTAAGACGACATAATTGCAGAAGAGTTCATATTGAATTCGTGCAGATCTCAGACGTCGAATGATTGAAGAATTATATTTGTAGAACTCACGAGGTATGCAGCGATTTGCATTAAGGTTGTGTTGGAGCTGCGGATGATGGATTATCTGCGCACAACCCATTTTTTTATTTTCGTGACGCAACAACATTCATTTATTAAAGAAAGGGGCATGGAAGCATTCACTAAATAAAGGTATAATTTCTTGCTTTATAATAAGATTTTTTGTCCACATTGCAAACAAGAATATAGATAAGTTTTGACAAGTATTGGATTTAAAACATTTTTATGACCACATGGGCCATAAGATTCGAGTGTGATGGTCGTCTACTTCAAATATTCTCTTTGCATTGACTTTGCATGAGAGAATCCTTATAAAGGATTAGTTTGTTTAATGCATGGTAATACATGCCTTGCATGGTGTGTGAAGAATTCAATATTTATGAGTTTATGGTAATACATGCCTTGCATGGTGTGTGAAGAATGAAATATCCCTGATCCGGCTGATCAATATATTCGCTACTATTCTAATGCTCTGGCGTGCAGATCTGATACACTGGGGGTTTCTGGATGCGTTTTAGCTGTGTGATTGAGATGTTCTTCGGTTATTGTGGTTGCATGTCGGTTATTACATGTGCATGTTGCATAATTAAGGTTTAACAATCATATAAAGATGCATGCAAGAGTATAGAATGTCAACTGCTCAATATCATGAATAATAATGGTTCATGCATGGAAATACAAAT
>SNQJ01S0001636.1:213822-226121 GCA_010110895.2 Picea sitchensis
ATATTTATCTATGAGCAGATTTTTGATGTTTATGGCATTGTGATATAATAAAGATCTGATTTTACACATTGAATGCCATTATCATTTTGTATTTATTGAGAAGTGACATTAGCATAAGCTTTAATTGCAATCATTGACTTCGTAAATAATTACTCTTATCATTGCTCATATATATATTTTAAAGATAGTCATTGCTATTGTGAAGTACTAACCACTGCAGCACGTTCTAGTTCTTTTTGTCTTGTCTCGCAAACAGGTGCCATCCAGTGGAAGATTTTCTCCTTGACTATCATATTGGCAGTAATCTGTGAAGGGAAGCCTATCCTTAACCTTTGAAGCCTTAAACCTTGATCCTTCTCCTTCAGAACCCCAGATTGCTAGGGACGTCTCCCTTGGGACTAGCCACCCTAAATAGAAAGAGCTCCCCATCGAGGTGACAGTGGGTGGGGAAGCTCCTGTTACGCCAGTTTGAAGCCTTGACTCAAGCTACCTAAACCCTTCCTACAAACTGTGCGATAACAATCCCTAGAAATTAGGGATAACAGGGCAATTTTTAGCAAAATGTCCATGATCATGACAAATATGGCACTCGAACGAAATTTTCTCGTAGTTAAGAGGCTGTCGAAAGCTCCACTCATTGATTTTGATTTGCACTGCCTTTGGCAGACCCTTCTCCAAATCCACCTCCACACAGATTCTCGCACATGAATACTTGTTTCCTTTTGGCTCAGTCCGATCAATGAATATGCCCAATTTATTCCCAATGGCTCTCATATAGTTCTCTTCCTAGAAAATTAGAGGAAGATAAGGAAGTCTTACCGGGGCTGCAGAGATTTCGGCTTCTAGATTGAAATCTAAAGACCATGGGGAGAGAAACATACCCCTAGAACCCACAAAATATGGGTTGAAGTGGAAAATAATGTCCCTCTCCAATTTGCTGGAAAATGAAAAAGTGAAATAACCCTGACCTACAGCAAAAGATCTTACCATTCCTGTTATCTTAGGGCACCAATGCTCGGATACCCAGTATTCCACAGCTTTTGGATTTGGCCATAGCCTAGTAAACTTGCCCACCAGAGCATGTTCACCAAAAAAGAGAGCGTATCTTTGGGAGTCTGGGGATGATAACTCTAGATGCGGAATATCTTCAGATCTTTTGACAAATTGACTGGATGGAGGCGAGATTCTGTTCCAGTGCTACAGCCATAGCCATAGTTTTGATTGCCAAAATAGGCGAGATTTAGGCATATTAATTAAATCGCTGGTATATTTTTCCATTGGCTACAACCATAGCCATAGTTTGATTGCCCAAGTTATTGTTGTCAAGCATAGCTACAGCCAAGCAATTGCTCACAGCCATACATTCTCCCATCGCTGTGCTCTGTTCAAACAACAAATTGAGTCATACATTGGACACATCTGTATATTGGTTGTTTTGTTGCTTGATTGTATTTGGGAATGGGCAGTTACATGTGGTCAATTGAGTGCTGGGACTAATACTGCTTAGTAATCTGCCAGGAACCAGCATGTTCCCCATCCACATGCTTTGGTAAATCCTTCAAGCCAACCACATGTAACAATCAGATATATATATATATATATTATGCTGGAATGTATGATGAATGGCCAGGGATGCGGTGAATTCAGGGTGGGGTTTGAACCGTTCAGTATAGCAGAGATATGATTGTTGCCATGTTGCCATGTTGCCGGAAACGCCCCCTGGGTGCTTTACCAGTACCTGAAATGCGCCGAAACACCAAAACAGGTACGGAACTCCATCGAAATGTTGCCGGCTGTACTGTATGAAGTTTCCTGATTTGGAAATGCCATACGGTACAGTCGGTGGCGTTTCCAAGGTGTTTCAGCTTGTACGACAGCCGTTTTGGCAGATGTTTTTGGTTTGCGGGCCTGTCGAAGCATCCAAGAGGGCCGTGGGTCCCTTAGGTGGCAAAAAATCCCCTCATTAACCACTAATAAACATTTTAAATATGTCCAAATATCATCACCATTTCACCCACCCTAGTAATTAATGGTAATATTCTTCTTTATTAATCGTAATTAATGGTAATAGTAAAAGTGACATTTTCCTTTATCTTTCATTTTCATCATTTTACTTAAGTTTTTAACATTAGCATTAATTGTTTCAGGATCTTTGAGAGTGGTTCCAACCTCATTGGACTTCATATGGAGAAAGTAGAATTTTAAGTCCCATTCAAAATTCAACAGATTTAACGGTTTTCAGGATTTCAAGATTGGCAGGATTACAATGTTTCCACTGGGTTCTATCATGTATGAGGGTTTGGAACAGACATTTAATCAAGAGCATCAAACCCTCTTTGTACCTCGATGTCCACCGGTTAACATTTTTGGGGTTGATCAGTTCGGTTCTGTGAACATTGCTCTCTACAATACAAGGATGTACAAGTGTCATACTAGGGGTTATCCAACCCCCATGATGAAATACTCTTGAGGAATGATTCTCCTAGGGTTTAATGCCTCTCCTCTAGGATGGTGCACTCTCTAACATGATGTTAGTCCAATGCTCCTATTCCATGGTTGTATCCAAGTGTCCTCATGCAAGGCATTACTCCTATAGCTGTGTGCCACATGTCCTTTCATTTTAATATAGACATGGTTTTCCTTTAAAATGTCATTTGTGTATCATTATTTTTTTCTTGCAAGATAATGTTATTTTAATATATATATATATATGGTGTTTCCCCCGGTGTTTCCATTTTTGGAGGGTCACGTTTCCTGACGTTCCCGTTTCGGAAACTTCTAGATGTTTCCCTATTTCATGCAACTTAGGACTGTTGAAGTGCTGGTTATGAACTCTTAATATAATCAGAGTGTATTCTGCTGGCGGAACAGAATTATAATTGACTAACTGCTGGGTTCAACTATTTCAATAAACAGAGTTTGAACTCAGCATTGCCAGAATGTGTATATCAGGCTGGAATATTGTAACTAAAGCAGAATTTACTTGAATATGTTGTTGCCCATTGGCCTTGGCATTCCAGTACAGGCAAATAAGCCAAGCCTCTGAAGCAAATCTGCACAGAGCCATTCATACATGTTGGAGAATGGCATGCAAATAAGCAAGTAAATCAAGCAAAGAGATGCAGTACTGAACAGAGCCACTTCATCCCAGTTCATGAATTCATCTCGAGAAGCATGATCTCAACTTAAATGTGATTGCAAAGACTTTTTACATTTTTTTAATTCTGTAGAGCATCTGTGTTGATGAGACGGACGGGCCATAGGCCTACCATTTACGAATCAGCAGAACATGTGGAGGAGAGGTTTTCCTTACCATTCCAAAGGCTAGTTGTGACTCCAAATTCCTCAATTCTGACAGCTCTTATAGTTTTTTAACTTTTTAAAATACAGTGATATCATTACTCTTTGTATTGATATTGACACACTGACTTCCATCATTGTAGTATAGTGCTGGAATCTTCTCCTTGTCTTTAAGGCCTTTTAACTAGGGTGACGTTATTAACCATATGGAGGTTGAACATGTTATGTGTTTTCACATAGACATGTATTATCTGTAATGCCCATTAATGACACTCATAAGAAGTTATTATGGTTATCTGTCAGCCTGCAAATGATAAAGATGACTCCCACCCTCAGCCCCCCTTCCACACTAGGAGAAACCGCAACTGGCCCAGGTTGAGTACGATAGTCTTTATACAATTTTCAGTGGATTATTCAAATTTCCATTTAATGCTTCAAGTAATTCCAATCCATGACTTATTCGTATATACATTGTGAATCAGTTGTGATCATGGCTGGTAGGAAATATCACCTTATTCCTATTCAGAAGAAAGATATCAGCTCTATGTTGTCTGGATTAGGACACTCACCTTATCCTAATGATTTTTAACAAAATCAGAATTGTTGTGTTCTCATTTAATAGTTTGCCTGCTCGGCTATTTCCAGTTTTTAATTATTGTCACATGGCAAATGTTATGCAGAAATGGGGCAGCGACCATCTTTCTTTAGCTTGTGAGTTCGCCATTGCAGCAGATCAGATGGGTGATGATAGTAAGAGATGACCATGATCAGGCGAAGAATGTTATCTTTTCTACTTCTCCTTTTGAGATTTGGCGATCATGTACTCTACTCAGCATATGTGCTTCCTGCACATCATGCTTTACATGTAAGACAAATGACCTGAATGACAATCTTCAGGGGTGTTTTTGTAAACCCAGGAACGTGTTTGTCATGAGCAGATCTGGTGTTGTGATTGTTCATGTGCTAGAGAATGCTGCAGCCAAAGTGCAACCCAGAGGCAAATCTATTGTTGGGTTTCTAATCTAATCCTAGGACACTGCATTTATATTGTTAAATTACTATTCTTTTGTAACATGGAGTTAGTGAATAACCTATTGTTGTGTCTGTTCTATATGTCATTGGGAGCATTCTGCTATTAAATTGAAGGCTGAGCTGGAGGGGAAAATACTACAGGTATTGGAGTCTCCTGTTTGGTTGATGTTACTGACATATACTAAAAGTGCGAGAATTCAGTGCACATTATTTTCACATGGATTAGATTTTTTGTTTCTTCGTTAAAGTTTTTCAAAGTTCATACCCAGTTGAAGCCATTGTTAATAGAAAAGTATGAAGTATTCTAATTTAAAAATAAGACGCTTTTATATCTCAAAGAGATTATTCACACTAATAGATGCATGCTTCATTTATAAGTTAGTTAGCAAAACTTCTTATTTATCCTGAGTATTCTAAATGAAGGCCTTCAGGACGATCTTAATTAAATGACAACGTTTTCCACTGACTGTTTATGTCCTGATTAGTAATAGGAAACTCTTGTCAATGATATGCCACTGCAAGTGATTTCTAATTTAATACGTTCTAAAACATTCACATGCCAATTCTTTTGTAAGTGAAATCCACTTCCAGCAGATTTAGTAGCTCATCCTGCCTGAGATTTTGTTTCAACTATAATTTTGTAAGTCTGTACAAGCATGGGATTTTCTATAGGTGTTGCCCAAATCCTTGACCTAAGAACAACGCTGGGAGATCAAATTGCAGGGTAATTTATAAATTTGCAAGATCACTTGAGATCTTTTGCTTCTTTCACTTGGTGTACCATGGAGGTCATCATTTTTGCTTGAAATGCATAATCCCAAACTTTCAGTCTGATGATATTATAATGGCTGCATATGTTTTTTTCTGCAGTGTTGCTGCCTTTCAAGGGAAAATGTCGATATCACTGGAGTTTTTGGTGTACCATGAGGCCATCATTTTAGCTTGAACTGCTTAATCCTGAACTTCTAATCTTACATTATAATGCTTTCAAGATTGGTGTCATGATTCAGTGGCTGATTTGTAGTCTTCCCATGGAAAAAACCCATATTACCTAGCGAAGAGTTAGTTTTACCCAAGTTGCTCATAAGGTGTTCTTCCTTCATCAGTTCAGCAGTTCAGTGGAGCAGATCCGTATCCAGCAGATTTAGTTCGATCTTGGTTTACATACAGCAGCAGTGATGGCTGTGTGCATAAGGGTGCAGCCGTAAGAGAAGCCTTAATGAAGGCGCAACTCCGTTTAGAGGGAATCCCGTGTAGTTTCTATCTTTAGTTAGGTTTGCCAACTTTAGCATTGTCTTATTTTTAGAAGAGCTATTCCATATTTAGAACAGTGCATGCCTTTTCAGATTTAGATCAGGTGCTAATTTTAATTTAGGACTTGCTGTTTTATATTTAGCAAATTTCCTTTTTAAATTAGAAAAAACACATGGCATTTAGGGAGTCTTTTGGATTTAGAGTAGGCATTTTGTCTAAGGTGGTTTCCAGATGTAGACCATGGGTGCTGTATTCTAGGCATTTTATGATGCAGAATTGGCTCCTTATTCTAGGTGGATTTAAGGTTTCAGCTCTCACGCTATGTACACCACTAAGATGGTATTCCTTTATTGTAAATCCTAGCCATCTTCTATAAAAGAAGGTAGTGTTCACTTGGAGTGTGAGAGAGTTAGAGTTTTGAGCTATTGCATTGTAGTCCTTTCTTCTTTTGGTGAATAAAAGATACATGTGATTGAGTGGTTCAGATTTTGTAATCCTTTTGTATTTTCAAAGTGATGTGTTTGCAGATCTAGTGTTCAAAGTTTCCCTGTTTTGACAGGTGTTAATCAATTTTTAGTTCCCAGTTTTAGGGTTTAGATATTGGAAGTGCAGATTTTCTTACCGTGATCTGAAATTTAACATTGTATCAGAGTCCTGCATCTGAAATCTTCCAGGGTTCACGTATGGAGTGGGCTACTCCTTGTGAGAGGGCACTGTTGGAGGATTTCAGCTGGTGTCATGACCTATTTTCAATGATTGAAGTTGATCCATCCTTGAGATAGGCACAAGGCCATTTGAGGGGTTGTGGGTGAGAGTCCCAAGATACTTAAATGACTAGAGTGTTGTTTATGCTTGAGAGAGTTGATCTACACTTGTGATAGGTTGTTGATATGATTTATTTCCCCGGTGTATTCAAGGAGTTGCAGACATGATTAGTCTTGGTCTGAGAGTGTGTCACCAGTTAGAGGCCACTTCCAACTTTACACCTTGGAAGTTCACACTGCAAGTGTTGTTGGAGGTTGATCTTTGGTGTTTTTGTAGAAGCTAAGGTTACAAAGCCTCAATAGGAAGCCAACCAAAGAAAAGAGGTTCATTCTTGATTCTGTGAAGGACCACTTGATCCTCCACATTGCAAGAAAGAAGTTGGCTAAGGATATGTATGATGCATTGATCACTTTGTATTAGAGTGAATATTTCACGTAAGTTGTCCTTCAAGAGCAAGCTCACCTCTACATGCATGAGTGGCACACACACTATGGCTAGCTACTTGATGAGTCATTGAGTTGAGAGATTAGCTTAATGTTATGTGGATGAAGGTTTGACGAGGAGGTGTTGGTGCCCATAGCATTAAATGTATTTTCTTCACCTCAACACCCTTTTGTTCAAGGTGTCTTTGCTCATGAGACATCACCCAACTTTGAGAAGCTTTGGGATGATTCCATTCAAGAGGAGACAAGGCTAGAGACAATTTTAGCTAGAGTGGAGGAGATCTAGAACCTATCCTTCATCGATAAGGTGAGGAGAGGAGATTTCAAGAAGGGTCCGAGGAGAAAGAATGAAGAATTAGATATTTTTAACCAATGGAAGAAAGATTTGTGTCACGTGAAGTGTTTCAAGTGCCACAAGATGAACCACTATGCATCTTATTGTTTTCAGAAGAAGAAATCCAAGCAACACCATACATAATTTGCAAGGATTGCAAAAGCTTCAGTTGGAGGAGAGGAGTTAGCATCTAGACTTAGGACACCTTTTTCCATGCATCATGCCTTTTCACTAACACCCTTTCTGGTGTAGGGTGGTATGTGGATAGTGGAGTATCCAAATACACGACCTTCAACAAGAAGGCTTTCTATAGAATTCAAGAACAAGATGTAGGGATACATGTGGAGCTTGGTGATGATGCCACATATCCAATGATCAAGATGGGTTTTGTCTCATTTCACATGCCTTTATGTGATGTTCTAGAGTTGCTTAATGTCTTGTATGTTCTTGGTTTAACAAAGAATCTTCTTTTAGTTTCTTGCATGATAGATCTATGGTGTATTGCTGAATTTGATTATTAGCATGTGATAACTAGAAAATACAACCTTGACCATGGTCTTGTTTTGGCTAGAGTAGTGCTTGAAGGTGGCCCTTATAGGTTGTTCGCAAAGTTGGTGAAACATGGGGCTTTAATGCATGAGAGTGACACTCTTTGCGAGTTATGACACAAGTGATTTGGTCACCTAGACTATGGAACACCACCTCTCTTGAAGGACATAGTGAAGGGATTTGCTAGACTTCGAGATTGATAAGACATAAGTGTGTAAGTGCTATGCACTCAACAAGCGTGTGAACATTGTGTTCCCAAATAATGAACATATATCATGAGAGATTCTTGATTTGATTAATTCATATACGTGCAAATCGATGTTTGTAACATTTTTCACAAGGATTTTATAGTCTTTTTTACTGATGATTTGCTTTAGGAAGATGATTTATTTTATGAAAACTAAGGTTGGAGTGCTCAAAAAGTTCAAAGAGTTTAAGTCGTGATTGAGAATCAAAGTTCAAACAAGGTGGAAGATAAAGGTGTTAAGGTTTTACAATGGAGTACCAATGATTTTTATGCCTTTTGCAGGGATGTAGGGATCAAAAGGGAGGAGATGGTACAATACAACTCGCAACAAAATGGGGTTGCAGAGAGGAAGAACTTTGTAACACCTCATTTTCCCCAGTGTGTAAATATATGTCTAAATGTTGCCATGAGTCATGGCTAGTATGTTTAACATTTTGGACCATGATGAACAATTAATATGATAAAATGAATTTTAATGATAATGAAAAGAAATTGTTGATGGGTGGAGCATTTACACAGAAAATGATGCCATGAGAGGGAAATGGTGAGGGATTTTCCTTTCCAATTTAATATTCAAGAAAACCTAGATTGCCCATTTTCTCAGAATTTTAGTTAATGAAGGAAGTTGGTAGTTGAACTACCAACTTCCCACAATTATGGGAGAGAATGGGGGGATTTTACCAGAAGTACCTTGCTTCAGAAGCATGGGTAGAAAAGTACCCATCTGGAGACTTATGAACTGACCTCGAATTTGGGAAAACAAACCCACGAAATGAGAGAGGTCAAAGGGTTGTATGAGACCCATGAAATTGAGAAGAGAATGCTTAGAAAAATGCCTCTGGTTCATAGAAACATAGAGGAAAGTCAAGTTCTCTGGTTTTTGAGTGAGAAATAACAAGTAAGAATATCTAAATCAAGTTCATAAACGAGGTTGCGAATTTTTGGTGCGTAGATGTGCAAGCTAATTATTGTGACACCTTCAGTCAAGAGCAGCCCCCCTTGCTTGGTGGAATTGGAGATAAATATTGCTAATTTCTGTTGATGAAGGAGAGTAGCCCTCATTTGTATACTTTTGTTATTGAGTGAGATTTTTCCTTCATGACATCATCTTTTGGCTAGGGGGTGGTTAGTTGCAAGAATAGACAAAAGATAGTTGAGCCTATGGTTGGGTAGAAAGAGGCTCACCCATCAACAATTGCCAATCAATCTTAAATTCTCAGATAAGTAGTTCAATTTTTGGTTTATGCCCTGATAAGTTTCGTGATGCTATGAAATCTAATGAAATCAGAGACACGACGGAATTAAAACACACCCAAACTGACTTTATGTAGAGCAAGGGACAATGGTAAATGTGCTCCCAAACCCCCTCGAAGGGGAAATTTTATTACAATCATTCCCCAATGTTCCACTATTGTACAAATGGTCCCTTTATATAATATGAGGTGACCATAACAAATACATCAAAATTGGGAAATTAGTTCAACTATTTCCTTGACTATTTCCTACAATACTTCCCTATCCATCTCTTATGATCTCTTCATAACCTCTCCATGATTCTCTCGACAATCAACATCCCTATATTCACTCAATTCTCTCCATATCTCATTCCTACATAGACTTTATAGAATAAGTCTACCATATTACACTTTTGTATTATTATTCATGATTAGTAGGAATGCTTCTTTTCCTTAATGAGTATTATATTGGTCCCTTCTCTATTTTTTGCATTTGTCGTCATTTAACCTTCATCTTTCGATCTTTGGTCTTCTTTCTCAGTCATCCTCAATCTTCTTCACTTGTACTTGAAAAACATAAACATTGTTGAAGTCCACATAAAAAAGTTACCATCCACCAGAATACATGGGTCGCCAACCATTGTATCCGTCCTTTCCCTAGGAAATGTTTTCTCGTACATGGTTCATCAACCTGTCTCAGTCACATGTTTGCATACTTGTAACTTTACTTCCCCTGTATCACCATCACCATCATCCTCGTCTTGGGTTTTTGGTTTACCCTTAACCATGCTCTCGATGCTCCTGCATCAGACTCCCAAGGAACAAAACTCTTCATGGACTCCTGTCCATGAGTTCCCTATCACTCGCAAACTTTTGCCTCATAGTTTGCTTTGCCCAATCGTATTCTCAACGATCATCCTTCTCCTGCACAAGCCTCTTTTCATGACTTGCAATCTGCTTGAATGTCTTCAATTTTGGCAGGGGTGGACTGCCTCACATCGATGGTTCTTCCCACAATTGAGCTTCTCTCCATGGATGAACCTACATCCTCAAGTGGTTTATTCCTACCACAAACAATACATGATGACAAGTGGTTTTCGACTGATCACATACCATTCATTACAAAGTGGTTTTTAGATCACTACGAACTTTTTGGGGGTATATTTTGCCTCATCAGAATTAGGTACATACAATTTCAACTTTCATTTTAGGCCAATCTAGCCTTCATACAAATGACCAAGATCATAATTAAAGTACTTTATTTAAAGATCATTTCGTAGGGATATAAATTTCATGGATTTACTTCATCTACATCACACAATACTTTATTTATACCTTGCTTTGCTTACTTCTTCTTTGTCAACCATGCTTCCGTTGCTTCACTTCTGATGCTTTGCTATGTCTGTCTTTTGTCGCTTCTTTCTTTTGCTTTCCTTGCATCCTTGTTTCTGTCTTGTCCTCTCGCCTCTTGCTTTTTGTTCACACATAGGATTCCTTCTATTTCAATTTTCCTTATCATCTTTTCTATTATGGAGTCTGTTTCTTCTTTCACTTTGTTGTGGTTTCCTTCGAACCCTTTACCTGACTATCATAGTAACCTTCCTCCCTTCATCTGTGAGCTTGTCCATTCTCACTGTGAGTTGCAAATAGTCTTTGTAGTAACAAGTCTGTTTCACCTTTCTACACAATACCTCACCAAGGTCTATTCTTTTGGACTTGACCTTTTGGTATTCCTGGTTCCTTCCACTAGAACCTTCTGAGCTTCCTTTGCTCGGCTACCATAGTTGTAGGCTTCTATGCTTTCTCACTTCCTCTCAATATCTTCACTTTCTCTTTGCTCTAGACAACTCTACCCACATTTGCAACTGTGGAGTCGCCTCAACAACTTCTACCCAAACTGCAGCTGGAAGTTGTTCTTTTTTTTTTACAACCTTGTTGTAGGATTCTGCCACAAATCTCCTTGTCTCTTGAAGTTTGCATCCTTCCTCTCTCTGCATCAAACTTCTTGTGCTTGCATTTCTCTATGTTGGAGTCGGTGTCATCTTCTCTTTTCATCGGTCATTTTCTTGATTAATCCTAAGTCTTTCACTGCAATACCTACATAAAATAGTTTCTTGTAGATAAGATGTTTTCCATCAACAAGACACCTACAATCTTCTTCATTCACCAGCTTACAAAACATGTCTTTTGTACAATATCCATCAAGACAACTTATCTTTGTCATGGATTTTGACTCTTTAGGTCTCCATAATGTTAGATACTTGCAAAAAAAACAAAAACTTGTCTAATGTCGAAATGACCAGTTTCAACCCAAACTCAATTTTGTACAAACATTAACTTGACTTTTCTTTCATCCAAATTTCCAATAATGACAATTGACTATGACTCTTTCAACTTGACTTTGTCTTCTAGACTCGTAACTTGGACAATTTAACTTCTCTCATTAACAAATTCTTATGCATTGACTTGACGATCAATCTAAACTTGGGTGTCGGTTACCATTGATCATGCACCCTTGTTCACATTAATGACTTTTTACTTGACTCCAATTACCATTAGACTGTCTAGCTAATGATTTCATCTCTTGAATTCTTCATAATGAATTTCATTGACTTTTGACTCTTTAACTCAATAAAATATTCCCAACATTGAATCTATACATCACTAACTTTGAATTTTAAACTTAGTGTGGACCTTTTTACAAAATTACTACAATAATACCATCCTTACATGACAAACTCATAAAGTCTAAGAATTCTTTGTGACGTCCCGTCCCCAAGATTAGGCCAGCAGGGAGTGACTTAGTAGTCTATATGTTCCCGTAGACTATAGTCAGGCACAAACAAGGAACCAGATGGAGAAATAAGGAGGAATTAACGGCTAAACGATGAATTAAGCCAAAATACTTAGGAAAAGTCACTTAAGCCTAAGTCAACGAAGAATTAGAATGAAAAGGTGATAAGGGGGGGACTTAATTGACAAATAAATCACTTAGGAGGAAAGACGCCTAGGTTAAGTGATGTCAACGAAGAATTAGGTCGGGAAATATATAAAGGGAGGAATTTGACCTAATTCCTCATTATGCATTGTTATGATTTGATGTTGAGAGCTTCCATAGGAGGAGGAGAGCCGACCTTATT
>SNQJ01S0001636.1:226171-239972 GCA_010110895.2 Picea sitchensis
CAGTAATCTGTGAAGGGAAGCCTATCCTTAACCTTTGAAGCCTTAAACCTTGATCCTTCTCCTTCAGAACCCCAGATTGCTAGGGACGTCTCCCTTGGGACTAGCCACCCTAAATAGAAAGAGCTCCCCATCGAGGTGACAGTAGGTGGGGAAGCTCCTGTTACGCCAGTTTGAAGCCTTGACTCAAGCTACCTAAACCCTTCCTACAAACTGTGCGATAACAAGATTCTTTTTGGAAGATCTCAACCTTTGATTATAAATGGGATGGGATGATCTCATCCATCCATTTCTAGGTTTTCTTATGATTTCTATAAAGAGGGCGCATAGGACATTTGGAGGCTCATTCACTTGTATGTTCACCAAGAGAGTTTGGAGAAGGGAAAGAGGATGGGAATGGAAGCATTGTGAGAGGAGAGCTTGGGTGCCTCCATTCATGGAGGGCTTATGGAGGCTTAGGGCCCATATTATTTGTGGTGATCACACTTGCTTGGAGGAGGGTGACACCATAGGACTGGGGCGCACAGCTAGCAGGGAGCATCTACACTTGGAGGAAGTCAGATCTGATTGTTTCAGTGGAGAGGCAACACACAGGAGTAGATTTCTATGGTGGGGTTTCTTCATTGGGTCAAAGAGGAAGGAGGGCTCTTCACTTCAGTGGACAGAGCAACAAAGGGAGAGGGCGCACTAAGATTGGGCCCATATCTCATTGGATCCTTTGGCAAGGCTCAAGACGAGCTTGCTATGTATACAGGTTCCTTTGTATTGTATTACTAGTTGTATCTCATGCTTTAGATCATCATTATATATACTTTCAATCCAAATTGGTTTTCCTTGGGGGGTTTTTATCCAGGGTCATGTTGACCAAAAATACTTGTGTTCATTTCATACATGCTTAGAGTTTAAATCAACTTGTTAGAGTTGTAAAGATCATGAGGAGTGTTCTCTGTTTTGAGTATATTGCATGTGCTAACATTGGGGTATGAAAACACTTGCAAGGGCACCTCAAAAGGACATTTAACCACCAAAATTATCAGCAGAAAGTTACTAAACAATTTGCTGTCCTAAAAAGACAACAAAAATCAGTTTTGAGATTGTGAACTTACAGCGAAAACAAAGGTCAAGGACAAACCTGTTTTGGCAGCCTGATAGTACCTCAAAATTTCTACAGAAATAACAAGATCTAGAAATATTAACCATGCACAATAGACATAAGAGCACAAGAATTTATCCTGGGAAACCCAACCTTGGGAGAAAACCCAACAACCTTTCTTATAAAAGAATTCAGTCCAAGATATTACCAGTACATCACCATCAATATATCAAAATACCATACATAGAATTTCCTCCCCAAGCCTAGTGCCTCCAAGAGCTAGCATCTCAATAGAATAGCCAAGATACAACCAAGAGAGAGCTTTTCCAAGTCTAGCGCCTCTCCAAGTGTGGCGTATTCACCAAGATAACAAGGACTCCAAGATATAGCAAAAATATCACCACTGCAACTGACAATTGGCTAGTGCGCACTTGAAGAGAAGAGATGTGTATTTACAAATGAGATGACTCTGCCTCTATTTATACTTGTCCAAGCGCCTGTTCTTTCTATGTGTGGCCGACTTCTCTTCTTGGGTCTTCAGTTTCACTTTATTGTTTTCCGTCTTTTACTTGTGGAGGCCGACTTCTCTTCTTGGGTCTTCAATTGCTCTCTGTGGTTTCTTTAATGGTTAGATGGGTCATCTTGTAGTTTTTGGATTTCTTCTTTCATAGAAAGGTTGTCCTTGAGCATGGTTGGTGTAATCTTCTCTAGCATGCACCCAGTTGATGTATACTTCTCCCACATAGCACCTCGAGTCTCTGTCAGTCCTTGTCAAGTCACATGATTAAGGATAGAGACTATACCTGGGCCATTCTCCTTAGCCAAGTGATATGGTCATCCGAGGAGAATGTCTGCCCGATGCTAATACATGGAGAACATCAACGCCCTGGGCCATTCCCGTTGGCCATGTGAGGAGAATGTCTGCTTGATGCATATGTACTTTGAGTCTTTGTCGATCTTTGTCAAGTCACATGATCAAGGATAAAGACTATGCCTGGGTCATTCCGAATGTCTGTCCGATGATGCCCAGAACATCAACAAAAACACTGTTGTCCTCCCCACAATTCGACACCATCATACGTGCTGTCTCAAGAGCTATGAATATAATGCTGTTAGAGTGAGTATCAGATGCGACGTCAACTATGGTATACCCAAATCACCCCATTTTTGGTAAGCCCTATTTTTCGATGAGTCAAAGTTACACTTGTCTAATCATTTTTTCAAAAAACTAACGATTTAGGTAGTCTTAAAATTGGCTAAAACCCTTAGGCTCTGTTATCGCACAATCTGTACTTGCCCAAAGGCCTAAGGCAAGTGAAGCAAGATTGGCATAACAGGGGGTGACCTATCACTATCACCTTAATAGGAAACCCCCTTCTGTTTAGGAGTATGTCAAAGTTACCCCAATCACCCATTTTTGGTGAGCCCTATTTCTTGATGAGTCAAAGTTACACTTGTTTGATCATTTTTTCGAAAAACTAACGATTTAGGTAGTCTTAAAATTGGCTAAAACCCTTAGGCTCTGTTATCGCACAATCTGTACTTGCCCAAAGCCCTAAGGCAAGTGAAGAAAGATTGGCATAACATGGGGTGACCTATCACTGTCACCTTAATAGGAAACCCCTTTCTGTTTAGGAGTATGTCAAAGTTACCCCAAGGGAGACGTCCCCATTGATCTAAAGGCCCGATAACTAAGGCAAGGATGCAAGAAAATCCCCCTCTCACTTGTCACTCAAGCCAAAAGGTTCTTAAGGTCTTTAAGGGATGAAACAACGGTAGAAATGGAGTGTACATGCCTAGAATAAGACAACAAAGAAAATATGGTAGCTTTCAAGTACAAAAATTGATTTTAGTGCTTCTTAAGACCATGGACCTTCAAAAAATAGACTAGCTGATATAAAATTGTAGCAATGTAACAATTTACAACAACAATGAGTATTTTGTGTCAGCCACAAAGAATATGCCTTGAAATGGCTTGAAAAAGACAATAAAATATAGCTTTAATTAGGCATAATGATAATAGATTGTCACAAGCAAATTTGGCAATGTCTAGCTAGCATTAAATGTCACTTTTGTAGAGATTTTGCTGCAGTTACAAGGCATATTCTTTGTGGCTGTTACAAAATACTCATTGCCGTTGACAGTGATAGGTCACCCCCTGTTACGCCAATCTTGCTTCACTTGCCTTAGGGCTTTGGGCAAGTACAGATTGTGCGATAACATTTTGGCACCGTTGCCGGGGAACATTGAGTCAATATTCCTCAGCGACACTTTTTCAGTAAGCCTTTCCCTCAAAGCCTTTATCTCACGAAGCTTACCTGACGACTCCACTAAGGGTGATCCCCTCATCACTTTGATAATTTCAAGAAGATTATCTGGCGACTCCACTAAGTTCAAGGAGATATACCAATCCTCCGAAGTCTTACAGAGGAAAGCCTCCCTGAAACTCTCCTATAGTAAAATCATTATTTTGAGGCAATCTTCCCTTAAACACAATGTCTAATGCTCAGACTCGGAGCTTTAATCCAAATCAAGCTAATAACCAGAAACAATGGTCATCCAAGCTTTTTAAACCGTTAGACATGACAAACATTCTAGGATACCCTAGGCAAATGCCCCCTAGGTATGAGAAGTGGTTGCCTAAGTTCACTGGTAATGATGTAGTCAACGTTGAGGATCATATGAGCAATTTCTGGGCCTTCTTTCAGCTTCATCCTATCAATGATGATGCTGAAGATTTAACAATGAAATTGTTCTCTGCTACCCTCTATGATGGCGCTAGAAGATGGTATAACGGTCTCCTTGATGCTAGTATTACATCCATGGATAAATTAGAGGAAGTGTTCCTCAAACGATAGTGTCAAGGAAGAGCCTAACATGCTGCTAATAAGGCTCAATAACATCACAAAGGCTGAGAATGAAACTGTTAGGGAATCTCATGATAAATTAGAAAGGTTAATACAACAAATCCCAACAAGCCATCACCCTTCAAACAATTTCTCTCTTTCTTTACACCAGAGCCTTTACAGGACAAATAGGTTTCCTCCTCAGAGACAAAGATCCTATGACAATCCAAGAAGCCCAAGAAATGGCTACGAAAATTGAAGATAACCTATCATCATCCAAAGTAGAACCTTTCTCTGCCCCAAGAGTCGAAATGGATGCTAAACCCAAAGTAGATCACAATGCTGAGTCTACTTCAGATATTGGCCCTAGCTTGGCAAAGCTACAATTTATTGTAGATGGCATGGGAAAAACCCAAGAATTAATGATGAATAGGATTGTCAATCTAGAAAGATCCCAACAACAAGCTACCAGACCTCTCTATAAGGGGCAATTCCAAAGGGGTACTCAAGGTTTCAAACCAAAGAATGATCAAGAAGTCCTTAGTACTTTAGCCCCCACAAACATGGTAGAGGAGAATCCTTGGTGCTTACAGTGCAGAGAGTCACATTGGGAGCATGAATGCCCCCTAAACAATGATGAACATGACCAAGTGAATATTATTGATCATAACATTGAGGGCCCACAATGTTGCCTTATTATCACACTTGAAGAACATAAAGAAGGCATAAAGGAAGCAGCCAGGAAGGCTAGGATGGAGGTGATAAATAATCTTGATCAAGAGTCGAGAGAAAAGTTAAAAAACAAGAATTCCAAGTGTATTCTAGACAAAAAAGGATAAACCAACCTCTCTCTACTGGACTTACAACTTCACAACGAAAACCTTTGCCTATGAACATGCTTCTTCCTAAAACTTATCCTAAAGCTGACAAGATTGACTTGAAATTTGACTTGGAAGGTGCATTGGCCAAAATTCATGTGACCATTCCATTGAGGGAAGTCATCAAAGTTCCATCCATGAAAGAAAGGTTTGAAGTTTTTTTCAATGTACCAGATGAGCCAATGAACCCTCCTATTATGTTACAAGCAGACCATTTTAGGGTTCAGTATGATGGACACACACCCTTCATGACATTACTAGTGAATAACAAATGTCTTGATTCAGGGGTAGGTGCTAACATGATGCCTTTGAAAGTCATGGAGAAACTAGGCCTAAAGGCTACACGACCTTATAGGAATGTGTGCGGTTTTGAATCCAGGGCCATACCCACCCATGGGGTAGTTGAGAATGTTGAAGTAGGCCTTGGTAAATATCTCGAGAGAGTGATCCATATGGATATTGTGGTGGTGGACGTCCTTGATGTGTGGGGGATGCTTTTGTCGAAGAAGTTTGCTGCAATGTCGGGAGGTACATTAGAGATGGATTTAACTTACATCAATGTTCCTATGAAGAATGGGACAATAGAATGCCTTCCAAATATACCAATGGCCAAGGCCCATGTACAAGAAATTAACAATGATGCTGAAATCAGTGAGAGACATGAGCTGATCAAGGAAGACCTTCCGATATTTTTTACAGAGGATTTGCCTTTCACTCAAGAGGAAGATTTTGATGAGATACAATGGCCAAAGAGGGAAGAATACCAACAACTCTTAGATAAATATAAGGACAAGGAAGTTGGAACTGGCAAGTTACTAAAGAAAGGGGATGATGACATATTGATTAAACCAAGCCAACAAGAAGTCCTCACAGCTGAATCCCACCCTCCTCCCTCAAGACAATATACTAGGGTTATACAGGAAAACCAAGATTGAAACAAAGGAGTATCAAGAGGGAGATACGGTCTGGATGTGGGAAACAAGGAAAGGAGAGCCTACTAATGTTAAAGGGAATGCGCAACTTTGGCTTGGACCTTTCAGAATCTAAATGAAGTCAGTCAACGATGACTACTATTTATCCACGTTGGAAGGAAGAAAACGTCCATTACTAGTTAGTGGACGCCTCCTTAAACCCCATCATGGGGCAAAGACTTGACTTTACAGGTAAGTACATGTAAGTTAGATTAGGTAGGCATTTGCATCCATTGTATATACCATTTGCATATCATGCTAGCATAGTTGTAGTTTCATATTGTATTTCTCCATAATGTATATATGCATACTTATGGTTATATTCTAGATTAGAGATGCTCTTCATCTTATTATATCATATATGAACAAGGGGTGATATCACCACCCTAAGGATTACTGATGCATTTTGTTCAGATCTAGCAGACACAGATCATACCAGAGATACTGAGGTTCTCATGCGCTCTACGGTGAGTACATGTCCTTGAGTTGGAGCTAGATGTTATCCCCTACCCTAGGGATAACTAAGGAGATCATGTCTCGAGGCCCACATGTCCTAGACATGGAGTGCCGAGAGCCGGATGACTTGAGCATGGCCCCGTAGGGCCCCTCTTTTCTTCAATGCAGTCCATTTATTAGCAACGATATCCATCCCACCATCTTGGTCCTGAAGTAGAAGTAAGTCTTTCTCCATGAGGTAATGAGTCTGGGTATCATGGTATATGTCACTCTGATTATTGAAGGTCTTGAATATGTTGCATTGGATTCTCCTTCATCTCATAACGTTTGCTCGTAAATTATGCTCTTTAACTTGTTCATACCTAGAAGGGTGACATGATGCCCTAGTAAGTTGATCTCCCTTTAGGATGGGTTGCCACTGGGTGGGTCTATGGAAGGTCATCGTCCGTCCCTCCATACTTACCACTTTCCATCTTTATTCCTCTCATTTTCCCCCCTATCTTTGTTCGGGCATTGGGATTTGCCACGCTAGGAAGGGTTGTACCTTGCCTTATGGGAAGAAGGGGCTAAAGGCCTAGGGGGTAAAAGTTGCCGGCAAGAGTTAAAAGCCAAAGAAGAAACCTTTGAGATGCTTCGCCCATGGATTCCTAAGAAACCAGTAAAAGGCTTCTTAGTAAGAAAAGGGAACTCATAAGATAAGTAAACACTCAAGGTACTAGTTGGTGGATGGGAGGTCTCATCATGAGCCGACCTATTATGACCATGGGCATGTAGCGGTATGACACTACCATCTATCTGGTCACCAAACCAGGTTAGTGGCATAGCCAAGAGAAAGGGGGTCTCATCACGAGCCAACCTTCTCATCTCCGTGAAATGCTTGTGGATAACGTCGTCACCTATGGTCACCAAGCCAGGACAGTGTCCCTCAACTTTTCCCTTGAAGCATACAAAGAAAAAGATGAAAAGCAATGAAGCTAAGAATAAAAGGCATTGAATGGGATATGAAACAATGACATCCATGACAAGGTGCAACTCACCCTCTACAAAGGCACCCACATGTAAGATTTACATTTCCCTGTTATCACTGCACCCCATGCCCAAACACTTACCCCACACCACCTCATACACTTACATGACCTGGATTGGTTCTCGCCTGGGAAACACCCCAAACTTAAGGAGGATTAGCCCAATAGGACTCCCTGGGACCCTCTCCAAACTTGACTTGTTAAATTGCAAAACGTCTTTTAGCATTTGTCTGGGTAAAGGGGGGTTTGATGCACATGTTTGGGTAATTTAATTATTGGATGTGATTTACATGTTATGATCCTTGTGACTTATGAACCCCTGGAGGGCGTACTTGTTGTTGCTGCAGGACTTTGCCCGGTGGACAGGTACACATGGGTGAATGATTAGCTCGGACCTCCATGGGGTTGAAAGCCCACAGATGGATGCTTTAACCCCAGCTGGGGGCAAGGAGACATCAAAGACCTGCACCAGTAAGAAAGGAGGAGGTTGCCCTTTGAGACACTCTGGCATACCTAGACCCAGGGGGATCTTGCTCTTCCACCTGGACGTTGACCTTTGAGAGTCCACGACGTCACCATTATGACCTTGGACGCCATCCAAAGCTAGGGTTTTCATATTGAGGGCAGTTTTGAGCAAGTTGGCACATGTGGGCATCATCCAGGGCCTTTGGAGGCCAAACGTTCTGCATCAAGAGCCCAACATTCCACCTTAGGGGCCCAACATCACCCTTGGATATGATTTTAGGGTTTAATTATTTCATTTATGTAAAAAGTTGGATTTTTGATGTAATTTGGCCAGGTCGACCTTTATTTGACCTAAATTTAATTAAAGGTCATTGATATTGTATAAATAGAGAGAAAGTACTCTCACTTTTCATCATCACTCATCACACACTAAGTGTGGACTGAAATTTGCGCCCTCTTTTAGGGCTATTGGCTGAAATAACTAGTGCGCAACTTCTTGGAGAGGCATATTTTGGTGTATCTTGGCTATTTTTCATGGTGGAAGATCTTCAACTAGGGTTTGGCTTGATTATTCTTGGTGAAGTAAGTAGAAAATCTGCAATTTGTTTATGTTAATGAATGCTTGTGGTAAATTTTACTTGTTTCATGTTAAAGATTATGAAATTGCTTGCGTAAACTCTAGGAGAGAAACATAAGTTACTTCTTTCTCTCTATAGTTCTCTACTTGTCTAAATTTCTCAAGTACACCTTGTTTAAGAAGTGACTACTAGAGCCCTAAAGTGCTAGCTCTCTAGTAGTTTCACTCTAATTGCCTAATGCATACATTGTTTTAATAGTCTAAGGAAGGAAGATTCACTAGGGCCTAAGATTCCTTACTCTCTAGCAAGTTTGTCTTTAGGATTTGGATGCTTGAGGCCTTGGGTTGCCAACACCTCCTCCATCCATCCCTTCTCCTTTGACAAAGTATTATCATTGCTGCTTTGCTCTAAGTTTTGCCGCTGCTATTGTTGACTCCATAATCCCTAAAATACACTAGTCTACTCACTATAGTGAATGATTAATCAAACGAACACTCAAATCTTTCTCCTTGAAGCTTTTGCTAACTTTTACTAACCTTAAACTAGACTAATTCCTTAGCTAACTTACCGCTGTTGTAAATCATTGCTACAACCATACTAATTCATGCTAATTTGCTGCATTCACCTACATAACTTGCACTTAGCTCATTCAGAAATTGCTTGTGACAACTACCAATCAATCTATTAGATACATGCTAAGTTTGCATGGTGTTTCCTTGCAATTTTGAGCACTAGGATTTGCTGCTGTTACAAAAGATTGCTACAGCCATCTAACTGCAGCAAATTCTCTGCAAAAGTGACATTTAATGCTAGCTAGACATTGCCAAATTTGCTTGTGACAACTTATTATCATTCTGCCCAATTAAAATTATACTTTCTTGTCTTCTTCAAGCAATTTTAAGGCATATTCTTTGTGGCTGTTACAAAATACTAATTGCTGTTGTAAACTATTACATTGCTGCAACTTTATATCAGCTAGCCTATTTTTTGAAGGTTTATGGTCTTAAGAAGCACTAACATCATATTTGTATACTTGAAAGCTGCCATATTTTCTTTGTTGTCTTGTTCTGGGCAGGTACACTCCATTTTCACTGTTGCTTCATCCCTTAAAGACCATAAGAACCTTTTGAGTTGAGTGACCAGTGAGGGGGATTTTCTTGCACCTTTGCCTTAGTCTTATCAGCCCTTTAGGTCATCGGGGATGTCTCCCCTGGGTTAACTTCGATATACTCCTAAACAAAAAGGGGTTTCCTATTAAGGTGACAGTGATAGGTCACCCCCTGTTATGCCAATCTTGCATCCACTTGCCTTGGGCATTGGGCAAGTACAGATTGTGCAATAACAGGCTCAAAGTTCCCATCACATAGGTGGAACCTTGACTTCCGACATAGTTCCAACTGGATTTAGGGCTAAATTCAACTGGAAAAGCGGGGTTGTTTGAGTGCTGTTTATCCTACATTATTAGATGCATGTATAAGGAGCTACATTGTGGATTGCAAAGTTCGGTAGGAGACCAACCATTGCGACCAAAAGTCAACCATTGTTATGCATATATCGTGGAAGGTTTTTAGTATTGCATAAATCTTGGATAAGAGATTTGAACCGAATTACTTTTTGTTTTATATGCAAGGTTAAAGTATATATTATATAAGAGTATAAGAGGCACCTTTTTTCATGTGAAGCTGCACTCAAGGAGCACACTGAATGGAAATGAACATGGCATTTATAGATGGAAATAAAAAATGAATTCAAGTCTAGATGAGAAAAGAGGAAGATTCTCTGATATTTTTAAAAAAGTTGATTTTGCTATATTTAAAAGAATGATCGAAGAAAAATATATTGTCATTGTTATAAGTCTTTGTGAAAGTGAAAATTTTGTTAATGTTGAACTCGTTAATCAATTACTAATTTTTGAGTCAACTATAGTCTAAAAGATGTTTTGGGACAAAAAAGGTTATAAAATAAAAAATTTACAATTGACGATCCATGATTGTGTTCAGATCTCATTTCAAATTTATGTCTATGTGGAAAAAAGACATTGACATACTTTTCTGCTCAAAATGAATGAAAACATTGGATACCTTTAGTCTAGACGTAATTTTTTTTGACATTTTATCAAAATAAAAGGAAAATAACATTTTCTGTTGTTACAATGAAGTGTGTGTACAAAAGCCACATCCATTGAAGATATAAATAATGTGTCAGATCTTGCCGCTCAAATTAATAAAAAATCACAACAAATGGAGCAAAATTACAAAGGCTAGTAACACAAGTTGTGAAATCTCGACAAGGTTTCGATAGAAAAAGATATAGAAATTTCACATCTCAAATTTCAAAATAATACCCTGTTCACAGAAGTTAAAAAATTAAAACGATGGCAAAAAATAAAAATAGAAGCACAAGTTGTCGACAAAGAAACATAAATTGACCCAATCAGATCAAGGATATTTTCAGATGCTGAAACACAAACTATGAATATAGAAGCCTTTGTGAATTCAATCCAAGCTAAAAATCTAAGTGTCGTCATTAATGGAATATCAATGACAATGATCAATAGAACGAGAGAGGTTTATGATGAATACATAAATCCTAAAGTGAATCAAGAGAATACTAAACCCAAGATCAAGAAGAATCAGGTTACAAGAATGTCATATGGACATCCTAATCACAGGGTTCGTCACAACAACCAATCAACTTATTGATGTGATTTGGAACAAGGACAATATTTTTCTTACACTCCGAAGAATCACAATTCAAAAGCAACTTGGTGTCAAATTTGAAGTCATCCTTGGATATGCAATTCAAGTAGTTTTGTCCAAGAACTCTGTCAACAAAGAGTCTCCAAGAAGATCAACCTAGGATGAATGGCATTGTGTGCAATGCGAAAATATTGTTCACAGATTTGAGGATATTTTTGGTGGATATCTTCAACTGCTTTAAGGAAAAAACATTTCAATAGGGAAGACGGTTAGAAAAGTAGGTGTGCTCGTTTAACCATAGTCAATATAGCAATATTGTCACCCAACCATAGGCCGAAGCCACCCCCGAGCACCTGAACCTTGACAGAGAATAATTCTGGAAGCAAACCCTAGGCCTAATAGCCAATCAATGTAGCATACCTCTCTCCAGAGCTAACACACAAGGCAAAAAGTTCAAACCATAACCAAGAGAAAGTCCAAGCCTAAAACCGAAAAGTAGAAGTTGCAGTAGCTGCAGCTGCAACTACTCTCCAGAATTGCGCACTTAATAAATTTCCGCAACGCGCACTAGATTTCTGCAGTTGCGAGCTGTGTGTGTACAAATGAGCCCTGACATTCTGTATTTATACTGCTCTTTCTTCGCTGTCTGGAGGCTAAAGACTCAATATTAAATTATTTTCTTTAGCCGACTTGTCTTCTAGGGTTATATCCAATGCTTTAGGGTTTCTTCTTGCTTCTTGGAATATTATATTCTTGTCAGGGTTACACGTGGAAGTTGATACCTCCCGCAACTACCATAATATCAACACTCCCTCCTAGCTAGGGAGGTATTAAAGACAATGATCTTGAGCACAAACAGATCATTCATCCGGTAAAATCCTCATAACCACACATGCTATCTCATGATCAAATCACAAACACCATCATCACTATTAGTATCATCTGATAGCATCAACTGCATCATCTCTCGAAGCCATACTCCATCTCAGTAATCAGGCATGACGTTGAATAAGTCAATTACTCCACAGAGTGATATAAGAACCATTCTTTTAATCCAGACATATGTCCTAGAAGAATAACCGTTCCAACAGATGCTGGACCACGCCATGGACTACAAGGACTATTCATCTAATCTCGACATACGTCCTAGAAGAATAAATGCCCTGGACCATTTTCTGCCTGGAGAATGTCTGTCCACCAACACATTGACTATCCATATAGCTGGTAATCATTTCCAACACTACTGGTAGTCTTCATGGCAATCAGAACAATGCCATTCAATAGAACATAACTGTGTCTATCCATAGTAGTACACAACTACTATCTAGTGGTGCACAACCACACCAAGTAGCACACAACTACTTAATCAGTGACACATAGTCACAACCAGTGGAACACATCCACCATAGTAGCATACATCTATTGTCCAGAGACATACAGTCTCCACGACAATCATATCATCTGATATCAACCTTCATAAAACAATATCATAATATAAACTGAGTCATCTGGGCCATTCTTCTACTCACATTTGTGAGATTTGGAAGAGCATCTGCCCTCAGAAAGTAAAACATCAACCATGGGCTATCTGGACTATTCTTCTTAAGCATAGAAGAATAACTGTCCCTGATTTTTGAGCCTGGACCATTCACCTAACTGGGCCATTCCTCCGGCACTAATCATAGTGCAACTTGGAAAGAATGAGCCTGCCCTAGGGAATGCCTGTCCATGATTGCTGAACCTCGACCATTCACCTAACTGGGCCATTCCTCCGCCACTAATCATAGTGCAACTTGGAGAGAATGAGTCTACCCTAGGGAATGACTGTCCGGACCATTTCCTGAGGAAATCACTGTCCGGACCATTTCCTGAGGAAATGACTGTCCTGCACCAACCTCCAAAATGGACCATTCTTCGAAACTACTCACAATTGTGAACTCTGAAAGAATGACTGCCCGACGAGGCAGACCATTCTACTTGACCACTACTCAGAGTGTCTGCCAAGAAGAATGACTGTCCTAGACCATTCCCCTACACTGGCCACAAGGGAAATCGCTGTCTATGGTACATCAACAATCTATCAAACCTTTTTCATTACGAAAATGATTGTTCGATCTGGACCATTTTCTGAACTGGAAAATGCTTGTCCGTCAGAAATCTCAAACCACTTTCCGAACTGAAAAGGAACTGCTCATCTTGGACCATTTTTCAAACTGAAAAATGACTGCCCATAAATCAGTAAAACATTAGTGCTCCCTCCCAACCTGGTAGTAATCTCTTCCTTTTTTAATAAGGAAGTCGTCTCCACGAGCCCTAACTTGTTTCTTAAGTGCGCAAACTTTTCATCTTGGACAAAGGCTTTACCAAAATATTTGCTATCTACTCATCTATGGAGATATATTGGAGAACCACTTCTCTTTTCTGGACTTCATTATAGAGAATCTAAGTTGCACGAAACGGGGAAAAGATACGAAGTTTCCGAAAATGGTATGATACGAAACATGCCCTCAAAAAATGGAAACGTCGGGGGAAATGCCGTATATAAAAAAATTAATATATATATATATATATAGTTTAAAAAAAAATAAAGCATTATATTGCAAGAAAAACATAATGATACACATAAATGACATTTTAGAAGGAAAACCATGTCCTTATTGTTGAAATAATGTAACTGCGAAGAGCATTCTTATTATTATTGTTATTTTATTATTAGGATTAATCCCCATTGTGGATTAATCATGTCGGTAATTGTATAAGGACCAAATCCCCTTTTGCGGATTGGTCATCGGA
>SNQJ01S0001636.1:239982-252636 GCA_010110895.2 Picea sitchensis
AGTGCATCTCCACCTATCCAAGATCACCTAGATCTTGGTATCAAACCAAAGATCTCAACCTTGGTCTCCCACCAAGGATTTCTACCTCCTTGCATCTCGCCAACGGTCACTACTCCTGGCATATCACCAAGAGTCACTCTCTTGGCATCTCACCAAAAGTCTCCCCCTCTTGGTATCTCACCAAGAGTATCTGGATCTCGGCATCTCACCAAGATCCTCAACTTGGCCTCTTGCCAAGTGACTTCCACAAGAGGTGGAACCTGAACCTAATATGCCCGTCTATGTAGCTAAGTGAGGCTCAAGCCTCTGTGGTGCCCTACTGCTCCTCATCAATCTCTGATGCTCTGAAGCCCCTGCACCAACCCTTTGTCTCGGCAACTCTGAAACTAAAGCTATCCCGGATGGACCAGTCACCCCTGATGATGGTGTCCATGAATTCGGAGTCTGAGCTCCCTCTGAATCACTACTGTGAGTCAATAGGTCCTCCTCGACTCTGTCTCCCCACCTTATGTTGGATAGTGTAACAACTGACAAGGAACTGACGATCGCACACTCCCTCTCATATTGAGCAACGAACTCAATATCCTCTATTGTCGCTACAGTGTCATCCTGTTGCTTCTTCTTCTTGGGATGTTGTCCTGCATAGTGACCCATCTCTCCACAAGCAAGGCATCTCACTGTGCTCATGTGTCTCTCCTACCCACCGCCACTCTGTTGTGATTTGGCCCCTCCCTTGGGACCTAGTCTATCACCTCTATCGGTCTTCTTCTTTCCATTAGTCCACAGAGCAAGGTCCTCATCACCTTGGGTAATCCGTTGTTATCCTGAGGACTCTAACGTGAGTCTTGTCTCCTCCTGAACGAAATCATCCCAAAGTCTCTCCGAAGTAGGCATAACCTCTCGGGCAACAATGCCTCAAACGAAAGGACCCCATGGTTTGGAAAAGTTGTTTAAGGTTGTCCTCACCATAAAGCATGGGTCCACTATCTCTCTGACGGTTGCAAGTTCATCTCTGATCTCAGTGAATCTGCCGAGGAATGATGTAACCGACTCGGAATCGAGCATCTTAATGCTCTCGAGTCTGTCCTGCAAAACCATCTTTTGATTCTGTTTAGAACTCTGGTAAAGTTTGCATAAAGAATCTCATATCTCAAATGCACAGTCTTTACCAGTCAAATGTGGAATGACATGGTCTCTCACCCCGTCACAAATAGTCATTTTCTCCTTGTTTTCCCTCTTCCTGAACTCTGCCACCAACATGGGAGCAGTAACAGGAGGAACAACAACGGGAGCCTCAACTATATCCCATAGTTCAAGGTCCTCTAAGATGAAAATGATCATGGTCTTCCAAGGGCACCAGTTGCTAGCTCCGTCTAGCCTATCCTCTACCTGCATCTGGGACATCGACATGGTTGTCCAATAAAGCTCACACTAATGCTAAAACAACACAAGAGTATTGTTTCACTCCTGTCAACACAGGTGTGAAAAGCGGCAGTAACACCACAACCTCACTCCTAGCAAACAGGTGTGAAAAGAGGTTGTAAAATACAGCCTCACTCTTGTGCACGCAGGTGTGAAAAGAGGTTGTCCATAAGTGTCCAATATCAGCCCTGAATTGTCCAACAAATCTGTCCACAAGCTGTCCACAAACTTTGCCAACAAGCTGTCCAAAAATCTGCCCTGAACTGTCCAACAGACACTAACCGAGAGGCACCTTCAAATCTGATTTTTGCTCACTGTTTTGGACTGTAAACTTGCTGTCCAAAAACAGCCAACAGATTTGATTTTTACCCCTCAAAAACTGCCCACAAAATGCTCAAAAATCAACAAGTCTAAGCCACCATTGGCTCTAATACCACGTAGAAATTTTGAGGTACTATCAGGCTGACAAAACAGGTCTGTCCTTTACCTTTATTTTGGCTCTAAGTTCACAATCTCAAAACTGTCTTTTGCTGTCTTTTTAGGACAGCAAACTCTTTAGTAACTTTCTGATAATAATTTTGGTGGTTAAATGTCCTTTTGAGGTGCCCTTGGAATTGTTTTCATACCCCAATGTTAGCACATGCAATATACTCAAAACAGAGCACTCCTCGTGATCTTTACAACTCTAACAAACTGATCTAAACTCTAAGCATGCATGAAATGAACACAAGTATTTTTTGTCAACTTGACCCTAGATAAAACCCCCTCAAGGAAAACCAGTTTGGAATGAAAGTATATCTAATGATGATCTAAAGCATGAGATACAACAAGTAATACGATAAAAAGGAACCTATATACATAGCAAGCTCGTCTTGAGCCTTGCCAAAGGATCCAATGAGATATGCGCCCAAGCTTAGTGCACCCTCTCCCTTTGTTGCTCTGTCCACTGAAATGAAGCGCCCTCCTTCCTCTTTGACCCAATGAAGAAACCCTGCCACAGAAATATGCTCTTGTGTGTTGCCTCTCCACTGAAACAATCAGATCTGACTTCCTCCAAGTATAGATGCTCCCTGCTAGATGTGCGCCCCAGTCCTATGGTGCTGCCCTCCTCCAAGCAAGTGTGATCACCACAAATAATATGGGACCTAAGCCTACATGAGCCCTCCATGAATGGAGGCGCCCAATCTCTCCTCTCCCAATGCTTCCATTCCCATCATCTTGCCCTTCTCCAAACTCTCTTGGTGAACATACAAGTGAATGAGCCTCCAAATGCCTTATGTGCCCTCTTTATAGGAATCATAAAGAAACCTAGAAATGGATGGATGAGATCATCCCATCCCATTTCCAATCAAAGGTTGAGATCTTCCAAAAAGAATCTCAACTCAAAACCCACTTTGGCTTAGTTTCCTTATTTCTCTTTATGTCCCTCAATTTACCCACAAAGTGAATTAATAGTCACTTTTGACTTAAATCTCCCAAGTCAAAGTGAAATTAGAATCATAAAGTAAAGTAATGAGGGTAATAGTCTCCCCCTTTGTGTTTAGAGACTCACAAACACAAGGGGACCACTTTCCAAGGTACCCAAATCTCAACAATTTTCATTGCATTGTTATAGTTGGGATTTTCAGTGTATAGTTGTTATTCTATAATAACTGTGGCATGAAAGAAAATTTTGTATTGAAATCATAAGGCAATAACTATCAGATCTGAAAATCCGAAAATTCAACATGGTATCAGAGCCTTGTTGAAATATTCCCACTACACAGTCTTTGTTAGTTGTCACTGCACTGATCTGAATTTGAAGCTCACTGAGCATTTATTGGGCTGAGTTGGGGAGAATTTTGGCATAGAGCAACTCGCCTTGCCCTGGCGCACCTACTGCACTTCTCAGATTGAGAATCCATCAAAGTTGAAGTTTTAGGGTTTCAAGCTTATTGACATCTTGCTAGACATTAAATTCTCTGGTTCAGACTTTCTCTTGTCAAGATGGTGCCCTGTATCATATTAGAAGACAAGTTGGATGGTACTACAAATTTTAAATACTAGCAAACCATGATACTCTTCATCTTGGATGAAAACGAGATTCAGAAGTATGTAAAACAAAATGTCTCAAAACCAACTAGTGATGAAGAAAAAAGCCAAACATAAAAAGAATGAAGCAAAGACTAAAATAATACTAATAGATTTTGTAAGAGACCATTTGATTCCACACATCGATGAGTTGAAAATTGCCAAAGAAATGTACAAATGCCTTGGTGGGATTGTTTGGAAGTAAGAACACTAACAAGAAGCTAGCCTTGAGGAATCAGCTCCGCTGCATCATGACGACCACGTCAGATTCAGTTGCCACCTATTTCATGAAAGTCTCTCTTCAGTTGCCACCTATTTCATGAAAGTCTCTCAGTTAAAGAATCAACTTCGGGCTATTGGAGACACCATTGATGATGCAGAACTTGTCACGGTAACTCTTAATGGGTTATCTTCTTCATGGGAACCATTTGTTCAAAGCATTTATGGACAAGAAAATTTGCCCAAGTTTGAGCAGTTGTGGGTTGATTGTGTATCGGAAGAGGCAAGAGTTTTGTCCAAGAACAACTTGCAGAAACCCCACGATGAAGGAACTCAAGCTCTTGCAACTCATGCAACAAAAGAGAAAGTAAGAACAAATTTTGGAAAGAAAAATACAACTGAAAGATCAGCTCCAGTCCGAAAATGGAAAAAGAAAGACCTCTCAAAGGTCAGGTGCTATAATTGTAATGCATTTGGTCACTTTGCTTTTCAATGTCCTTAGAAGAAAAGGAAGGGAAGGCAGCATGCATCAACAGCCAATGTCGATGAGAATCCACCACAAAAGAAGACAAATGAATCTAAACTTGATGAGATTGCAAATGAACTTCGGAAAGACTATTTCTTTTAGTGACATCTCTAATTGATAGACAGTAGTGCTTCGAGACACATTTGCTCTAGTTCATATTATTCTCTTACCATAGAAATGTTGCTTTTGTCTGCTATTTTCTTGTCCCGGACAGAGTACCATGGAAAAATGATTGTTTACAAACTAGAAAAGTGTCGCTCTTGTTCTTGTTATTGTCACTGTTTTTTATTCCGAGCAGGTCACAGGTTATAGCTCTGAAAGATTGCTATTGTGATGGTTGCAGGTAGCAACAGATTAGATGGTCTCTAGTTTGAGACACAGCGCAGACTGTCCAAGACATGGAGTTGTGGACATGACAGTGTATACTTCCATATACTGAAGGATAAGAGAACAAAGTTAGAACCTTCTGTAAAGAAGGGTACTTTTGTGGGATACAGAGTATCTCATATAGAAGAGCAAGAGGCTCCAAAGGATGACCATACAGATCCCTCTAGTTCAGTTGCTCATCCTTCAGACTATCAAGAGAAGCCAACAAGGACAGTGGATCTACCTAGAAATGTTGCAGTGACGAGAAAGACGCCAGCTTGGATTCATGACACTTTGTAGGATGCAAAGAAGCATACAGCTCCCAATGATACTTTCAAGGAGAGCAAATGACCTCAGAGATTCTCGAGTTATATGGCATTGATCAATCACATCATTGATCCCAAACCTTCCAGTTATGAGGAGGATCAGGTGGCTCCACCAGTGGTGAGACAGATAGCCCCACCAAGTGCCAAAGTTTAGAGGGAGTCAACCCTCGAGATCCAATAGGGAGGAGCAACCTCCCAGGACAGTTCATGGGAGATCAAACTTCAGAGGAAATCAGAAGATACAAAGGGAGCAGATGGCTCGAGAGATTGTATAGACTCAAAGGGAGTCGAGTTTCAAAGGGAGCATGTAGACTCAGAGTGAGCTTGATCTCAGAGAGAGGCAACTGGCTCAGAGGGAGAGCTAATCATTCAAAGGGAGTTCCCCCTCAAGTGCAGGTGGAAGATAGACATCTTCCAGGAATGACAAATAGATGTCATGAGTCGAGGAGGCCAGACAGAAGCTTCAGAAACAGGAGACTTCTAGGAGATGTGAGACCTCCTAGGAGGATTCACTTATTTCAGTAGATTTTGCTACAGTGACAAAGGAGGCAGCCACTCAAGAGGACTGGGGTATGGATTTTGCCTCAGTTAGAGAGGGAGCAGCTAGTGAAGCGAACTGGACAACAGGGTTTGCTTCAGTGACAGAGGGAGTTGACCTTAGAGTTCGAGGTGGAGGATCATGGCCAGATGTGTTATTTCTTGGGATTAGAGGTGTGACAAAGATCAGATGAGATCTTCCTCAGTCAAGGGATACTGATGAGGTTCGATATGATGGACTGCAAGTCCATGGCTACACACCTATGGAGACAAATCTGAAGAAGATGAGTGATTATGCTTCAAATTCAAATTTGGTGGATCCCACGATGTACAGGCAGTGGATTGGATCCTTGATGTACCCGATTAATACCAGGCCAGGTATTTGTTTTGCAGAGAGCACCCTGAGCCATTATTTGGTTTAAGTCAAGACAGTTCCATTGGGTTGGAGTGAAGCGTGTGCTGAGGTACCGACATGATACACTTGGATATGGTTTGTCTAAAATGATGAAGTAAGGTTGCAGGGATATACAGATTTTGATTGGGCAGGGAGTGCAGTAGATAGAATAAGCACTTCAAGGTGCTACTTCAGCTTAGGATCAGTTACGATTTCCGAGATAAGCTAGAATCAGCCTACTGTAGCACTCAGTACAGCAGAGACGTAGTATATCGCAACCAATGCCGCAAGTAGTGAAGCAGTGTGGCTTCGAAAGCTTCTTGCAGGACTTCATCCGAGACAAGGTACAGAAGGGAGCGGTGAAGCTC
Organism: Picea sitchensis; assembly: GCA_010110895.2. Taxonomy (NCBI): domain Eukaryota; kingdom Viridiplantae; phylum Streptophyta; class Pinopsida; order Pinales; family Pinaceae; genus Picea; species Picea sitchensis. Next base: position 246,211 of record SNQJ01S0001636.1, read on the forward strand.
CAGTACATATCCACAAATGAGCAGATTGCAGACATTCTCACCAAGCCTCTATCCAAGGCGATGGACAAATGAGTAGCATCGGATAGACATTCTCCCAAAATGGCCATGCTGACTTGGATGAGGAGAATGGCCCAGGCGTAGTCTTTCTGCTTGGTCATGCTAACTTGACAAGGAGTGATAAAAAACTCGAGGTGCTCCAGAGACAAGCTTGGCGTGATGCAGAATGTCTCCCTTGCTGAGAGGGAGTGTTGATGTTTTGGGCAGCATCGAGTAGACATTCTCCTCAGATTGGCCATGTGACTTGGCTAAAGAGAATGGCCCAGGCGTAGTCTTTATCCTTCATCATGTGACTTGACAAGGATCGACAAAGACTCAAGGTACATATGCATCAGGCAGACATTCTCCTCAAATGGCCATGTGACTTGGCCAAGAATAATGGCCCAGGGCGTTGATGTTCTCTGTGTATTAGCATCGGGCAGACATTCTCCTAGGATGGCCATATGACTTGGCTAAGGAGAATGGCCCAGGTATAGTCTCTATCCTTGATCATGAGACTTGACAACGACTGACAGAGACTCAAGGTGCTATGTGGGAGAAGTATACATCAACTGGGTGCATGCTAGAGAAGATTACACCAGCCATGCTCAAGGACAACCTTTCTATGAAAAAAGATATCTAATAAGTACAAGAAGACCCATCTGACCATTAAAGAAGCCCCCGGAAGCAATTGAAGACCTAGAAAGAGAAGCCGACCTCCACAAGTAAAAGACAAAAAGCAATAAAGTTAAATTGAAGACCTAGGAAGAGATGTCGGCCCCACATAAAAAAGATAGGCGCTTGGACAAGTATAAATTGAGGCAAAGTCATTTCATTTGGAAATACACATCTCTTCTCTTCAAGTGCGCACTCGCCAGTTGTCAGTTGCAGTTGTGAGATTTTCATTATATCTTGGAGTCCTTGTTATCTTGGTGAATGTGCCAAACTTGGAGGGGCGCTAGACTTGGAGAAGCTCTCTCTTGGTTGTATCTTGGCTATTCTATTGAGACGCTAGCTCTTGGAGGCACTAGGCTTGGGGAGGACATTCTCTGTATGGTATTTTGATCTATTGATGGTGATGTACTAGTAATATCTTGGACTGAATTCTTATGTAAGAAACGTTGTTGGGTTTTCTCCCAAAGTTGGGTTTCCCAAGATAAATTCTTGTGCTCGTGTCTATTGTGCATGGTTAATATTTCTAGATATTGTTATGTCCGTTACATTGTTATAGTTGATATTTTCAGTGTATAGTTATTCTATGATAATTGTGGCATGAAAGGAAATTTTGTATTAAAATCATAAGGCAATAACTATCAAATCCCAAAATCCCAAAATTCAACAATTTCTATAGTGTCTAGAACCTTTGACTGATGAAGCTTGTTTTTTCCCTTGGCTTCTGTCTCCTAACAAAACAAAATCTCAAACCATGGTTGTTGTTGGTCTTTTAATATTTGTTATAGCGTCATTTGCCACTATACATGCATATGATGACTCGTTGACCTATGTCACATCCCTTTCCCTGCTTGCAGGACTTAAAACCCCTTTTTCCTCCTCAAAAACTTATTTAAAATCCCCATTTATCAAAGTGTACACGACTTTCCTTAAAGCAACTCGCATACGTACGCGAGTTCCCTGTTAGCAACCCGCGTACATGTTAATTTTGGCTCAAATAAAATATAATCCCGACATTTCAAGCAGAGTTTACGAGATTTTCCATTCCCTAACTTCCTAAAGCTCGTACATAACGACTCCAACCATCAAAATAGAGTATTAAAAAGAGTCGGTGGAGGAAAAACATGGCAAAGAAATGCACCATTATGTTGGCCTCTTAAAGATTATCCTGCAAGTGCCATGTTTCCCTAATGTCTGAGTTTGTCCCCTCTGCCTGGAAACCCTTGTTTTCAGAATTTGCATTCACCTTTCTTGTTAGGAAGAACACCTTTGTCTTCCTAGGACCTGCTAGAGTGCAGAGTGTTGGAGGCACTCCTATACATTTTCAACCTTGGGTGGAGGAACTTGGAGCCTAGTTCTAGGACAGTGTCGTAGTGGTTACAAGTTGTAACCAACCCCTTTTTATGTCATCAATAAAATAACTCTCATTCTCGTCTGAGTCTTTGTGTTATTTTATGATTCTGATGATATTATATGTATGTTATTTTGAATCTAACATTGAATCTAAATTGTTTGCAATTAGTTAGTTAGCGGATAACTATGTTCTTGCAGTTGCATCTTTCTTTATTTGCAGGATTTTCAGAGGGTTGTCGAAAAGGAATTCCATAGCGAAAGGCATCAAGTGAGATCTACTTCAAACGTAGGATTCCAGGTGCATTCTTCTTCCCTTCTCCTAAAAGTTAGTTATCATAGGTAGTTATTCCTGATTGATTGTTTAATTAGAGTTTGAGACAAGTTTCCATGGGTTTTGATCTGTTGTGGTTGTGACCCAAAGACCATAGGGAGTAATTTCCCGTAACAATATCTCCTACACAGCGACTTCAATAACAAACTGGTGAATATTAGAAACTATATTTCTCTATTTCTTCTAAACAAGAGTCAATTTATTGCATATCAATAAAACTCCAATGAAAGAACATATTACTCTGTTCTCCGTCTATGGCTTTCAAAGGAGTTGGAGTAGGCAACTCAGATCCAACGATTAAGCAAGCTTCCTCCCAGAGTACCAAACTACAGACCACATCTTCACAGTCAAATCCATGATTGAGGAGGCTCATCAATGCTCTTTAAAGATCTTATGTTGTTTGTAGACTTAGAAAAGGCATTCGACATAGTACAGATGGAGGCCTTGTTTCAAAGGCTCCATGACACTGACGTCTCAAAGACCCTCTTGACTGTCATCGTAAGATTATGAGTCATTGAGTGGTTGCCTCTACACAACACGTAGTCTTTTTGAATTCATCCATAGTACCATTGGAGTTGGGCAAGGGTGTGCCCTCTAGCCAACTCTCTTTCAGATCTACATCAATGAGCTCTAGTCCTTCCTTTGTGAGCATATTCAAGACAATGATGGGAGCCATCTACAACATGTGTTGATATCTTTACTCCTCTTTTTTTATGACCTAAATAGTTTAGCCTCCTTGCTAGAGGGCTTGCAGAGACAAAACAATACCCTATCCAACTTCTGTGTCGACACTTGACAGTGAACTTGGGTAAAACCAAGGCTATGATCTTCAATGCATTGAGGAATGTTCTCTCCACCTTTCATTTTTACTCATGGCAAAAAGAGATAGAGATCACTACGGCCTAAACTTATTACATGGGAGTCTAGTTCATAGGGCCACATTTAAGCATGGTCGTGCCCTCTTGCCCTCCTTGAGAAATAGTGCTTCCAAAGCCAATTACAAGACACATCTCATCCAAGATGCACCTCTTTGATACACTCATCAAACCCACGATCCTCTATAGTTCAAAGATCTAAGGTCTAGGTTTACTTCCGAGCAAATGGACCAAAGCTAAGAGAATACATACCCTCCTCAAATGCATCATCCGATGTAAGAGGGTTGTATCCCACCACATTGTTCAAAGGGAGTTCAAAGCCCATCCCTTCAAACTGGAGGTGATCCTTCGTCTAGTATCTTTCCCTCATAGAGTTTGGGTCTTTGAGGACTCACTCTTTAGGAGGGCACAATGTTCCTATATAGCACTTTGTTCTTTTAAGACCATCGCCTTAGGCACCCCCCCCCCCCCCCNCCCCAAGTGTGCTCGTTATTGGTTCTTCGAGGCTTCCCAACTTCTTCAGACTATGGCCATCTCTCTAGAGCATCTACCCCTTTCAGGTACTCAATGGACATGTCGAGACATCTCTTGTCGTCTAAGTACGGCTTGAATTAGGCTATTTGTAAGGATATTTCAAACAAAACACCCAGATCACTTGGATGGCACCTTTGAAGGGTCTCAGGTTGAGATTTTTAACCTAGAGTACTTTCTAGAGCTGAGGGATGTCCTTATTATTTGCCCCCATATACGCATAGACATTGAATGCATGCCCTCAAGATTCCCATGGATCAGTTTTTTGGTGAGGTCTCGGTGGCTCCAGATCAAGTCTCGAGATCAATCACCACCTTTCGCAACCAAACAAAATCTGCCAGCTTTGCCACTTGTTACAATAAAATCTAGCCCCCAAATAATGTAAAGTCCCAAGAATCATGCGACTAGTCATGTGCAACTCGAGAATGCTACCCATTGTTACCATAGTAGATCTTCCTCTAACTTTTGGTGTGCTCTTCTCCAACAACTCAAGGGGGGCTTTGTTGAAATAATGTAACTGTAAAGTGTATTCTTATTATTATTTGATATATTATTCATTGGATCAATCCCCATTGTGGATTGATCATGTCGGCTACTTTAAAAGGACCAAATCCCCTTTTGCGGATTGGTCATATTGTAATTGTAAAAGGCAAAAGAAGAAGTCGGACCCAGAATATATCAAAGAGGCCCCGAAACATAATAAAGGTGGTTATAACCACCCAGTTGGAGAAGTCGACCCTGCTAGTTAAGAGGCACTTCACACGTGCCAGTCTTGTATAAATAAGGAGGCCAGCGCCTCACTTAGATACAACTCACTTGCTCATTTGTGAGACAAGTTTCAGAATTGCAGTTAGAGAAGAAGGAGAGAGAGTGGCGCATATATGGGAGAGGATCTTCTACATTAGTTTAAGAGATCTCTTGGCATTGTATTGGCTATCTATAATAAGGAAGTTTTGTTGGGTTTTCTTCCCCTAGAGGGTTTCCCAGGATAAATGTTGTCTCTTATGATTGTGTATTTCTCAGTGACCTTGTATTATGTTATTGTTATCTAATGAAATGCAATGAACTATAATAATGGCTTAAACATTAACATGGTATCAGAGCCAAGCTGAAGGAAGCATCTTTTACAAGAGTGAAAAACGTCATTGTTGTCGTACATGAAAATTAGGGCTTTTTGATGGTGAAGCTTTTCAGCCCCAAAACCATCTAAAAAAGTACCCCCTCCCCTAAGGATCACTTTGGCACTCTCAGCGCACCTTTTCAGTGGCTGGATCTCCCGGAAAGTGAAACCCTAGTTTCACAAAGTACCAGAAGTACCAAAAATACCAGAGTACTAGAAAACCAGAAGCACCAGTCCAGAAATCCATAGATCAAATTTGGAGGAGCAAAAGTTGGATTTTCTCAGATCCAAACACACCAAGCTACTCGCCTCAGCCAAGCACACCTCCTGGTAAGTTTAGATTTTGATTTTGAGCACTTTCATTTTTCGGTCATTTTCCTAGCTCCAGGTAAAGATGTCTGCAAGCGTTAAGCTTGTTGACAAGCTAGAAGGAGTGGAAAACTTTCGTTCCTGGAAGAATAGGATTGGCCTCATTCTTGAAGAGAATGACCTAGCAAGATTCATCAAAGAAGAAGTACCGAAACCCGTTGATGCTGCAGAAAAGGCAAAGCATCAAAAGGACACAATCAAGGCCAAAAGAATCATTGCAGTTTCAATCAAAGACCACCTGATTCCTTATGTGTCATCTAAGAAGACTCTGAAAGAAATGTTTGATGCCTTGACCAGACTGTATGAAGGAAATAACATAAACCGAAAGATGAATCTAAGAACTCAACTGAAGAATACAAGGATGCAGAAAGGAGAAATGATTCAAGAATATTTCTCCAGAATCTCAGAATTCAAAGAACGGTTAGAAGCGATTGGAGATACCATAGATGAAGATGAACTCATAATGATGGCCCTAAATGGCCTCACAAGACCTTGGGATGCATTCATCCAAACGATATGTGCCAAAACGGAGAAATTGAAGTTTGATAGTCTATGGGAAGAATGCATCTAAGAAGAAACAAGAGTAGCGAATCATGAAGCGTTACTAGCAAGAGATGATGATCAAGCCCTAGCTACTCAAACCAAAGGAGGAAGGAAGAAACCCTACTTCCAAAAGGAGACTCATAAAGAGCCTCAACAGTCAAACAAATTCAATCATAAAGAATCTCATCCAAGGAGATTTCAGAAGAAAGGACAATGAAAGGAAAAAGACTACTCATCTGTACAATTCTATCAATGTGACAAGATGGGACACATTGCAAAGTTTTGTCCAACCAGACGAGAAGAATACAAGAGAAAACATAAGAGGCTCCATGCCCATGTAGTCAAAGATGAAGAGCCACCCGCAAAGATGATAAGAGCACAGATCAAAGACCATGTCTTGATCTCGACCCTCTCAGGATCTGTAAACCCGAAGAGGACACTTGGCTCATTGATAGTGGTGCATCCAAACACATGATGGGACAAAGAAACATTCTCTCTTGTATCTCAGAAAAGAAGCTTTCTCAGAAAGTGACACTTGGAGATGATTACCAATATCCCATCAAGGGAGTGGGAGAATCAAACCACAAACTGAATTC
>SNQJ01S0001636.1:252646-264713 GCA_010110895.2 Picea sitchensis
CTATATTGATGCTACCGGGTAAATGGTATATTTTGTGCTCAAGTCCATTACCTATAAATACCTCTCTAGCTAGGAGGGAGTGTTAATATTATGGTAGCTGCGGGAGGTATTTACCTCCACGTGTGAACCTGACGAGAATAGAAGACTCCGAGAAGCAAGAGAAACCCTAATAAGTTGGCTAATAACCCTAGAAGCCTTGTCAACTCAAGAAGATAATTTATATTAGGCTACTAGCCTCCAAGAGAAGAAGACGACCAAAAATAATAATAATATACTGAACAGACACATATCCAGAAGGAAAAGTCGGCCCCAGCAAAACTGGCAGGACTACTATAAATACAGGGCGCCAGTTCTCATTTGTAGCATCTCAGAATTACAGTTCTGCAATTTGGTGTGCACTGCAGTTGCAGTCTTGTGTGCAGGTTTGGAGGAAGAGCTGGTGCAGCTGCAGCAGCAGCAAGTTCTCAGTATTGGCTTGAATATCTCTTGGCTAGGGTTTGGAACATCTGATCAGTCTTTGTTGATGCGCTATCCTTTGTTTGGCTATCTAGCCTAAGGTTTGCTTCCGGAGGAATTCTCAGTCAAGGTTAAGGTGCTCGGAGGGAGGTTTCGGCCTATGGTTGGGTGACGAAGGTATCGTCAATGGTAAAACGAGCACACCATCTTCTATATTCTAACAGGGTTTAGACTCTACCTCTTGGTTTCAAGTAGATCAACCTTCAAGCTTGGATGCATTTGAGACTCCATAGCCCTAGAATGGTAAAGGCGCTAATCTAGAAGCAACTCTTCTGGTGAAAGTGATTGATAAAACCCTTCTTCCAAATCTCTCAAGCATTTTACTAACTCTACTAACTCTAACCCTAGCAAACTCACAATATTTATTGTTGTTGTTATAAAAGTTTGCTACAGCCATCTAAAACTACATAAATTTGCTGCATGCACTCATCTAAAGGTGGCCTAACTTGTTCAGAAATTTCTGCTAGCAATTGGATAATTTTGTTCTTGATGAATGCTTACTTTTCATGTTGAATTGCTACATTTCTGAACACTTTATCTTGTTGTTGTTACAAATTACTTATTGCTGTCATAAGACTGGTTTACTGTTGTAATTTGCAACAGTCGTAGCAATCTAACTTGTGTAGTGTCTAAAAGAGGTTGTTATTGCATACTTTAGCTTGGAAGTTGTTATATATATATATATATATATATATATATATGCCGCAAAGTGTTCTTGTTCCGGGCAGGTACAACAAGCTACATTTACACCTCTCTCCTCCCTATACCTAGACCAATTAACCGGTGATCAAGACAGGGGGCGGTAGGCTTGGCAACTAAACTTACTATTTGATCCCTTGAGGTCACAAGGGAAGCCTCCCTTGTGGTGGATCTCCTCCATCACTAAAACAAGGGAAGATCCTACTAGGGTGACAGTGGTAGTTTCCTCCATAGTTACGCAAGATTTGGTGATCTTGTGGTGGGCTTTACACAAGTACAAATCATGTGATAACACTATGCATGCGACAAATCATCCCTAGCTCGCTGAAATAAATTGCAGAAAATTATTGTCCTTGAAAAGCTAGGTGTGCTATTCAAAATGTTGGTATGAAGGTGATATCATGTTAAGCTAACAATAACTAGGTTTATTAGAAGCAAAGCTAACATAACAACAATAGCAATAAGACGTATAGTATCTTCACAGTGCTCTATCCAAATGAAATATGGTTCATTACAAGGCAATCATATCAACAATACAAGGGTTTCCTACTATAGAAATCAACATATGAAAATATTACAATCATAAAGCCTCACAATAAAAAGATGTTATACCTCCAATCTTCCATTCAATATCCAGGCATGTGGTGTACAAATGAAATCCAAGAGTAGAGCTCCTCAATCCCACAAAAGTCTCAACAACCTCTACAATGGAAAGAAAGCTCCTCAATCCCATAAAAGTCTCAACAACCTCTACAATGGAAAGAAAGCTCCTCTTTATAGAGGGAGTCTCTTCTCTCATACAATAGAAAATCATTTTTTGCTAACTTCATGACAAGTCAAAGAAATAATATAAAATTGGAGTAGTTGGATCCTTCATCAAGCCATGGTTGACCATGTCACAACATGTGGACACAAACCTCTCAAGGAAATCCACCCTCATCCAAAAATAGGAAAGGGATTACATCAAAGTTTCAGAGAGAGAGAGCATACAACTAAGATTAGGCAAGATAACTAGGTCAACATGCAAAAGGTCCACATGATTTCACCCTCCAAGAATGAATGCATGCCAAATATATTAAATAATGTTCAACCTAGGAGGATGTGCCCAAGGGTCCACCTAGAAGAGCTCACAAAGTGCACCCTCCAAGATATTCATACAATTTGCAAACAAATATATTCATACATCATATCAAAAGAACGTGGAGTCACCAAGATGAATCTCCAATGCCTTCGCAATGTTGCTTGCTTCATCCTCCAAGCAACAAGGTCTTCCAAATCTACAAGGAACAAGGGCTTCGTTCCTTGCCAAGATAAGAATATAATCTTCAAATAGACACCCTCATCAAAGAATGTAGCTAATCTTCAAATGTTTCTAGGAAAAAGAACTTTATCCCAACATCGACGCCAAAATGTTATGACAAAATCTAACACCCCCAAATGATTTAAAGTCCCAAGCATCAAGGGGCTAGTCTTGTGCAAGTTAGGAAGGCTACCCAATGTCACCACATTAGCTCTTTCGCTTCTCCAACTCAAGGGGAGCTTCCCTAAGGATAGGATTGCTATGGCTATAGAGTGGAGGCACAAGGTGATTTATTGAAGAGTTAGCCTTAGCAAAACGAGTGGTAATAGTACAATGGAAGAATGAGTTTTGTGAGAATGAAAGATGAAGAAAACCCCAAGAATAAGTGCCTAATCACACCTTGGGAAAATGGAGTCAAGGAAGCATAGATCAAAGGGGGCAAGTACACGAAGATATAGGGAAATAGGAGTTGTTATGCATGCCACAAATAAGTCCTAGCTCATTGAAATATATTACAGAAAACTGTCCTTGGAATGTTAGGTGTGCCATTCAAAACGTTGGTAAGAAGGTGTTGTCATGTTAATCTAACAACAATTAGGTTTATTAGATGCAAGGCTAACATAAGAACAATAACAATAAGAGGGATAACAATCTCAAATTACTATATCCAAATGAAGCATGGTTCATTACAAGGCAATCACATCAACAATATACGGGTTTCCTACAATAGAAATGAGCATATGAAAACATTACAATCATAAAAGCTCACAATAAAAGATGTTACCTCCAATCTTCCATTCAATCTACAAGCATGTAGTGTACAAATGAAGTCCAAGGGGAGAGCTCCTCAATCCCCAAAACTCTCAACAACCTCCACAATGGAGAGAAAGCTCCTCTTTATAAAGGGAGACTCTTCACTCATATAATAAAAAATAATTTTTGCTAACCAACTCCATGACAAGTCAAAGAAGTAATATAAAATTGGAGTAGTTAGATCCTTTTTCAATCCATGGTTGACCATGTCACAGCATGTGAACACAAGGCTCTCAAAGAGAATAAACCCTCCTCCAAAAATAGGAAAGGGATTACATCAAAGTTTCCAAGAGAGAGAGCATACAACTAAAATTAGGCAAGATAACTAGGTCAACATGCAAAAGGTCCACAAGGTTTTGCCCTCCAAGAATGGATGCATGCAAAATATAATTAAATAATGTTCAACCTAGAAGAATGTGCTCAAGGGCCCACCTAGAAGAGCTCACAAATTACGCCCTCCAAGGAGTAAGAGAGAAAAAACAATAAGATACTAGGAGAATTCTCCATAACCAACCTCCAAAAATAGCAGGTTGTCCAACAAAAGCATGTAATCCGTCAACATGTGTGAATCCCAAGGCAACCAACTTCGTGGATGAATGTGCAAGGTGCCAAGTAGATGGAGCGCTCCACAAGAAATGAAGTTGTAAAACCAAAATAGCAAGTGGACCATCTACAACAAGACAAATCCAAGGAGATTGGGGCGAATTAGGGTTTTGACCATGCCAAAACTCCATGAAATAATAAAATATATACTTCCAAGAATAACAAGAAGTGTTTCCACAAGTGCACCCTCCAAGAATATGCCCCAAATATAGTAATAAGACCAACTAAATGCATGCAATGTGCCATGCATGCCCCCCAAGTATGCCACACGCCTCTCAATAAAATCCTCCATAACCATCTCAAATAAAATAATATGTGTCAAGTCAAAGAGGTGAGGGCACTCTCTAATGAAGGCCAAAAGATGACAAGTGTAGCTGAAATATCCATGCAATAAGATGAGAGAGCACCTACGAGAGGTGCACCCTAAAAAATTGTGGTGTAAACTACCTCAACCACCCATCAAATAATAAAATATCTCCATGAGAAGTGCACCCTAGGAAGAAGAGCTAAGGTGGTTAGACCTCATCAATATCCATGCCAAAACTATGTGTTACTTTCCAATACCATCAACAAATCCCACCAAACCATCTGCACAAGAGAGATTGTGGCCTAGGGGAATGTGCCATCCTCTCCAACAATAAAATAATCATAATTCCCTTGGAAATTGTGCCCAAGAGAGGAGTGCTCCCTAATAAAGCCTCAAATAACCCTCCAAATAACCCCTCCAAGTGTAAATAGCTACCAAGTGAAGTAGGGCACTCAAGCCATTAACCTCCATGGCCATAAAGTGGATTAATTTAACCATTTAATAGTTAAATCAACCTCAACATGTGTGCACAAAGATTAAAGCTGAAATAAAACCATAGTCCAACCTCTAAATAGTCACCAACAAATTAAATCACCATGAACATGTGTGCCAAAGACTCCACAAGTGTTGCACCATGGAAACAAGTTATATCCCTTAGTAAAGACAACAATGATGACAACACAATGACAAAATAGAAGCTTCACCTAGGTTTGAAACTAGGGCGCACCACCAAAGGACTATAATATGATAAAACCTCATCAAACCTTAGGAAAAGGCTTGATCATCCAAGATGTATGTAGTATCCCCGACATCTAACTCAAACTTCAAAAAAGTACATCAATGAGGGTACTAACTAGTGTTACAAGAACCGAACCGGAACCAGTAAAACCGGCCGGTCCAACCGGTTCTGAGCCCCCACCAGTCCGCACCGCCCCATCAAACCGGCTGATTCATTCAAGGAATCGGCCGGTTCCGTGAAGATGACCCGCGGCTAGAAAATGTAGGGGGAATTTAGATTTTTTTTTAAATTTAGGGTTGGGATTCACATTTTTTTTAAAATTTAGGGTTTTTTTAAAAAACTTTGCAAATTTGTGTATAATGGTTTGGATTCACATGGATGCACTTGAATATGTATTTGTTTTTCAAAATTTGAATATTTTATGTATTTTTAGTGATCGGTTTTTTTATCCGGTTTTTTTCTGGTTTTTTCCTGGTTTCGGTTCGGTTTCGGTTTTTGGGGTCGACCGGTTCAATGACCGGTCCGATTCTGGTAACTTTGGAACTGACATCATCAACACATTCCACCTAGGTGATGTCTAGCAAATGTTACAATATTAATTCATATCACCCAGCAAAATCCCACCAAGGCAAAATGCACTACCACAACATATATCTCTAACCACATCGACATCATGAGAGAAGGGGTCAATAAGATAAGATAAGATAATTTTATTAATGTCCGACCGATGACCACAAAAGTAGGTCAAAGGGACTGTTGAGTATAATGATGTCATTACAAAGCAAGAGTACCAAAAGGTCTCCTATACAAGGCAAGATGCAGAAAGTAAAGTAGAGTAAGGTAGAGTAAAGAGTGAGAGCCACGCTGAGGCATGAACAACCCTCGACTCCAAGCCGAAAAACCTGCTATGGTGTGGAGATGTATAGGAGGAGAAGATACAAAAATAAGAAGAACCAAACGTAATAAGGTAGGTTTGTCATGGAATAAACTCATCTCTCCTAACATCCGAGGTCGAATGAAGAAAGCTCAGTATAGTATGATGTCGTAAGGGAGAACTGGTGGGATGTCTGGATCATCCACTGCGTTGTTGTTTGGAGGAGGTAGTTCATAGGCCTTGGGGATCTCACATGTCTCCTGGGGAGGGATATATTCTAGTCATGTCACTGAAATCTTGTGGGACAAGGTAAGTCCCCACGATTCCACACTAATCTGGAGTCCGAAGTTGTGTCGATATCGATCTGTTTCTTAGTGCCCCTTCCTATGGGTAGCACCATGAAGGAGGTGATTTGTTGTTGGGTAGACTCTGATCTAGTAAGGGGCTAAAGAAAATGGACTCGAAGGCTGAGGATCTCCTACATGTATAAGGCCAAGCATCTATGGTCGAGATATCTGAAGAAGCTAGTGAGGGTCTGAGTCCCCCTGAATAGGCAATGGAACCTCCCCCTAATCTCATAGTAGATGGGGCAGCGAAAGATGAAGTTGCTCCTCAGTCTCAACCTCCTGTAAATGGCATAGTTGGCAGATCCTGTCTGGTCGATCTCTACTCGAAATCTATGAGAATCCACTCTGAACTGGCCTAGGGGAATGCAAAGAGCATGCACCCAATGGTGGAGACGTGTATACTGAGGTCGAACAATGAGCCCATCTCTAAGCTCCAAGAAGTGCTCAGCGTAGAAGGCCATCTTTGGGCGTAACCCTCCCTAAGGGTTAACCCTAGTGATCTAGATAAATTGCCTATAAATGTCATCCTTGATGATCTTGTTCAACTCTTGTTGGGTAGGTAGGAGGTGGTCGAGTGCATCCAAGGAATATCTAAACGAAGGGAGACGATCCATATGAATGCCCACGCACTCTAAAAGATCTAAAACCCCCGCATACCAACCACGAGCCCAGTCCAAAGGACTAGAGAGGGAAATGGTCTCTGAAAAACAATAGGCCAGGTATTGGTACCGATCTCACCCACCACATACCAACATGCTAAAATGTTAACCTGTACAATCATCAAGTATGTCCCCACCACATATCCAACATTAGAGGACCATGTAGAACACTCCTAGTGACAAACCAACATCACCACATTAACACACCATGTAAAAGTCACTCGGAAACTCCAACAATGTCGTGAAACATCTACCTCCTAGCACCATCATGTAACCCCTTAGGGGGCTAGACCCATCGTCAAGAACATGATGTAGCACATCCAAGATGAACAAGTACACCACAACCACACCAAAATGAGATAGAATGCTCCATAACCATCAAATATGCAACCATGGGTTGATCAACAAGGAAAGCACATGTGAGAAGACCACCAAATTAGCAAGCACAATCATCCAACCAAGGAGAAGTGAAACTCCTACAAACCAAAGACCTTCAACAAGTGATCTAATACCAATAAGAGAAGGGGCTCCATTAAGATGTACCCCCCAAGTCGGTCCAATGCTCCAAGATACCAACTGCAAATCTCCATCTGTGATGAAAATCACAAAGTGAAACCTCATACAATATGAGGTGTAACACCACTTACAGGACCCAAAGATAGAGGCATGTCTCATTTTCTTGAGTCCCATTTATCACAAGATCAAAGGTATATATCATTATTTATTTCGGGGCTTGGGAGGCTCCCTTTCCACCTTCTACCGCTACCTGACCAACGATGCCTTGCTCTCTTCGTGATAGAGGACTTCAAATATATATCTCAATGTTTACAGGTCATGCCTTAGTCAGAGGCTCACTTAGTATTTCCTAATAGGCCCTTCAAAGAGCAACAACAAACAACAACGAGAGACCCAAGACACCTCAAAGCCAAAAACGTGTTAAAATAATTGATGTGCTCATTTTACCATAGACAATATCACAATATTGTCACCCAAACATAGGCACGCAGCCACCCCCGAGCACCTTTAACCTTTGATAGAATTATTCCGGAAATCCATACTAGAACCAACAGATAAACCCTAGTTGCTAACTGCAGCAACAACTCAAGACAAGTAGAGCGCAATTCTCCAAGGGTAGCGCACAAGAGAGAGTCTCCATATCCACAAAACAAGTACCATACACAACTACAGCAGTTGCAGTTGCACTACTCTCTCAAACTTGCACCATGCTTAGCTAGTACATCACCAAAAATATCACCAAGAGAATCACCAAGAATATCACTTGATAGTGCTAGAGAGAGACCAAGAGATAACCATACGCCCTTATTCCTCCTTCCAGTTGCAGTTGCAGCTCTCCACAAGACTTGTGCTTTGACTGGGTGTACAAATGAGCTAAAACATCCTCTATTTATATTAATCTGTCCAGTGACTTTTTTCGCTGAGCCGAGCTGACTTTCTAGTAATTATGATTTCTATTTATCTTTTTCCTGTGGAGCCGACTAGTCTTTCTGGAAGATAATATTCTAATATTATTTATTTTGCTAGGACGACTTGTCTTCTAGGGTTTTCACACATCTGTTTAGGGTTTCCCTTGCTTCTGAAATATTCCATTCTAGTCAAAGGTTACACTTGGAGGTTAATACCTCCCGCAACTACTGTAACATCAACAAAACGATGAGACGTCACATCTCCTCTCAACCCCCTCCCCCAATGGTCAACCAAAGATAGAGGCATGTCTCATTTTCTTGAGTCCCCTTTATCACAAGATCAAAGGTAGATATCACTATTTATTTCGAGGCTTGGGAGGCTCCCTTTCCACCTTCTACCGCTACATGACCAACAATGCCTTTCCCTCTTCGTGAGAGAGGACTTCAAATATAGATCTCAATGTTTACAGGTCATGCCTTGGTCAGAGGCTCACTTAGTATTTCCTATTAGCCCCTTCGAAGAGCAACAACAAACAACAATGAGAGACCTAAGACACCTGAAAGCCCAAAACAATGAGACCCCACATCTCCTCTCAACCCCCTCCCCCAGTGGTCAACCAACTTCTGCTTCAAAACCTATAAGGATTTGTTGTTATAGATTACAAGTCGTACATCACCATAGTAGCAAACGCACCAACACTAAGCAGCCCTAGAGTCAAGGTCTCCATAATTCTCATACTACTCACAAGGTTTCATAGAGTACCCAAGTTTCTATTAGGAGTTTCTTCCCATCAACCTCGGATGTAAGGAGAGTCTGGCTACCTCATTCTTATACAACCCTACTACTCCTTGGAGGATATCATCCACCAGTGCATTGGCCCTTTCACGGTACCTGACAACACCAACAACGAGACCACATTTCAATCTCCTCGCTCATCCTTGGCTGCCAACTCTAGTGAACATTAACATCCTCCCTCTCTTTTGCTTTTTGCTCAATACCAAGATTTTCAAAGCCTTTCAGTTTATAGAAATTCTATTGTAGTATCAACATTACTTAATACTCTCTCTTTTTATATTTCTTAGTTAGACATTTAGCGGCTAGTCTCTAGATGGCTTTTAGATCTTAGACCTTATTATATTTCTACTTTTAGCATTGTTTTAGGAGAGATGCTTTGGCACTCCAACTTTGTACCGACACTAGATGTACTTTTTTAGTCTTTGTGACCTACGCTTAGGGTCTTTTGTTGGACATTAATAAAATAATCTTATCTATCTGTCAAACGACTACATAGTGTGATTTCCTTGACAATGGAGATTATTAAAATTGTGATTTCCTTGTGTGAGACAAATGTGCAAGGTTGATGGCATCTATAGGATAGATCATACTGGAGATGCTCAAAGCAAGCTACAATTTCTTTTATTACAGAGCTGTGATTTGTTATTTTAACCACCTGGTCAACAAATATTTTGATTGGCAATGATATTGTTAACGGTGTATTGGGTATCGTGTCATGTTACTCTACTCCAATCTTTTCTTCTATTTTACGTGTGTATGGGGGGAGTGTGGAGAACAAAGTGTTTGTGGTAGGGGGGTGTGGAGAACGAAGTGTGGAAATTTTAGTATATGGGAGAAGAGTGTGCAACACAGGATAGAAGGTTGTACAAAAATGGAGTGGGAGAGATGGGTAACTATGAATGGTCAACACCTTGATATCCTTAGGTAAAAATTCGTTGCAACCATAAGGGCTTAATATAACTAGGTTTATTTATATTGTACATATATAGGTATATTAAATTTACTCTATTTGACCTATGGGTAGATTAAACATAATATGTTTGACCTCTCTATTGTTTTCTAATTTATTGAAACTGCTCGAGGCTTTGTTTTTCAATTGTTTTTCATGAATTGCCATTTTTATCCAAATCGGACAAGAGTTTCTCCTAGCGAATTACTTTATCCAACTCATTCTTCCTCCTTATATTCCGCCCCATTGCAAATTCCTCCATACCATTCAATACTTGTGTTGGGAAGTCAACTCAAACTGATATTTTCTTTGTGAAAGGATGCCCCTCTCACCCCCTATATGTAGTTATCTCAACGGATGCAATAGGGTATCTTCTTGAAGTCGCTAAGTTGCACAAGCAAATCAGAGCTATCACCCTCCTTGATGTAGAATGGTTGTTTATGTGCATCTTGCATATGATTCCACTCTCATCCTAGAGCTCACCCATAGTTCTATAGAGGGAACGATGCAGTGTCTTAATGTTATTAACACGATGACTTCCCATACTAGCTTATCGAAAATTGGAAAGTTATTCGATTTGGGCAGATTTCAAGGTACTTGGGCATTCCCTCTGGAATTGATGTGTTTTCAACCAATTAGTGGAACGAGATCTTCAATGAGTGTCAAAACAAGTTACAAAGACAGTGAAATAAGGATATCACTTGCTAGGATAATCACCATTACCGATTGGATCCTTCACAACAAAACATGTCTAGCATTCTTCTTGCTAATTTCTTATTGTAATAGGCACAAGAAATTGGATATGCTTCTTAGTTGGTTCCCTTTTGGGGAAACAAGGGGGAAGAGAGGCCTCCTCCGGATAGCATAGGAACAATGTCTAGGGAAGCTAGAGGGATTGTTGTGTCTAATCTGTGATGCCAAGCTAGATGTGTTGTAAGGGATATGAAGGGTAATGTGTTCTCGTTCACCATGACCATGACATGGACAAAGCTATCCATGTAGGTGGCATAAAGACTCATCTAAGTATCGTGATGTGGTCGTTCTTGTTCACCATGACATGGACAAAGCTATCCATGTAGGTGGTGTTATCCCCCACTTTCAATGATAACTAGGAGATCATGTCTCGAGGCCCACAGGTCCAAGACATGGAGTACCGAGAGCAGGATTGACTTTAGCATGGCCCTGGAAAGCCCACCTTTTCTTTCTTCCAGCATCTTTATCTTGTCAGCAACAGCAGCAGCATCCATAACCATCGACTTGGTCCTGTGTCAGAGAAGGTTCTTGCTCCATGAGGTAATTGGTCCAGGTATCATGGTATGTGTCACTTTGATCATCAAAACCATTGAATGTATGCATCTAATAGATAGATCAGGGGGCAGAGACAGGATAGAGATAGATCAGGGGCTTTGCATCGGAGAAGAGGAGGACGTTCCACCAGAGGCACCCTGGCACAGCTTGACCTGGGGGGGTTGACCCATTTTTAGTGGAACGTTGGCCATGGAAGGCCTAGGACGTCACCCATGAGGTCCATGACGTTATCCTTGCTTCATGGACGTTTTGGCAGATGGACAGGGCATTTGGCACGTGTGGCAGCTTGGAGAAGCCCAAGGGGGGCTAATGTTTTGCTCCTGGGGGTTGCATTTGCCCTAGAAGGGGCTAACGTCACCCTAGAAAGGGGATGACGTCCTTTTGTTGCTTGATTAGGGTTTTAATTTGTCATTTAATGTAAAACAAGTATAATTTTCAATATTTTGGCCTTGTCGACCTTTTTATGACCTAAAAGTAAATTAGGTCATTGATACAGTATAAATGAAGGATTTTCACCTTCATTTTTTTCATCATCTCTCACTCACCGCTTGGTGAGGTCTGAAATTTGCGCCCTATTCTAGGGTTTTGGTTGATTTAGTGAGGCGCACTTGTTGAAGGAAGATTTTTCTTGGCATTTTTGGCATTTATCTTGGTGGAAGGTGTTACAACTAGGGTTTGCTACTTGATTTCTTGGTTAAATGTAAGTAAATTTCTGCAAAACTTCTTGAATGAA
>SNQJ01S0001636.1:275574-292433 GCA_010110895.2 Picea sitchensis
CCCTAGGCTTATCTAGGGGCTTTGACTGCTTGGTCATAGACCAAGAATCAATCCATGCCGTATGCATGGGTACCCTGGACTTTTCCAGGGGCCCTAGGCTTATCTAGGGGCTTTGACTGCTTGGTCATAGACCAAGAACCCCAATCGTATACTGGGGGCCCTCTCAGGGGTCTTCACTGCTTGGTTATTCACCAAGAACCCCAGTCGTATACTGGGGGCCCTCATAAGGGCCTTTTCCACCATGGTACAAGACCATGGATCAACCCATGCCTCAGGCATGGGTACCCTGGACATTTCCAGGGGCCCTAGACATATCTAGGGGCTTACCTGCTTAGTCGCAGACTAAGAACCCCAGTCATATACCGGGGGCCCTAAGAAGGGTCTTTTGCCATGGCACTGACTGTTTGGTCCCAAACAAATACCCCAGCCTAGATCTCGTCTAGGGCCTTAGCCATCCTCCAGGAGAATCGCTCTCGCAACTGCTTATAAATTTAACATTTTCCTCATCTTTTACTTGATTTTGGTGGTTAAATTTGCAGTTGATATAACTTGTTTACCGCGGAAAATATATTTACATACCGCTGCAATTTTGGGACAGCAAGGTTTCTTGCTTGTTCCCCTTTAGTTTAACGCTTGTATATCAATCATTTGTCTTGTTCTGGGCTAGGATTACATTGTCTTGCAAGTATACAACGTTTGGCAATCATTCTCCATCCACAAGACTCATTCTTCAAGCCTTTATTCACCTCCAAGCTTGACCTATAGGGGTTTCACTCATCATCTTATCACTTTCCATCTCAATCCCCCTAGGGTCACCGGGATTCCCCCCTTGTGGTGACTTGTCATCACTAAAGCCAGGGGAGTATCTATCTAAAAGGTGACAGTGGGTAGTTACTCCCATAGTTGTCTCAACCTACAATCTAAGTGATAACAGTTCCAATTACCCAAAAAAAAATGAATCTGCCTCATCACGAGGGAGCAGCCAAGGAGTGTTGAGGGAGCATTCAAGGAGCACTGAGGAAGCGTTTAGGGAGAGTTGAAGGAGCGCTCTAGGAGCAACACTCCTTGAATGCTTCCTAAATGGGTAGGGACCCTTTTTTTCCCTAAGGGAGCACACTTTGAAAGATGCTCCCTCTAGGAGTGCACTTCAGGAGCGAGGGTACTCCCCCACAACGTAGTTATAGTAGTCGATTCATATGAAGATTCTAGCCATCAATAGAGCCCTTGCTTGCAAAAGGACCAAAGGGTACTAATGCATTTTCTTATCCAAGCACTTTAAATGGTTTGAATTAACACTCCTTTTGACTTCACTCCAAAATTGTTGGGCATCATTTGGGTAAGCACGAGATGCATCATCAAAAATCAATCATTAGCACATAACTAACCAAAACCTAAGCTTGAGTTCATAAGAAATCCCAAATAATGTCAACACGTATCACACTAATGCATTTTCATTGCCTCCAAGCACTTTAACCGTAGTAGATTGAACCAACATTCCTACAAAGTTCCTTCCAAAATGTGTAGGCATCATTTGGGTATGGACGAGATGCATCGTCAAAAATCAATCAATAGTACACAATCAACCAAAAACTAAGCTTGGGTTCATAAGAAATCCCCAAATAATTTCAACAAGTATCACCTAGTCTCTTGATTTTGATCTCAGTTAAGGCATGGTCAATCCACAATTAACTTAGCATTATGCAAAACATCATGCTAAGTTAAATAATAAATATACACATGATATATGTGCAAATACAGAATGATGTAACAATCAAACTTCGTTGCAAAGAGAGAAGTGTGGAGTTACAAGGTGGGGGATGAGGGTGGAGTTGGGGGGATCCATCGACTCTTCGTGTTTTAGGATGAGGTGGGGGTGATCCATCGACTTTTGTCGTTTTAGGCTAGGGAAAGGGGGAGATGCCTTCTATCCTATTTTAGAGTAGGATGGGGTGTATAAATGCATTGAACTTAGATAGTATATTGGATGATTGAACTTAGATAGTATATTGGATGCATTGAATTTAGATATTGGGTGCATTGAATATGAACCTTTTTAATACTACTTGTTTTTAAAACTCCAAGGGGAAACTTAAGTAATGTTTCTCGCATTTGTGGATGGCATCCAGCACCTCATCAAGGGGATTCAAACAGGGAGCTGCACCAATCTCGCCAAATGCCCTACAACACTGACTACAACCTGTTGAGTTAAACCCTTAAGCTATGTACATTGAATGCGATACTAACACATACCTATTACCCAGGTTGGATAAAAAATGTATTTCGCAAGTTTACACAATTTGTTGCTAGAAGATGCATATATTAAAAATTTAGATATACAACCACGAGATTTGCAATATCAAATATTGGACTTTAGATAAACAACCCTGAGATTCGCCACCTCTGGGTGCGACCCGGGTTTATATGGGTCGGTGCTAGCGACTAGTAATTTCGTCGTTTAGTTTACATCCGAATTCAGCTGATGGGCAAACCTTAATAACCGGATTTATATGGGTCAGTGCCAGCGAATCGTAATTTCATCGTTTGGTTTACATCCGAATTCAGCTGATGGAAAACCTTAATAAAAAAATTGCCTAGGGGAGACTGATCATGTCTGACATTAGCCAAAGATTTGGCGGAAGAGACACCCATGTAAGCATCTGTATTCTAAAAATGTAGTATAAAAAACGCCAAGAATTACTCTCACATGCTAAACCTGTTGAGCCCAAAAAGGAGGACAAATAAAAAATGCAGTAACTTGAGAAGGCGAAACGAGACGGAATGCAGGCATACCTAATTCAAAAACGCGTCGATGGCCCTTGATGAAGCCGACAAGCTTGTCATCGAAATGGAAGCCGGGCTTCCACATTAGAGATCCATATCCGAACACCCACATCACCATCTTTCTCCCTCTTTTCCAATCCCCTTCTACCTCTCTTTGTTCGGCCCTAGCAGAGCCCGCAACAGAAAGAGGTAGACGGACTCGTTGGAATTTGGGTCAAATCACAAAGATATAGAACAACCCTTCAAGATAGCTATGACGGCTGAGCGGGACCAGTAGACTTTAAGACACCCGCCAAATTGCAGAGTCATGTCACCTCCTTACTTGAAAAGAACAAAAGGTCTTCTTTAGGATATTTGGTTAGGGATGTAATGAATATAAATATAATAATAATTAATTAATAATAATCTTAATTAAGTGTTTAAATAAGTTGATGCCTTTGACATTAGTACCTAGTGAGAGGTGTTAGGGTTTTGGAGGTTTCAAATTTAGATATATAGTCCATTTCAATGGAAGGGTGGATTAGGTGTTCAAAGGTTATTCCCATTCCCATTTGACCGTCGAAGATGGAGATTGAGTGACGAGCAGATCCATAAGAGACAATGGAGAAGGGGGGAGGTTAAGAGCGCAGGGGAGGAAATTCCCTATGTCTTTTTCTTTAGCGATGGCTTTATGAGCAGGTTTAAAGCTATTGGGAGGGAAATTTTCATTTCTACGATGAACAGGAGACCGAAGAATGGAACCTGTTAGGGACCTAACTCCTCACGTAGGTAGAATAATATATTCTGATGTAATA
Source organism: Picea sitchensis (assembly GCA_010110895.2). NCBI lineage: Eukaryota > Viridiplantae > Streptophyta > Pinopsida > Pinales > Pinaceae > Picea > Picea sitchensis. The sequence continues at coordinate 279,150 of SNQJ01S0001636.1, forward strand.
AAAGGTCAACATTAAAGGCCTAGCAATAAGGAAGAATAAGTCGAATGTAAGAAGACCTAATAGAAGTTTTCGCTTCTAGAAGGATCTTACTCTAGATGGTTCTTTTGATAGACATATTTAGTATAAATAGGAGTCAAGGGTATGAGAACTGTTGTCTTGGATATTATTGTAATAGAGCTCTGCTCAACTGGAGGTTGCCCCCTCGAAGAGGCAAGTGAACATTGTTGTCAAAATCAAAGTGCTCTTTCTGGTGTTATTTTGATATCTTTTATGTATTATTGTGGTGTTGTTCTAATTATATTGTTGTTTATCTGCCATTGCCGGCATTTTATTTTTGTTATGCATACTTTTTATATCTGGACTATTACAAGTGGTATCAGAGCACTTTCCTCGGTAGAAAATTGTGGGTTAAATTTTTTTCAGGGTAGAGACGTATTTTGACGTCTTTAAGCTACAGAGATCTGTCGTTACGCACATAAACCCGCGATTGAGGGATTCAGACATGCAGGAAATACAAGTGGTACTTAAGCGCACATTTGTTGGCCACCCTTGTAACCCCTGTTGGTACCCCTTCAAGTGGTAGCGCATCAGATAACACCTGTATACGGATCGACCTAGATTACCTTAAGCCCTCTTTAGATAAACCGATTGGTCGCCTGACTGTTATAGTGCCACCGAGAACAACACTCGGGAATATACTCTCTACTACTTAAGTAGTCGGGTAGTACATCTAAGGGCACGGTCTAGCCTCCTTAGTTGGTGCCCTAAGATATTGGGTCAAGTACTACTATTGGACCCCGCACGTATATTAGAGAGTTATAGCACAGGGCAAACCCTTGTCTATAGAACCCTCGAATACCTAACCCTTAGGGATGGAAACAAAAAAAAAAAAACAGACAAGATCTATTGTCGCGCAACTGTGTTCGAATACCTAACCCTTAGGGGATGGAAACAAAAAAATGTATTAAGATCTATTGTCACGCAACTGTGTTCAAGTTGCCAAATCACTACACATTTCTTCCTGGTTAATCATTTGGGCATTTCATCACTACAATATACTTCAGACCCGAGTATAACTCCGCAGGTGTAAAAAAAAAAAAATCTTGAAATTTTTGTACCATTAATTGAGACCTATTCCATTGGATTTATCTCTTCGCCCTTATCACATTCATACCTATCATTTTTCAGCAAAAAATTTTACCCCACCCGCCCCTTTTCAGTTCCCTCATCATCATGGCCCATACCCGTAGCCAAGACTTGGAAGCTCGTTTCAATGCCTTGCAATCTAATTTCACAGAGACCCAACAAGAAGTGAGACAGCGCAGTGCCAATATTGCCACCATCAATACAAACATTCATTCTTCCATCGTCGCCCCAATCGCGAAACTCAAAGAAGACCTCAAACAAGACATGACTACCCAACTTGAATCTATCGTTTCGATCATCTGCACCAAGCTGCATATCCCTGCAGCTCCCCCTTTATCTGACCCACCTTTGCATACCGAAGCTAAAAATTCCTCTCATTCCCATAATTTTCAACCCCATCACTTTCAGCGTGACCTAGGCCTTTCGCGGGTGGATGTGACCAAATTTGATGGCTCGGATCCCATTAGTTGGGTCACTCAAATGGAACATTATTTCTCTTTGTATCGCATTACAGGTGACTTGGCCAAACTCTGGTATGGTGTTCTCCATCTAGATCAAGAATGTTGGCAATAGTGGCAATGGAGAAAAATTGTCCGTCAAGGGTATGTTGCTTGGACACACTTTGTGGCAGAGCTTTATGAACGCTTTGACACTGACACCAACCATTTAGGTCGTTTGACAAAGTTGAAACAATCTGGCATAGTGGAAGACTTTATAGCTACTTTTGAGTGACTGGCTTTTCGTACAGAGGACATGTCTGATGCTTTTTTTCCGAGAATGTTTTATCAATGGCCTCAAGGATGAGATTTGTGCCCATGTCCTCATGGCTCGACCTCATAGTTGGGTGGAGGCTACTAAATGAGCTAAGGAAGCACAACAGGTTGTCTCTTCTCAAAACTGGAAACCCTCCTTTATTCCTCGCACTAAACTAGTAAATCCCACTTCTCCTTCTACTCCACTAAAGATCCAAAAATTGACCAGGGCCGAAATGGTTGAACGCCAACTCAAAGGCCTTTGTTATAATTGTGATGACAAATATTTTTCGGAACACAAGTGTAAGGAACAAAATCATTTTATGGCCATCTCGGATGATGTTTCGGAAGAGGATGTTGAAGCTCCCCTTGTGTCTGAGTCACCTGAACCCACCGACATTTCCCCTCCCTCGGACCCTCCCAAAGTAGAACCGATCATTTCCCTAAATGCTCTCACTAGCTTCTCTGCTCCCCAAACCCTCAAACTAATTGGCTACATCAACCATAGGAAGGTCATCATTCTTGTTGATAGTGGAAGCACCCATAATTTTATTCATCGTATCATTGCCCAAGAAACTAATTGTTATATCCGTGCAGTCAATAATTTCCAAATCATGATTGCCAATGGTGGGTCCATGAAATGTGGAGGGCATTGTGAAAACGTGTGTCTCCAAATTGGTGACTACCACCTCAAATCTCATATGTTTGCTATTGACATTAGCGGTTGTGACATTGTGTTGGGTGCAGACTGGCTAAGGACTTTGGGCCCCATTCTCATGGATTTTAAGGAATTAACCATGCAATTCGACCAGGAGGGCTAGCAATATAAGTTCCAAGGCATCACCGTCGGTTCCCCTGAGATCATTAGTTCCCATCGCATGGAAAAGCTGCTCAAAAAAGGTCATTCGGGCGTTATTTCCCAACTCCATGCCATACAAGCAACTTAGACACCCTCTGTGTCGCAGGACCTCCAATCCAACCTCTCCAAACATCAAGTGGTTTTTTCCACTCCCCAAGGACTCCCTCCTTCCTGTGGTGTTCATGATCATTCCATTCCCCTTGTCCCAGGAAGCCTTCCTCCCAGTATCTGTCCCTATCGTCACTCATTTTCCCAAAAAAAATGCAATTGAGAAAATGGTTCAAGAACTGCTTAACGCAGGTGTTATTCGCCCTAGTACGAGCCCCTACTCTTCTCTTGTGATCATGGTCATGAAGAAAGAAGGTTCTTGGCGCATGTGTCCCGATTTCCGTGCCCTCAACAAACTCACCATTAAAGACAAATTCCCCCTTCCTGTCATTGATGACCTCTTGGATGAATTGAGTGGCACCCAGTTCTTTACTAAACTTGATCTTCATTCTAGTTACCACTAGATCCGTATGAAAGAGGCAGACATTCCTAAGACTGCCTTTAGAACTCACGAGGGCCACTATGAGTTTTTGGTCACGCCCTTTGGTTTGTGTAATGCTCCCTCCACTTTCCAAAGCCTCATGAATCATGTCTTTCGTCCTTTTCTCCATCATTTTGTCTTAGTTTTCTTTGATGATATCCTCATGTATAGCAAAACCTAGACATACCATCTTGCTCATGTGGATCAAGTTCTCCATCTACTCTCTCGGCACCAATTTTTCCTAAAACAATCTAAATGTGCTTTTGGCGCCTCAGAAGTCGAATACTTAGGTCATCTTGTTGGCAAGCACGGCGTCAGGGTGGATCCTAAAAATATTGAAGTTGTGCAAGGCCTCACCCAAAGACTCTCAAAAGCTTGCGTGGAATTATGGGCTTAACAGGTTACTATCGCAAGTTTGTTAAGAACTATGGAAAGATTGTGGCCCCTCTCACTGCACTTCTTAAAAATAATTCTTTCACCTAGACTTTAGCAGCTACTCGGGCTTTTCAAACCTTGAAGCTGGCCATGTGCACCAATCTAGTCCTGGCACTTCCTGATTTCACAAGGACCTTTGTCCTAAAATGTGATGCTTCAGGAAAAGGAATTGGCATTGTCCTTATGCAAGAGGGTCGACCTTTGGCCTTTACCAGCAAACAACTGTCTGAAGGAAATTTGGGCAAATCAATCCATGAAAACGAAATGTTGGTTATTCTGCATGTTGTTGATCTTTGGCGCCCTTATCTATTTGGGCAACGCTTCCAAATTAAGACATATCATCAAAGCCTCAAGTATTTTTTGGAACAACGCATTTCCTCCCCAGAGCAACTAAAATGGGTCACTAAGCTCTTTGGATATGATTATGAAATCATTTACAAGAAAGGCAAAGATAATGTGACTATGGATGCACTTTCCCAAAAATATGAAGATGAAGGGTCCCTTTTTTCTCTCTCCTTCATTGTATCGGAGTGGCTCCAAGTCGTTCACCAGGAATGGTTACACAATCCCAAAAGTTCTCATCTGATACAATAATTGCAGTTCAATTCTCCAGTTTCCCCAGGGTACTCTTGGCTCCATGATGAGCTTCAATACAAAGGTCGTTTGTATCTAAGTAAATAGTCAAAACTTAAATCCAAGGTACTTTATGAGATTCATGCTACACCCACAGCTGGGCACTCAGGGTTTACCAAAACCTATGACAGGGTCAAACGTTCTTTTTTCTGGGAGGTATGAAACAGGACGTTCGTAATATTGGGGTTGAATGTGATGTGTGTCAATGCAACAAGGGCGAAACAATCAATTCTCCTGGCACACTATAACCGCTTCCGATTCCACATGCTATTTGGCAGGATATCTCTATGGATTTTATTGTAGGCTTACCTAAATCGAGCAATAAATCAGTCATCATGGTGGTCGTTGATCGCCTTTCCAAGTATGTTCATTTATTTGCTCAACCTTTCATGGATCAGGTCTTCAAGCTTCATGGCATGCCGCATTGTATTGTTTTTTATCGCGACCCAACTTTCACCAGCAATTTTTGGCAAGAACTGTTCAAGCTACAAGGCACCCAATTGCATCTCAGCACAGCTTATCATCCGCAAGTTGATGGTCAGACTGAAGTTGTCAACAAGTGTTTGGAAACATATTTGAGGTGTTTTCCATCGGAAAAGCAAAATCAATGGGCTCAATGGTTGCCACTAGTTGAATGGTGGTACAACACTTCATACCATACATCTACCCGCATGACTCCTTTTGAAGCAGTATATGGGCAAAAGCCACCTTCAGTTCTCTCATATTTACTAGGTGTCTCGAAGGTCCAGGCGGTGGATCAAACGCTTACAGTTCAAGAGGCTATTCTTCGTACCCTCAAAAAGAATTTGGTCATGGCCCAAAATCGCATGAAGCAACAAGTAGATCAAGGTCGCTCTGAACGTCAATTTGCAGAAGGGGATCAGGTGTTTCTTCAGCTGCAACCTTGTAAGCAAAATTCCCTCAACGTTGACCATTGTCAGAAACTAGTGCCCAAATTTTATTATCCTTATACCATTCTCAAGCGTGTGGGACAGGTGGCCTATTAGTTAGCTTTGCCCAGTCATTCTAAGCTACATCCTGTTTTTCATGTTTCCTGCTTAAAGAAGGTGATTGGAACTAAGTGCCAAACTCAAACCAACCTTCCCGAGTTGGACGAAGAAGACTCCATTTCACTACAACTAGAAGCAGTTTTGGACCAACGTGAGCGTTGTCTGTGTCAGTGAACCATCAAGGAAGTGTTAGTCTAGTGGAAAGATACAACCCCAGCAGATGCCACTTGGGAGCCAACTACCATTCTGCAACAATTTCCACATCTCAAGCCTTGAGGACAAGGTTGTTTTTAAGGGGGAGGACATGTTAGGGACCTAACCCCTCACGTAGGTAGAATACTATATTATGGTGTAATAAAGGTCAATATTAATAATGCCTAGCAATAAGGAAGAATAAGTCGAATGTAAGAAGACCTAATACAAGATTTCGCTTCTAGAAGGATATTCCTCTAGATGGTTCTTTTGATAGACATATTTAGTATAAATAAGAGTCGAGGGTATGAGAACCATTGTCTTGGATATTATTGTAATAGAGCTCTGCTCAACTAGAGGTTGCCCCCTCGAAGAGGCAAGTGAACATTGCTCTCAGAATCAAAGTGCTCTTTCTGGTGTTATTCTGATATCTTTTCCGTATTATTGTGGTGTTGTTATGGTTATAATATTGTTTATCTGCCATTACTAGCATTTTATTTCTATTATGCATACTTTTTATATCTGGAATATTAAAGAACCTTGGAGACAATGCCAAGGAGGACCGAGATGGGAAAGTCCTAGAGTCGTTGATGAGATCTTTGGTGAGAATGGGCTCGACCCTTGATCACAACAATGAATCTCACTTGTCGATGACAAAGCCCAAGGGGGCTATTCTTGTTTTAGAGACATGTTAGAGGAGTCATGCAGAGACAATTTGGGATCCTCCAATCATTTTCATATTTTTTTCAATGGCCTTGATGGGTGGTCGATTTCCTTTTGGGTGACTAAATCCGATCCAGTGGTAGCCCTTGAAGATGGTCTAGAACACTATTTGGGGATTATTTCCTCTTAGCAATGCCTTATCTATGAGGGGAAATAATTGCAAGATTCTTCTTGGTTGTTAGATTACAAAATTTGTAAGGAATCAATAATTTTTCTAGCATTGTGTTTATGAGGAGTTATCACGTCTAAAGTACCACCTTTTTTCCAATATTGTGTTCTACAAAGATGCAACTCATCCCAAGGCTATGTCTTCGTCGACTTGGTCTCAGGCTATGCCTAGTTCATATATTGTTGAGAAGTTGGATAACAGGTTGGAATTGGAGGTTAAACATTCAAAGGTAAATAAACTATTTTCATCCCTTAAAGCTAAAGCAGTAATATGTAGATTTAATGAGTTTTGAGCCCAATCGGTCAAGGCTACACCAGTGGATTCATTCCAACTGGACCAAGCATTTTGAAATTTTATTGTGCTTTAAAGGTTATATCATTGTTTAGTTCTATACTTTTGATAATTATCAAAAAATCTTTAAGGAAGGTCCCTAGTTCTGAGGTAAGGCCAAGCTCTTTATTACCCCTTGGTTTATGGAATTTAACCTTTTTTTAATGGTTGTATCCAAAATGACGATTTGGGTTAAAATCTAAAATTTGTCTTTTCCATTTTGGCATCCTTTGTCATTTAAAGACATTGAAAATGCTTTAGGTGGTTATAAAGTATGATATGGAGTGAACTATGTAGGTCCTCTTCACATATGTTAGAATTTGCAGGGAGATTTATCTCAGCAAAGGTCTTCCCTACATAATTGTGACATTTCCCCAGCTTAACTAAGGTCCATTACATGTAGAATACACATAAAAATAAAATTTTACTACTAGCTAGTCATGTAGCTTACCATCTACATGAATACACACATAGTTAACCATTTGTTGATTCCATTAATTTAAAAGCAACTACAGTATGTTAAACTAACATGAATGCACCTAATAATTTCCTCACAACAACATATAATTCATTCCCATGCACAGAGTTAATACACGACAATTAAAACTCATAATGCAACACAAAAAACAGACAAAATACTTATCTTCTTAAAATAGTCGTTCAACCAACTACTTGGGACAAACGTTCCACCCAATCATAGACTTGGTGTTCTAGATATCAACAACAAGTCACCCCAACCTGGGGCTAGAAATCCACAAAAAAGGGTGTATCTCATTGTCCACCCACAACTCAGATAATCCCACCACCCACTGGCATTCTCCTACGACTATCATGATTTCCACCATCTCTCTTCCTATTGACCTACCCAACATATGGAATGTACCCCTTCATTTCTCTCGGTCCATCGGGCGTCCCATTCCTTTATCGGGGTCTCTCTACCGCAGGTAACTCGGAACCTCACTATTAGGAAACCCAAGGGAGCTCACTGCTAGCAAAACCACCAAGAAACAATAGTAATAAGTTTATCCCCATTGATAATAAAATTCAGAAAAGTGGGTTTGGATTAATACTCATAAACAATTCCCCCCTTGGACCCCTCTTAGACACTCCCTTCTCTTGTGGAAAACGTAGCCCCCATCTCTGTCCATGTCCCCCAACAACGGGCATCACATTTTATTTATTAAAAAATCGGAAATACAAATCGCATATTACATCACTTGGACATAGCCACATTCCATATCTACATTAAGCATTAATTAAACCAGGGATTATAGTTGGGATGTTACAGCCCCCCTCCCCTACAATTGTGAACCGTCCGCACAACACTATGTTGATATACATGTACAAATTTACATCATAATATTCAGAAAACAAAAAAATTGCAATATGTTCACCCTCCACTAACAGTTCCAACCATAATCTCTTGTTCCTCTCAACTTGTTGACCTATGGAATGTGCCCCCTTCACTGCTCTCAGTACATTGGGCTACACCATTCATTTATTAGGGCTATTAACGCAGGTGATCAGGAATTTTGAGATGTGGTTTTGAAACTCTAGTTGCCTAAAAATCAAGTCTTGCATCTTTAGCTTATGTTTTCTTCAAAATTGACAAAACATTGTGGGTATTTATCCCACATAGTTTCTTCGTGCTCTCATGTTGCATCTTTGGGACCGTAGCAGATCCATTGGACCTTTACCAAGTTGATTGTTTTGTTCCTAAGTGCTTTGACTTTCCGGTCTAGGATGCGCACTAGTTCCAGCCAAAAATCTCTTTCATGTTCCTCCTATATCACAGTCCAATCAATTATGTAGCTAACGTCAGACACATATTTCTTTAACAAGGACACATGAGCTACAATATGCACTCTCGTGGATGCAGGAAATGCTAGCATGTATGTAACTAGCCCTATATTCTCTAATATTTCAAAATGCCCACAGTATATTGATGCCAATTTTGGTTAGCAACCCAATCTTGGTGAACTTCTATTTGCTTTCACTTTCAAAAATACATGTTTGTCCACTTTAAAATCTCTTAAAACTATGTTCTTGTCTGCATAACTTTTCTAACTATCCTGGGCATCCTTTAAATTATGTTTCATCTTTATCATCTTCTCTTCCATTTCCTTCAACAAATCTGGCCTGATAACAACTTTGACTATTGGGTTATCCCAACTCATTTGTGTGTTACACTTCCTGCCACACAAGGCTTCGAATGGGCTCATTTTTAATGATGTTTGGTACCCATTGTTGTAAGTGAATTCAACTAAATGAATATAGTCTTCCCACTTCGATGATTGGTCCATCATATACATTCTAAGCATGTCATCAATTACTTTGTTGGTCCTCTCAGTTTCCCCATCTGACTCTAGGTGATACGTTGTACTGAGATTTAGATTTTGTTGACCAAACAATCGACGATCGACGATTTCTCTTGGTAAACTAAATTCACTCATGAATTTCGCCAAACTCTGACATTTAGAAATTTTTGACCAAATCCTAGGATGAACTTAGGTCGTTGATTTATAAAACCAAAAATGATCTTGACTGTTTATCCACCATACGTCGCCCAACTCTGTCGATGAGTCTCGACCGTCGATTTGCTCTATTTTTCTAACTCCAAAAATGGATCTTGACCATTGAGCTGCTCCATTTTGCCAAACTCCAAAAGTGGATCTCGATCGTCGATTTGCTCCATTTTGCCAAACTCTAAAAATCTTATAAGTTTGATCGATCTAAGATGAATCAAGGTCATTGATCTCAAAATTGAACACGATCTTGATCGTTCATCCATCGAACTTCGCCCAACTTCTTCAGTCACCATTACAACATAAATTTTTGACCTTCCAAGTTGAATTCAATTTTGCAACCTACAAATTGATGCCCTTAATCATCTCTTCAATTGTTTCAAGGGATTTTAAAATTAAATTTCCTCATAAATTTGGGGATTTTACTATGTTTTCACAGTTTTTCCCAAATTCGTCAGAGGTGAACTCTACAACAATGAATTTCTACGAGCCTTGGTCCATACAAAAGCTCAGTGTTGAACCTTGAGCTCTGATACCAATCTGTAATGTTTCCCAAATGTGACGGAGGTTCATTACTTGCAGAATACACATACAAAAAAAATTTACCACCAACTAATCATGTAGCTTACCAACTACATGAATACACACATATTTAACCATTTGCTTCTTCCAACCAATCACAACCCACTAACATTCTCCTACAAATATCCCGATTTCCACGAGCTCTCTTCCTCTCAACCTTCTCAACCTAAGAAATGTACCCCTTCATTACTCTCATTCCATCAGACATCCCATTCGTTTATCAGGGTCTCTCTAGTGTAAGTAACCATGAATCTCACTACTCGAAAACTCAAGGGAGTTCATTGCTAGGAAAACTACCAGGAAACAACAACAATAACTTGTTGTTGTAGTGCAACTCTTGTAAGAATTCACTCTTCAGACCTGACAACCTGGTTTTTTTGCAACCTCGACAACTTGCTTCTTTAGTCTTCATCTCCACAAATGCTTCATAATTCGCTCTCCATAGTTGCTCCAACTCCAATGCTCTTCTTCCCCGTTCTTTTCTTGTTGTTCATGTCAAAAACATGACTGTCTCCAACTGCATGTTCTACCCATATGAATTTCCTCTCTTTTCCCCAAGTAAGTTGACTCACACTCATCCCTGAACTGATTCTAATCAGCCCCATGCTCTCAATAACTATGGGATGTGACTTGTCACACCCACCCTCTTACATTATTTTAATGATTGGGCTCTCATACATTCAAACAAAGAATATAAGTTTATTCCCAATGATAATAAAATTCAGGAAAGTGGGCTTGGATTAATACCCATAAATAATTCCCCCCCTGTGGACCTCTCTTAGACACTCCCTTCTCTTGTGGAAAACTCATCCCCCATCTTTGTCCATGCCCCTCGGCAACTAGCATCACATTTTATTTATTAAAAAATTATAAATACAAATCGCATATTACATCGCTTGGATATATCCACATTTTTTTTTTTTTAACGAAAACGGTTATAATTTTTATTAGAGGGGTGGCGGAGCCACAATTTCAGTTACAAAGAATGTTGCATCACTGTTTCAGCATAAGAACCATAGCTGTTTCAGCATAATTTCCAACACTGAGATTCAGAANAAACAACTTGTTTACCAGGGACTTTGATTGATACAAATTCCCTAACTTATCCCATAGTTCCTTGGTTGTAGATTCTCCCGAGACATTCAATAACACCGAATCTGCCAGGCAGAGTCAAATGGTACTCCTTGCTCTTCTATCCAACTTGTGCCAATCTTCCTTCGACATACCAGTAACTGGTGTACTAGTATTTTGTGTACTGGTAGGTTGTGTACCAAGAGCCTGTGTGCTTGTAGATGGTGTACCAGTAGGCTGTGCACCAGGATCCACAACGATCCATTGTTCTTTGTCTACAAGAAGGTCCTCCATCTTGAGCTCCCATAGCTCAAAGTTTTTATCATTGAACTTCTCTATCTTGATTCTATATGAGCTCGCCATTCCTCTTACTTTACTCGAATCTCCACTGCAAAAGCTCCCACTAAACCCGGGTTTATCACAGACCCAAGATAAACTTGATCTATCAAGACCGAGCCAAACCCTCAGCAATAAAGGCGTCCCTCTGAAGCCAAAAACGTGCCCTGATACCACATGAAAGTTTTAAACCTGCGAAGTAAAGCAATGCATATAGATTCTTAAGCAATACAGAAAGTAATCAATGGCTCATACACAGAGTACACAAAGATTTTATACCAGAAACCCTCAACCGGGAAAACCTTTCTTATTTTCATTATATCGAATTTCACCATTCGTCATACAATATATACAATGTTTTTGGGTATTCCATAGATACCAAAACCCTAATCCCTTAATCCAGGATTAATTTACAAATCCACTAAAAATAGCAAAAAACCGCCCAAAAAAAAAAATCGGGGCACTGTCCCCAACGCTACGCGTAACCAGGGGGGGCATACATGCCCCCCCCTAGGACCCCCCTAGGAAAGCGCCTGACGCACACGCACACGCAGTTGTCGTATCTGACGCACCCACACACACACACATGCAAAGAATATAACACATACCCAACAACTAGGTACTTGACCCAGTCCATAACAGAACTCGGGACACTAAATACTTTAGGTTGCTTGAAACTTACTGGATGGTTAAGGCCATTGTTAGCCAAGCCCTTCACAAGACTAAGAGAGATCAAGATGAGATTCCCCATGCCATCCATATTCTAGAGGGAGATTTTGTGTTTTTTTGCATATCTCAGCATGAAATTAAGTTTCAGGTTACTCAGAGAGGACATCAGCAGGAGCAATGAGAGAATGGGTCAGCGAAGCAAAGTCCCCTAGGCTCTTTCAATTGTCCCATAGAGGTGGATGATGACCAAGATGAAGGTATAAAGAGGTTGAATGCAAGCATTCCTACTTCCAGCAGTGGCCTCTAGGCGAAGAATGAACCAGGTCATTAGGCTCGAGTCTACTTCCTCTTTGTCTTCATGTTTTTATTTTTGTTCAGCAGTGCAAGTTCATCTTATGATAAACTCTACTTTTCTATCTTTATCTCGTCCTTAGCTAGATAGGCTTTGGTTTTAGTAGTTATGGGAATGTATCTTGGACTATGGATTTAACCTTGATGATTATTTGGTTCCCTGATGGGCCTAGATAGGATTTGGGGTCTGGCTTCCAGTTTTGGCAAACCCCCTTGTCCCTTTTTTGTACATATTTTTTATTATAATAGAAGCTTAGCACATTTTTTAGATTAAACAAAATAACATTATGATATAATTATTCACTGATGATGATGATGATGATGATGATGATGCTATTTTTTAATTTTTATTATTCAAAAATTACCAGACAAAATTGTAATATAATTGTTTGCTAACATCATAATTATTATATTGTGTTATTTTTAAATTTTCCCGAGATTTTATTAATTTATATTATTCAACTATTATAATATATTAAATTTATTTATTTAAATTTAAAATATTAAATATAAAGAATAATAAATAGGCTTTGAATGGAATGGTTTCACAATTTTTTACTCTATCAGTAACTTTATGAATCTTTTATTAAAAATGTATGTAAAAGTATGTAAGTGTTCTAGTTGAATTGTGTATTAGAATAGTATGCTAAGTATTGTATTTCTTTGATTTTGTATTAAAATGTATGAAAATATTGGATTTGGTTAATGAATGAAAAATAAAATTGAATAATTACCCTTATGAAATGTTATTTTTTTAATTTATTTTAATGATAAAGTTATAATAATTGTTCATTAAATTTAAATTAGTTATACTTAAAAAAAATATTATTTAAAAATTATAATTAATTAAATTTAAATTATTAAATATGAAATGGAAATCATTAATAATAATGAATCTCAATCTTTGTCTTCCATAGTAACAATTTATATCCAAGATTTCTAGGGTTGGATTATGGTTAGGGAAAACTTTAG
>SNQJ01S0001636.1:292483-342300 GCA_010110895.2 Picea sitchensis
TAAAAAAGGAGAAGGGGGACCCAGGAAGGCCCTGGAGGGAGACCGGGAGGCCCAGCAGCAGGAGCTGCCAGGCAGGGAGGCCGCAGGAGGCAGCACGGGCCGCGGAGCAGCTAGGTCAGGGCGCAGCTCGCGCGCAGCTCGCGGTTCCGTCCCGTGTTCGAAAAATGTGGCCTGTTTCAATCAATCCGATATATCCACATTTTCATATCTACATTATGCATTAATTAAACTAAGGATTGTAGTGAGGATGTTACAATAATGTTGCTAAAACTTGGCAATTTTATATGGATTAAGACCCTGGATTTTGAAAATACAACATTTTGATGTCATATTTGTCATGATATGGAACATTTACAGTACTCTCGTCCTCAAGTCCATGGTCCTCATAGGAGGTAAAAGCGACAGTATTTTAAATAAAAAAACTTGGCAACTTTATGAACCTCCCTTTGCAAAGGATAAAAATGATGAGAGCTCACTAGATTTGCATGTTTCGTATTTAGATAAAGGCTTTAATGATGGAATAGTGGTATAGAATGGCGAGGTAAAGCAAAATTTTGGGGTTAACAAGGAAGAAATGAATGAAGTGGATCCCCCCTCCAATGAGAGTGTAGCAATTTAAGGCATGGTTGGCGAAACAGAGAAATCTTGTGAATTTGATGCGTTTGATTCTAATAAAGAAGAATATATGATTCATATTTAGGAAGTACAAAATGTTGATGTACAATTGGCAATTGAGGGACTAGAATGTTAAAAAAGAGAGAGAGAAAAAGTTAGAATCATCACTAGTGCATGTTCACTGCTATGTGGTTGTTATTAGTTTTGATATTTGTGTGAATCCTTAGGGATATTTTTAAAAATGCTCTAAAAGCATTTATAGTCGAGTGTTTTTTTGTTATTAATGAAAAGTTAGATTTTTTCCCTAGAATAATAATAATAATAATAATAATGAAGTGTCAGATCTTAACTAAAAGACATGACTTGATGAAGGTACATGACCTTTCAACCATTGTGACTAGTCAATGTTATAAGTACACCATCACATGACATTGTATTAGCATTCGAAATATCTCTCACTCATTATTAAATATATTTATTACTTATCCTATATGGATTCTCGTCTACTGTCTTTTTTCCATTGGAAATTCTCTAGTGAATTTTGTTCATTTTCTGTAAATGAACTTTGTTCATTTCATTTGGTATTGGAGCCACATTCATATTTTGGTCTTTGGTCAAATTTACCAAACTCATGAGAGTTTCTTTGATCTTGGTCCTCGACCATAAGCATGTGTTAACATGGGCAAAGTGTCATTCAACAGATAGGGGTACTCCTCGATATGAAGTCTCAGTTAGACCTCACACTGTTTGGGATATGAGACCCATCTAGATTTTGATCTATACGTTTTCAATGAAATAGTTTCACATTTTTTAATTCTATTACTGACTCTATTAATCTTCTATTAAAAAAGCTTGTAAAAGTATATAAGTATTAGTTGAATCTTTTATTAAAAGGGTATGTTAAGTAATGTGTTTCAGTGATTTTGCATTAACATGTATGCAAATATTGGATTTGGTTCATGGATGAAAAAATCAATTTGAATAATTACTCTTGTGAAATGTTAATTTTTCATCTATTTTAATGATAAAGTTATAAAAACTGTTCATTAAATTTATAATAATTATATTTAATATTTTATTATTTTAAATTAGTAATTAATTTAATTAATTAATTTAGTTTTGAATTATAAAACATGGAAACGAATTCATTAATAATAATAAATTTCAATCTTTGTTTTCAATCTTTAGCTTCCATGGTAACAATTTATATCAAGCTTTGTAGGGTTGGATTATAGTTAGGGAAAACTTTACGACTGAACTTCATGATTTATCTTGTTTTCTTCTAAAAATAATTTGTTAATTTCTATTTTTTTTTAATTATTTACCCAAATTCTAATATGTGATCAAATTATTTTACTTATAAGTTATCAATATTTTTCTACAAAATATACAAATACTTAGAAATTGGAATACTTTTACAAGATATCACCAAACATTTTATAATTTGTATTTTAAATACTCTTTTAGAATTTCCATGTCCTTCATATATTGACATTTATTTCAAGGACAATGTAAAAATAATGATTAATATAAGTTTATATGATTAGAAAACTAAACGATGGAGTCGAATAAGTGAAGATCATGATAATTGCCCTAGTTAAGGTTGGAACTGTCATCAAAGTTAGTAATGCCAACACCACAAGTGTAATTCCATAACTCAGATGTTGCACAAAGTTATTTTGTTGCAATTGTCCTTGAAAGTTCCATCAAAGTAAGTATACATTTATTTGAATTTTGAATTTTTCAAACAATAAAAAAAATTGAGTTTTGATTTTTTAATATCCTATTTTTTTGCTAAATAAAATATAATTTAAAATAAATCTTTACTAATGTATCATATGAATACGTCACCAACTTTGTGATATCTCAATTAATGTTGAGAAATTCAAAAGTTAAAATAAACATATGTTAATACAATACAACATAAATTTGTTATAATAAACAATAAATATAACAATAAAAATATATCAAAACCACATCTTATGCTTGTACTATTTAATGTATTTTTAATATGGTGGTTGTAGATGGTTGTTAACTTTTGTATCCAACATTATAAAATGAAAAAAAAACAAAAACATAATTGGTCATTGTAGATACCAGTAATAAAATGACACATCCATAGGGGCGACAGAAGGGGGAGGGGTTCTCTATGACCCCGATGAAATCCGAGAATTGGTCTATTCTTGGGGATTAGGGGAAGAAACCAATAACATGGCAGAAGGTCTGAATCTCTACCAAGGACTCACCCAAGCCCAGGAGCTAGGCATCAATGAAATCACGGTGATAGGAGATTCTCGGATCCTGATCCAAGCCATGGTCAACAACTCATTACCAAACCAAATGAAACTTCAACAACTCCTCAAGAAAATCCAGCGGCTCTCTAAATCCTTCCGAAAGATTGATTTTTTCCATGTGCTCTGGCAATTAAATGAAGAAGCGGATCAGGCAGCTAAAGCCACCACCCCCTTGAGCAAGGGTCAACTCTCTTTCAATGGGACCTTGTCCTTCACCCCTTTTCCTTAACGGTCTGTGGCGGGTAGTTAGTTGGAGACCTCGAGACAGGCAGCATCTGGATGATTCTCCTCCCCGCGTCCCGATCCGTGGAAACACCTCTCTGTCACACCGATTCGTCGCTTCCCCCGCGCGCCGGTACTTATCCCTCCATTTCATGTCACTCCACTCATCCCCACACGAGCCTACCCTCACACCCCTCATGCAAAACTGTACTGAGCCCATCTCCCTCCCGCAAAGAGCTTGAGAGAGGTCCATCTGAATCATGGCATCGCACGCTCACGCTGCAAATAAATCAAGGGTGGCAAAAGACTACCGCTCACCCTTATCTCCCTTGGGTGAACGCCTGTATTGCTTGACTCTTTACACTTGGTCCCTTCCCCTTCAAACTCTGTCATTTTTTTCCCCAGCCCACCCAATGGTCTCCAGCTCCAAGTCTGTTGCTCCTCCCAACCCCCCTCCCTCACTGGAACAGGAAATCCGTGACCTAAAGCAGAATCTCAACGCGCATAGAGGATTTCTTCTTCGACTGGACGGGGAAGGTGGCAGAAGGTTTGAGATGCTCGAGGAAGATCTAATTCAACTCAGAGAGGAAGCTATAGAGGCCCTCATGCACACGACGCAACAAGTCAATGGCAGAATCACGGAATTGGAATCCAAGGTGGAAATGCTGGAGCTCCAAGCCGCTAGGACGACCCTCGAGAATGAAGCAGGGGTGAAGGCTTCGTTGAATGAAGGACCCTCAAACCCGGCACAACATGTGTAATTATGCTCCTCTCAACTAATGGATCTGGCCCATTTTTGGTTATTTGGCAGATATATTGTATGCAGGTTTTTAACTCCATAGTAGCCAAATTTTGGAAGCTAAGACAGAATGGGAATTTCTGGGCTTTATATTATGGCACCTGTATATGTAATTTTGGAATTCATGCATAGGATGCATGTCTGAACTATGTAGAGGTTTTCACAGTGGTCATACCACTACTACATTAATATAAATTCCACTTTCTTGTTAAAAAAAATAAAATGACACATCCATAATATAAATGTCGAAACAGAGCATTTACATATCAATCTTTGTTGTTATCACCTTGACTATCTTCCTCACTTGGCATTATAACATTGTTGTTCTAAAAAAGATGTTTATATATGAGATCATGTCTTAGTACAAACCAACAATACCCATCTAACACATCTGGGTAAAAAAACACTTGGTTTCAATTAAGTTTTTCATTTTACGTAGTCAAGAATTAGGAAAACGAGAGGAAACCTAGGTTTATTTGCTTTGAAACTCGACGTTTCAATCCCCAAGCCAGTATCATTTCGAGGAGAGCAAGCTCACAAATTAAAAACATATCTTTCTTTATAAATAAATAATAATAATAACCTTCTTTATGTTGAAGGTCTCCTTTGTAGTCGACCCCTTGCTTTAGTTATTTGGATTATTATTCATTTGAATGAGATGCAAGATCGACTTCCAAGCTTCACTGATCTTTAAACCCTCGTCTATGTTCATATTATTCACGTTTAGCTCGATTTCTAGGGCTTCTCGTATCTTTCTTTTTCCATAATGTTTTAGTTTGGCGATGATCTCAGTATCCCCGATACATATGTGATGTCCAATGTCTTGCAAGTGTTTGGCTAAAGCAGATCTATTTGTTCTATTGTGTCTAATGTCAGTATAATTCTCTTTCAACCTTACTTGAAATTATCTTCATGTTTCATTGATTTATTGGTTGCAGTGTTTTGGGAAAACATAAGGCTCATTAGTTTCAACCCACGTTTTTTCAAAGTTAATACATATTAGCCCACTATCATGATCTTCCTTTACATTTCTTCGGTCGAAAGTATCCCACCACTTGCAACAAAAAATAACATATTGAAAATATGAGAAGTCCACTTGCATGATCTCTTGTATCTTTCCAATGTAACTTAACTTCCCCTCTATTAGGTTTTGATCATGGTGGCTAGCACGACTATACTGGTTGACCTCGACCTCCACTTCGAAATCGTGTGTGATGTGTCCATCATCGACATACTCAGTGTGAAAATGATGTCCATATGCCCACATAGATGGAACCAATTGCACCTGTAAAAATGATAACAAAGGACAGTGTCATATGTCTTATATCTCGAGCATTAATTATAAAAACATAATACATGTTACAATTCAAATGTGCAACATTATAAATTGAACGTGGTACTTAAAGAGGTTATTACAAAGTTGCTACACCTAATCCTTGTGTTTAGTGCATCGAGATCTTATCCACATGGGTTACAACTGGACATCGCATATTTCTCTTGTATTTGGTCAACCACCCAATTGTTGGGACGTATTTTTGGCATATTTTCTTTTAAATGATCAAGATAAGGCATGATTCTCCCACTCAACCGTCTGAATGATTTCCTGTCCATGTCCCATTTCCTTCTTTTCTCTTCATACAACGTGACCCATGGTCGCATTGCCTCCACGTTGCAAACAACAAATTTATTGATGGCATCAATTTGTAAGTTCACTCACGTATACAAAAGTTCAAAACAAATAGCACAGGATCAAAATATATATTATCAACTTAAAGAACAAATTTATTGATGGCATCAATTTCTAAATTCGCTAATGTATACAAGAATTCAAAATGAATAGCATAAGTTTAGATATATACTATCAACTTCAACGTAAACAATTTCTTTGTACTAAATTGACAAAATATAAGTAACTTACTCTTTATCAAGCACATTTTTTTGTTCGTTTCGAGTAGTTTCTCTTCCCTTTTGTCCTCATCTTATTGGTCATCCCAAACCACTACCCCCAGTGTGTCATCAATTTGATTGATGTACTCACTGACATAATAGAACAACTTGTATACTGTGTACCCCTTTGCCATAGAGCCCTTTGTCTAACAAACAAACATCCAACGAACATGAGAGCACCCCAACAAACAAACCCCTTCAATTTTTTCATGTACCTCTCTAAGAAAAACATCCAACGACATGAGAGCACCCCAACTAATTCAACCTCATCAGGTAGGTGAATTAGAAGATGGACTTGGAAGTCCATAAAACTCGTGGGCAGTTCCTTCTCAAACATACAAACAATCTTAGCTATCTCTCGACGCCACCGTGGAATGCTAGCCATATGAATCTCCTTTGATGTGACCCAACGTACAAATGCAAATAATTTTGATATGGCACGCCGCAGGCCTTGGGGGAAATCCTGGTTCACATAAGCACGCACGAGCAATGGATAATGACACTACAAAATAGGCACACATATCATTAATTGCCATAAAATTATGAGTGCATAACATATTTTTACCGACAATATAAAAGAAGGATCATGTATTCAACATACATACCCTTAGAAGGTTCAGATGGTTATGTGATTTCAACCCGATAAATTCCCTTATACAGTGAACCAACGTCGTAGA
This sequence comes from Picea sitchensis, assembly GCA_010110895.2. NCBI lineage: Eukaryota > Viridiplantae > Streptophyta > Pinopsida > Pinales > Pinaceae > Picea > Picea sitchensis. The sequence goes on from SNQJ01S0001636.1 coordinate 299,038, forward strand.
GTCAACCCATATAAAGAAGGTGTCTTTACACCCAATATAACAACATTCACCATAGAAATATCATCTTTCTTCAAAATCCATGGGACATCGCCTTCTTTAAAAGAACAAGAGGGATCAACCTCTCCTCTAGTTTCTTTCCTCGACCAATGTCTCTTTTTAGTATTTGAAGCAATAAGATATCTCCTAACAGTTAATGCGTCACTTTTATTCAACGACATGTGCCTCCTTGAAGAAGATGAAACATTTTTGAATACATGCATGGGATCCAACAAGTTTCCAATCTTAAGATGCTCCCAATATGGAAGCTCATAAAATACATATTTCATTTTTATCCCAATGGGGATTTTCTCAGCATAGATGTCAAAAACTTCAGGATCATCGAATATAGGTTCCCCATTTGAATCAAACAATTCTACCATTTCCTTCTCCTTCATTGTGTCATATTCCCTAATCCTATCTTTCGGTGTCATTATTTCAGGTCTCCAGTTTCTCTCGGGTTTACCATTGAAAGCAGATGCAACTCTTCTATAAGGCTGGTTTTCTAGGAGGAATACCTTCGAGCAGTCGTATACTGATTTTCGTAAGTGGTTGGACCACCTAGCCTTTATAGAAGGTCCACAACATTTACATCCATGATACCCTTTTGTTACAAGATTTGCGATGTTATTATATACAGAGCATATTAGTGTAAAAAATATAGTTGCACTAAATGAAGTATGCCAAATAACATTATAGATATAAACAAATCAATCAACATGCTTGCCAGAGAAAACTCCTAGTCCTTGATAATCATGTGTGGTGTACGTACATATGCCATACAATGTAAAAGACCTCTATATTGGGATGGGTCTTCATACATTGTATACATGTATCCCTTCCCATAATTGTTTAAATTCATGGATCAATGGTTGGAGGTAGACATCCATTCTCTTCACTTGTCTTCTACATGAGACTATAAGAGCCAATATAAGATGTTCATTCTTCACGGACAACCATGGGTGGATGTCGTTATTGATCACTACCACTAGCCTAACATAATAGTTGGTGGTTTGAAGGGAATACAAGCTAACCCCATCCATGGCTATGCTTAATCGTAGGTTCTATACTTCATCCTTAAATTTATCAGACCATGTATCTTCTATATTTTTCATGGCTATTGAACATGTTGGGATTCACATAAGTTATGGTTCACTTCTATGTGAGGCATGCAACCCCTGCTACATGGCTAATTGTTTGCAACAAAAGAGCCTTTAAATCCTTCGAATTATAGGTGTGTGCCTCCAATATCTTATGAGGAGGGCCATGTGCCTTACCTTTTTTTTTTTTTAATATCTTAATGGTACCTATCATGCACACATTTTGGACATATCTTTTTGTTCGCATATCCATTTATGTATAGAATACAATCATTCAAACATGCATGATATGATATGTACTCAACACCCAACATTTTCAACATTTTCTTTGCCACTGCGCAACTGCCAGGCAAGAATTTATCTCTTGGATGTACCTTATCTTTGAGTAAATGTTATGTACAAAATCCCTAAAATGTTACAATAAAATAGAAGTACATACCATCTACAAAAATGTGAGTGTGGAGCACAACTCCGATATAAATGAGAGAGATGAGTTACACAATAACTCCTTAAAGAATAGGAGAACCTCCTCAAAATATCCAAATACATTCATACATCACAATTCACATGTCCTCAACAATCAATACATGATCTCTATATATACCTATTCACACCTACACATGAGGCCCCTTTACTATGAGGTCGACCCTAATACCTATACAATTACATTACATGTACATTTAGCCCCATATATGCCCCCCCTCATAATCATATTATATATTTAACCCCATATATGCCCCCCCTTGGGTCATAACACAATACCCTCTTTAAAAAAACTTTGTCCTCAAAGATTTGCAATTAAAGGCTTCACATGTGATGAAACCAGGTAATATGATTTTCTTATGTTCATGCTTTCTTCATTCCATTGATGACAATCCATCCATCCAAAATCAATTATTTCCGGTCTTAATCCTTGGTGGCTAGTTGTTGCATAATTTTCTCCCCTTTGAATCCATGTATTGTTGTTGCAACTTATCCAATTTGTAGTGATTGTTGGTCTCTGATAATAACTTGTTGAAGAGTGGTTTTTTGATGCCATGTTCCATGAATATAGACAAGTATTCCATCTTCTTCCTTGATGATGTCGATATCAACCTTCTTGTCTTCCTTGAAACCTTTATTGATAATGAGGGCATCGATATGGTTTCACATTTGACATTTTTCCTTCACTCTGCACATGCATTTCACCTATCTTCTTTTCAGAGACACTGAAAACCTCTATCATCTTTGCTTGGTCCTTGATTACTCTAGCCTCGGAGACAATACCATCCTATTTAACATGTAGATTATCTAGATGAAGTTCAACTTCTTCAAGTATATTCAAGTGACCTTCTTAAATCTTGTCTCCTTTCTCCTTTTGAATCTGCAATGTCACCACATTAATGAAATTATGACGTCCTTCTTCAATTATAGATTGCATTTCTGATTTTACCTCATCAATATTTAGGGATTCCTCAACCTTCTTGCAAATTTCCTCTTCAATTCTTTCAGTAGATTCTTCATCCAACATCCTTGTTTCTTCTTGATTTTGATAAATATTTTTTTCTTCTTTCAATCTCTTAACCTCATCCAATAGTTTTTTATTATGGTTTCATAATCTACATATTTCTCCGTCTTTCTTTTTCAATTCTTTTGTTGCCTTGTCCTTTTCCCACTTCCCTTTACTCCTCATTCCTTGTTTTAATTTTCAAACTTCTTTAATAAGTGCTTCATTAAGGTCTTGTATCCTAGATATCTCATCACCCTTCTTCTTGATCTCTTCTTTTGTTTCCTTTGACTCATCTTGAATTTTATACATCTCCTCCCTTTTGTATCCTTGATCCATTTATTTGAGAAGAGTTTTTCAATTTATTCCCTTGTGATATTCCATTCAGTATCATTATCAATACTCATCCACCACTTCAAAGCTTTGCCAAAAAGACAATTTATTGCTCTTGAAAAATTCATATCATATTCATTTTCCATCCTCAACCATTCCGTAGGATTAATTTCATCTTTATCTTCATCTCGTGTAAATTCAGGTATTCTCATTGATTATTAATTGAGGTATAAGCCCAAATCTCAACTTATAACCTTGGTATGTTAAGGAAAATGATCTCAAATAGGTATAATCCTTGTTCCAATATAATCTTCTATGTTTTCTATTTCCAATGGATTTTGAATCAACTCAATTGAACATCCCCATCAAAAGTTATGATAATTCTAAGTGAATATACCTTTGAAACTCTGATTTGGAGTCCATCCTTCTGGTCGAGATTTCTTCTAATGTATTTCTCTGATTTTGGCCCTTCTAAGTTTGAAATTTCGGCCTATAGTACTTTGATATGTCTTCTCTGTAATGCCACAAATCTAACCAAAATCTGATGTGCCAAGTGAAAGTTATGGTAACTTTACCAAACCTTGCTGATTTTTGGCCTTTTCTGGAGGGCAAACTTGTACATAATACCACGTGTCCAATAATTAATATTTGATTATGAAATTCGTACTAGAAAAAATTTGGACGGTATTCTTTCCAATGCAATTGGTGACACTGAATTTGGATCTTTAATGAATCATATATGACCATTTTACACAGAACACCTTTTTGCGACTAGTTTAGGGATAATAAAAAAACCATAATTTCCACCGCTTGTATATTCAAACTTAAAATTATATAGAACTTGAAATTTTTAACAAGATAACTTCGGGTTGGTTTCTCAATATTCTGAAAATTTTAGAGTTTGAAACGTTACCCAATAAACGTTATAGCAAAAGTCCCAAAAATAACTTGTTTGAGACTAATGTCAAAGCTAGCAAAACTCTGTGACCTCCACATGATGTATCTCCAAAAGTAAAATGACCCGGAACCTAATTTTTTTACCACAAGTACTTCTCTATGTTTTCTCAATATTCTAAAATTTTCGCAGCCTGAAACTTCTTAGAAAAAAGTTATAGCGAACGTCCCAAGATAACTCGTTTAAAACTAAATTCAGGATGAATCAACAACCCTATCTTCCATAGGCTATATCTTTGAAAGTATAATGACCCGCAACCTTAATTTTTTATTAGAGGTACTTTGAAATGTCTTATAAGTAACCTTCAAATTTCTTAATCTGAAGAATCTCAGGAAAAGAGTTATAGTGAAAATGCCAAGACGACATGCTTGAAGAAGCAAAACCCTAGGATCAATACTCTAATACCAAATGTTATGTTCCAAATTCTTAGAATATCACAATAAATCAGAAGTACACACCATGTACATAACTGTGAACGTGGAGCAAAACTCTGGTATAGATAAGAGAGATGAATTACACAATGAATCCTTAAATAATAGGAGAACCTCCTCCAAATACCCAAATACATTCATACATCACAATTCACACGTCCTCAATAATGAATACATGATCTATAAATATACATATTCACCCCTACACATGAGGCCCTTTTACTATTATGTCGACACTAATACCTATACATTTACACATTGGATGTACATTTAGCCCCATATATGCCCCCCTTAGGGTCATATCATATACATTTAACCTCGTATATGCCCCCCTTGGGTCACAACATTAACCTACAATTAATGAGCAGTAGAAATGTACATTGCCATTAAGAATGAATAAAATCAACCATTTTCTTCCTTCATTGTGTGACAAGATTCCTTAACAAATTAGGGGACTTAATAGTTAGTTACCTCAAAATTATCGAGAAACACGCGTCTGACATACCATACATTGCTTTCAAGTTGTACAACAACATTGTTGTCCCTATTTGGGTAGATCATGACCCCCGTCGACTAAAGAGAGGCTTGGTGGATGCAGATTTCAGGCTTTTGAAGAAGGTATCTATGACATTAGTGTTATCCCCTAGTTCATTTTGCTAGAATGCATGTAACAAAATTATCTCCATGGCTTGAGTATCCCATAAGAAATAATCCATAACAACCTCTGTATCATTGTCTTCGTCCCCAACATGTGAAGAACTAGTGTTACTGTAAAGGTTTTGAATTGGTGACTCAGAATGTAGTGGGAATTGAATAGGTTGTTGATTCAACCATTCTCGGTATGCTTCCTCTTCGAGCTATGCTCTTTTAAGAACAAACTTGTGACTTGACATCGTAGTGGGGTGCAACGGTCGATGGTAGAAAGGTCACTCGTCATCAAAATCTTGATTGTAAAAATATCGAACATCGCATTGATAAAATTAGTATCACAATACAATTAATATGTTCAAAAATTATACCAAACATTTATTAGAAGTGTGGATTTTTTTCCCCAGTAATAAGCATGAAACCAACCACTTTATAAAACAAATGTCGAATTAAGAAATACATTTACATTAGTTCCATTGAAAATCCAAAAATACATTTACTCGATTATCTTTTTCTTACGTCCTGTGAGGTATCTACATAAAGGAAACCCAATTCACGGTGTAATATCGTTGACCCAGACTGGTTGTTAGAAGATGGTATGTTACGATTGGTAGGGTAAAACAATTGTCCATTTTCATCAAACATATGCTTGCGGTATCTTTCTCCTGATAAGAGATTGCGTAATTTTGGGACTACTGAAATATCTTACGCATTCGAACTCGATCTTGAATTTTGATCCTGCAAAATTCAATGAACAATTATTCAACTACACTTGCATGCATTTCATAAATTTAATGAGATAAAGAAATTATAAATAAAATCTAGGCGTACTACAATCAGCGAGAGAGAACTTGAAGGACTTGCAACGATATGGAATGAGTTGGAATCTGAAGAATTGACCATTTGATATTGTAATTCTTTTTTTCCTTCATTTGAGCCAAAAACGTCATGTTAGGAAGCATAGAGCAATCTAACTTCAAACAAAATTTCGAATAACTTTTATAAATTAATAATGCACTTAATCATATAAGGATGCCCCAGTGCATTGTTATAAAACAAAAGCACCGGTGCTTTAAATTACGAGAAGCACCGAAGACTCACCTCCATTATTACCTCTGCAAAATCTAAATGTAGATGTTTGCATTTGCATTTTGCAAATTAAATTGTTTGTCGGTGTGTTAGTACTTACACATTGCACCAGTTCAGTACGAATTGTATAGCACACCGATAGAAGCAAATTATAAAAACAACATGTGCTTACCATCAATGCATTGAAATTTATTACGAAAAATGAGTCAGTGTGTTATACTTACACACCGCACCAATGCGCTACTCACTATATAGTGTACTAAAAAAAGAAGTTACGAAAAAAACTGTGTGCATGTTTATCGGTAATGCACCAAAATATACAACGAAAAAATAAGCGGGAATTCTAGTTTTTGTGTTTATAGATGAAAACCATATTCATTCTTTTGCCAAAATTTAGAGGGGACATTTATGCAAGAGAGATTTACCAAAAAATATTTTAGAGTGAGTATATTTTTTTTTAAGAGCCAAATTCGAAAGGGATCACCGAAGGTCACATACAAATCTGCAGAGGAGAAATTCCAGATATATGATTTCAGTCTATTAATCATCTTAATATTTTTGTTATTTGATTCAAGCAATTTTCAATGCATTCCCAAATTGAAAAAAGGGTTTCATAGTTACCTTTGGTATTAGAAGCCCTAGTTTCCTCACTATTTTCTTGCTTTCTCTATCTATATTTCACAAGGATAATTTTTTTAAGCAAATTTTTTTATAGGGTTTGTTTATTTATATATGGAGTGTTTATAGTTCGTTGTAATGGAACCACTCATTGCATTGGATCTCAAACTAACTTGTCAATATCAAGTTTTTTTTTAAACATCTTCATGGTTAACGATGTGCCCTATACCTCCCGGATGGGGTGACACCGGGTGCACACTTGTCACATGGCGCGCTGGAAACAAGGGCAGTTAAAGCCCCTCGTCGCCACCTTCCTTATCCATCTAGTCGAGATGCATAACATTGATTTCAGGCAGAGCTTAGTGCGCCGTGATAGATTCTCAACCTTAATGGCGACTCAAGTTTGGCCCTTTGGTACAGGTACGAAGCAACGAGGCTACATTAACCTGACATTCATGGCTACCCAGGTCGTCACTCCTCCATCATCATGTTGATTTCTACTCGTTGTGGTTTTTATCTCGAAAACTTGTCTTTAGTTTTTCATTCTCCTTTGGTTGTTATGCTCCGAGCTTGCAAAGCCCTTATAACTCTCCTTCTGTCAATTATTTTCACTTCTGGCCTCTCCTCTGTCAATTTCCCCCCTTTGAGATTCACCTTGCCATGCCTCGTGAGAGAGGCAAGTCCCGACATGGGTCGACCTACTATAGTCAAGTAGGAAGGCATAGGCGCACATGACCTCTGTCTCTCTCTCTCCCCATCCAGGAAGTAGCTCGGGCCACTCTCCTCGCTCTAGTCAAAACTGGTGTGAGGATGTTTGAATTGAGTTTCGTCCGTCTAACTTAGAGCAATTCTACAGTGGTTGCACAGTGGAGGAGGAGATTCCTCCTAACTAGGAGGAAATTATGCCTAATTTGTAGAAGACCACCATGGAGCAACGACCATTTATAGGTACCAGTATCCCTTTGATTTCCCCTGAGCCAACCATGACAGGTTGTATAGTTGAAGAGGAAATCCCTCCTCCAATGAAGGATTATTGTAAGAATTCCACCGACGCCAATGATGAGGACCCGGGAATAGAGTGGGGATATTTTTGGAGCGATGAAGAAACCCATAGAGAGACATACACAAAAGCGCAAGTTCACCCAGCTCTGGGCAACCACGACTCACCTAGCTCATGCAGACTCACAGAATATCACTTGGTCTTGATTTTGAAGATGCAAAGAGACTTGGTCGAGCAACTACACAATCAACACATCCTTAGCAAGCGCCTAGATGTTCTGTTCGAATCCCTGTCAAGCAAGCCTGCGAAAAGCCGCTACCCGACTTGTTGTCAACCATACGCCTTCAAAATCTGTCTGGATGGATGCCCGGGTTCACCTCATGTCTAATCTCTTTACTGTTATTTTCTCTGGTTTTCGCTATAAGTTATTGTTGGCAATCAGACTCTGGTTCATTAGATGGTCCTGGAACATAGTCAACCACCTGTTCTGGTTTACATGCATGTGGTAGAACAAGTGGCAAGTCCCTTCGTTTTTTCAGTCATGTGTCGCTTTCTAGTCCTTGAATAATACAGTCCACCTGTTCTGGTTTCCATTTATGTGGCAGAACAAGTGGTGAGTTTTAGTGTATCCTCAAACATGTGTAGCTTTTGTTAGCTCAAGGTAATACAAACTCTTTTTATTTATTTACCAAAAAAAAACCATGCACCGTGTACATAGGCAGAGCACCGGTGCATATTTTCATGTCAACAACACTGCTTAATTTAAATTAGAAATAATATTAAAAAAAAATGATGTTGGTTGTGCGCATTGTACATAGAAAAGCATTGGGGCACATTTTCTTATAAAGAACATCGTTGAGTTTAAAACAAAAATAATACTGCTTTGTATATGGAAACCGCTATGTCTTAAATTTGTTCACAGGTCAACAGTGTGTAATAAACAATTCTTAGGAAGAGATGCGTTTATTAATTCATATAACATCGACTAAATACAACAATTTGTAAAACGTTTTCGATTTTGCAACGATATTGTTATCATATACCAATGCGTATACATATGGTTGATGGACCGGTGCGTATGCAATTACTTTATGCATTGGTATCTTATTTTGTAAAAAAATTGTGTAATTTTTATATCTCGTGATTCCTAGCTTTTCTTTCTTCTTTTTCAAGGAGATTTTGAAAATTCCAAGGAACAAACGAGTGTAAAACCAATTCATTCTGGTAAGGATGTCCAAAAAAATGTAGAAGGATATGGTAAAAGAAATGAACATAATTGTGTTGCAAAAGGAGCCATCCCAACTACAATGAGCATCAGATGTATGTAATCATTCATTTATTCTTTTATGTACGTTGAATTTAATTATGTTTTTTTTTGTAAATAAAAGAGAGAAAATATATTACCTTAAAAACTTCAAAAAAATACATTGATCTTTGCTTGCCACCTGTCCCGCCACATCAGGGAAACCAGAACAAGTGGCTTACAGAAACATTTGAAAATCATAACGGTTTCTTCAGAGTTCAACTTGCCAATTGTCATATTACTTACATAAGACGTGTCTGTTGTCATGCACCAGAGAACATGGGCACCATGGTTGTAGTTATAGATCATAAAACTTAACAAAACTTAACAAAACTGAAAAAGTTGAATCTTGAAATGTAAGCTCAGAGAGAAGCTAGAAATTTAGCAAACCCGAGCGTCCATCGGTGCTGTAGGTAAAAAAGAACTTTTGTCCGCGGGTCGGACAATGATTTTTCTCCAGAACATCTGACAAGGCATTGAACAAGAGGTCCATGCATCGGTTGAGAGTGCATTGATTATGGGTTTTATCCTTCGAACTTCTCCGCATATCAAATATTAGTTGCAAGTGGTCGTCCGAAAAGCAACGAGGATTGGGCATAGGATGCTCAATTTTCCCATCCACTTCCACATGAGGAGTTGTATCCATATCGAAATCCCAGTGGAGTTTATTGCTCGTCCAGCCCAGGGCTAGAGTTCTTGCCAATCCATTATGCCAGCCAGCTGGGGGGAATTTCTTCCTCCACCAAGCAACTTCCTTGCTCCATAGGCCGGGCTTGGGGTCTAGTGATGATGCTAGGCTCGAGTGGGGATTCCAAGAACTACTACTAAAGGGGAGGAATTTCTTCTTCCACTGGGCAACTTCCTGTATCATACATATTTTCAGAAATGGGTGGAGGCAAGTTCTGGGCATGAGAGGAGGGAGGGGGAGTCTCAATCCAATTATGGCCTCTTCCAGGGGAGCTGGTCGGAGGGAGGGAATGCGAAGGATCAGGGCGGCTGTGCCTCATGATGAAACTATAATACAATGGCCCCCTTTTGAGTTTGCCATGCTCTCTAGGCATGATTGAAGGATAACAACGAATATGGGGCAGCGAAGGCAGAGACCGGGTTAGAGGAGTCACGCTGGTGAAAAGGAGGCTGAAAGAGGTGACCATCATTGGTAAGGAGGCGACATGAGGAGGTCCATCGCAGGAAAACACGGGTGACAGAGAGAACCAAAGAGTCAACTGAACTTGGTAAATGACAGAATGCCCATGAGCTCTTGCCTTCATAGCGATCGGTTGAATGCTGGTGGGGGACGCCATGAAAGTCAAAGTGACATTAGCCCGAGGACGAGTACCCAGTTCAATATTCCAGAGCTGGTTCACATGCATATCCATTAAGTTCCCAGAGGTAGAGCAACGCACTACCATAAGTGCAACGTTAAGGACCGTCATTCAAATGATGTGGGGATGAGGGCGATGGTTGGGGGTAATAACTCCCCTAACTGCCTGTACGCCACCTTTCTCTCTTTGGCCAGATGTCATCCCATTCAGGGACATTGAATTTAATTATCACGTGAAATACTAATTTTCAATTGTATTGTTGCAACAAAATAAAAAAAATAGAACCCATTCAGCACATAAGATAGGATGGCAAGGAATAAAAGGGTTGATCACAAGCTTTGTGAGTATTTATGTTTTTGGCCTTACCTAAGGTTTTATGTTTTATGTAATATTTATATTTAAATAATTAATTTACACATGTTTATGGATGTCTTCTAATAGGTGGCTAACATACAAAGAGGAGCCAACCCATGAATTGATAGACATTGGGTTAAGTATGGATTGTGAGTATATGATGAAGTATGAAGGTTTAATTGAACAGTTTGCAAGTAGCTATGTTTTTTAATTTCCCTTGTTTTATAATTAATGAAACAACAAGAAACCTATATATTAATTATATTGACAATGCTTTTGTCATGGAGTATTAAACATGCAGAAAACAAAGTATGGAATACAACCAACATAAGAGATTTTGAGAGAAAGCATGAAGCATGGCTTTGAAAGAATGTGTATTGTTTATTTACACAATCATATATATTTGTAGATGGAAGATGAAAAGGCAAAACATAAAAAACAAGTCGATCAAGAAAACATTAGGTTAAATGACCAAAGTACAATATTGCCTACAAACGATGAAAAAATGAGGTAGGCATGCAACTCAAGTGATGACAACAGTTCAAGTGATTGTTAATGTTTTATGCCATTATTATAGTTCTTTGCATTTCAATAGACAAGAACATCATAAGAACAAGATCACTGAGAAATACACATTCACAAGAGACACAACATTTATCCTGGGAAACCCTCTAGGGGAAGAAAACCAAGCAAAAACTTCCTTATCATAAATTGTCAATACAATGTTCAAGAGATAACTCAAACCGATACAGATAGTCCTCTCCAAAAGATGCGCCACTCTTCTTCTCCTCTCTCCAACTGGTAATTGCAGCTTGCCTCATAAGAGAATGAGCAAGTGAGTTGTGTGATAAAGTGAGGAGCTAGCCTCCCTATATATACAAGACTGGCACGTGTGAAAGGGTTTCACTGGCAGGGCCGACCTCTCACTCTGGATGGGTAAACCCACTTTTAATTTAATTCTGGGTCTTAATAATAACTGTTGGGGCCGACTTCTTATTCTGTCTATTACAATTGTCCGATGACCAATCCGCAAAAGGGGATTTGGTCCTAATACAATTACCGACATGATTAATCCACAATGGGGATTAATCCAATGAATAAAATAACAATAAGAAGAAGAATACTCTTTGCAGTTACATTATTTCAACACTAGGAAGGGATGAATTCAAGCTAGCTGTTGTTTTTTAAAATCTCAATTCAGTTGCCCAAGCCTACTTTGCTTGGTCATTCTCTGCAAGGATCAGACTGATCCTATACTTCCAGGCATGGAAGTTGTATATGCCTTCTAGTTTCTCAACAAGCTTTGTGCTTGCAGACATCTTGTACTTGAGGCTACGAAAATGACCAAAAAATGAAAATGCTTAAAATCAAATTTTGACCTTACTAGGAGGTGCGCTTGGCTGAGGAGAGTAGCATGGTACACTTGGATCTGAGAAAATCCACTTTTTACTCCGTCAAATCTGATCTGCGGATTTATGGACTGGTGCTTCTGGTACTTCTGGTACTTTTGTGAAACTAGGGTTTCACTTTACAGAATATCTAGCCACTGAAAAGGTGCGCTCTAGGTGCCAAATTGATCCTTGGGGGAGGGCACAACTTTCTAGGTGGTTAGGGAGCTGAAAATATTCACTTTTGCAAAACCCTAATTTTTGGGTACGTGGTTAGAGAGATAAAAAGATTCACTTTTGCAAAACCCTAATTTTTTCGCACCAGAATGTTGATGTTTTTCCTGCAAATTGTGTTTCCTCTGTGTTGGCTCCTCGAGCAATTACGTTAATGTTTTATGCCATTATTATAGTTCTTTGCATTTCAATAGATAAGAGCATCATAAGAACAAGATCACTGAGAAATACACATTCACAAGAGACACAACATTTATCCTGGGAAACCCTCTAGGGGAAGAAAACCTAGCAAAAACTTCCTTATCAGAAATTGCCAATACAATGTTCAAGAGATAACTCAAACCAATACAGATAGTCCTCTCCAAAAGATGTGCCACTCTTCTTCTCCTCTCTCCAACTGGTAATTGCAGCTTGCCTCATAAGAGAATGAGCAAGTGAGTTGGGTGATAAAGTGAGGCGCTGGCCTCCCTATATATACAAGACTGACACGTGTGAAAGGGTTTCACTGGCAGGGCCAACCTCTCACTCTGGGTGGGTAAACCCACTTTTAATTTAATTCTGGGTCTCGATAAAACTGTTGGGGCCGACTTCTTATTCTGCCTATTACAATTGTCCGATGACCAATCCGCAAAAGGGGATTTGGTCCTAATACAATTATCGACATGATTAATCCACAATGGGGATTAATCCAATGAATAAACTAACAATAATAATAAGAATACTCTTCGCAGTTACATTATTTCAACAATGATGAATGACAATCAATATAATTGAATGTTACTGCAAGTTGTATGTTTTGGAATATTTGTTTATGAAAACAAGGATTTTGTTTAATGTACTAAACATATTGTCCCAATTGCACGAGTAAATGTTCCCAATAAGTGTACCAATTACATATTGGTTGCAATTTGATTATTGTGGATTGTTGTGTTCCCCCTTCTTGTATGACAATGGGTCTCTTATTCATATTAATAAAATGGCTTTCTTATTTTATTGCATTGTTGAATGTTGTAAAATGTTGTGTTGTTGAATAATTAATATGTGGATGATTTACATTGTTACAAATAACAGAGGTGTATTTCGTTGGATAACGCATTGATGCAATCATTATATCTAAATGTAATAACAAAAATATAAAACTATATTATTATAAAAAATATTTGATTTTGAGATGATTAATTGAAAATTTGTAAAAAAAACAATTAATTAAAATATATACATATCAGTGCATTGTGCTCTTATTAACTCACTAAATGGTGCATGCCATAATATAGAAAGTGGTGTGTGTTTGAGGCGTCATACGCACTAGTTCTCATTAATTATACAAACGCACTGGTGCAAATTATTGAGGAAAAACATCGTTATGTAAACAACACAATGTACAATAATATTTATCGTTTCAAACTTTTACGGTGCCCATATTTAAAATACGCACTCGGGCTCTAAATATAATGTACGCATCAGTGCTTTAAGTTTCCTGTACACATTGGGGCTCTAAATATAATGTACGCATCAATGATTTAAGTATAATATATTCACTAGTGCTTAGTAAACATAATGGCATCAATCGCCCTTTTGATTTTCGACTAGCTGAGAATGGTCTGATTGGTCAATTTATAGGAATATGGCCTTCACCGAAAGCCATGGCGCAATGGTTAGATCTGAACTGGAAGAAAATAATACATTGGCAAATGTCCTCGACATTCCGTGGTAAGGGTTTTTTTGTCTTTCTATTTGAAAAAAAGAAGAAGAAGACCAGGATCTAATATTTAGAAATGGGCCTTACTTTATGGGATCAAGGGGAATGTATTTAAATAAATGGACTCTAGACATTAGCTCTAAAAATGACATCCCTTCGGTTGTCCCGGTTTGGGTTCGTCTTCTATTTCTCCCTCTTCACTGTTGGAATGATGAAACCCATCGAAGTATTGGGAATATCCTTGGAAAATTCATTGATCGAGTCGAACCACGAGATGGTATGCAAGCCTGTGCGTGAATCTACATAGAGGTAGATCTGGAAAAAGGACTACCATAGGCCATTCAATTAACTTTGGATAAGTGGTCTTACATCCAACAAGTAGATTATGAACATCTCCTCTTCAAGTGAAAATCTTGCCATGAATATGGGCACTTCGCAAAGAATTGTCCTCAGAACAAATCAGATCCCCCCAAAGGAAAGAGCTCAAGAACAGTGGCAACAACCAAAAAGGAAAAAACATCAGGGAAGGCAGTTCATCAGTTAGACCCAGCTCAAGGAGGTCCTCCTCCTCCTACTCCCCCTCAGATCTCTTATGCAACAGGAAATAGAAAAGGCAAAACAAGTAGAAATCCATTTGAAATCTTAGACAATTTAGAGGAAAATATGGGAGAATCAAAGGAAAAGGGAAAGGAATCTCAAGAAGGAAGTAAAGGGGGAAAAAATATGGAGATCCCTTCCCAATCTGCACACTCCAAAAATGGTGAATCTTCACCAAGCATCAATCCTACCCCATCCCAGTCGGAGTTACAAGGGAAATAGGAAGGGAATGTAGAAGAATCTGAGGAGGAATCAGAACCAAACGCGCTACAAATTACTACTTAGAAGAAAGTTGGAAGGAAATCCAATCGCAATAGAAGAGAAAATGAAGTTGACAGGGACAAAGAGCTTGGAATACAAACTACTCTGGAATGGATCCTTAAAAAGGATAACAAGCAAGGAAAAAAACATGGACAGTCAGGGAAAAGCACGACACAATCTCAACCCACCAAAGGGGGGCGTCCAAATCATCAGGTAAATAATGAAGTTAGTCTCCTAGAATTTCAGAGGATTAGGTAGTAAAGAAAAGAAAGAAGCAATGAAAAAATTAATCAGAAGTGAAAAACCTAAGATCGTATTGATCTAGGAGACAAAATCAGGGGAGTGAGAATCTCTCAATGAAATGTAGAACATTTGGCAGAAAATTCGAGTAGCGTTAAGCTCAAGGGGAGCCTCGCAGGGAATTGGCACCTTCTGGAATGTTGATCTCTTTCAGCTGGAAGAAAGTCACAAAGCAACAAATTGGATAATGGTAAAACTGAATCATCTTCCCTCAGGTATGATCTTTCATCTTTTTAATGTATATATGCTGAATTCCTACAGGGAAAAAACAGAATGTTGGGAGTCTCTATTAGGCCTAGAAAGTATGGGGTATGCACAAAACTGTATAACAGATAGAGACTTTAACACCACAATTCATATAAAAGAAAAAATAGGAGGATCCATATTTCAAGATCCATTCACGTAAAAATAGGAAGATATAATGACGATATTAGATTTGGTGGATGTTCAACCAAACAAAGGAGAGTTCACTTGGAACAACAGGAGAGTCGGAACTTGTCACATAGTTGCAAGACTAGATCGCTTTATTATAAGTAGTTCCTTCTTCTCTAGAGATCAAATTATCTCCTCTTCAATAATTCCTTGGGCTAGCTCGGATCATCGACCCATATCTCTTATCTTTGTTAAAGAATAAAATATGGGGCCCATTCCATTCAGATTCAATCCTTTGTGGATGGAAAGAGAAGATTTTCTCCCATTACTTACTAGAACTGGAGCCAATGGATCAAAGGTTTTCCTGTTTATATATGGGAACAAAAATTAAAATTGACTAAGGAAGCAATCAAGTAGTGGGTAAAAACCTCAACACACTCAATAAATAGTGATGTGAAGGGGTATTAAAAAAAGCTGGAGGAGATACAATATAAAATAGACAATCAGGAGGTACAACCCAATCTTCTACAACAAGAGTAGTCTACCTATCAATCTTATTTAAAGTCTTTGAAAGCAGAAGAAACAATGTGGAGGCTAAAATCTAGAAGTCTTTGGCTTAAGGATGGGGATAAAAATGCCTCCTTTTTTCATAAGCAAGCAAGAGAAAGGCAATGGAGGAATAGGGTAGAAGAAATCAAAACTCCCTCATGAGACACCACTTCATCTTTTGAGGAGATGAAAAAATTGGCCTTGACCCATTTCAGTTCACTATATGCAAAGGATAGTAGCTTGGATGCATAATTATGTGAGGAATTCATATCTCGGATACCAAAGAAAATACTAGTGGAGGGAAATCATGATTTGATCAAATCAGTATCAAAGGAAGAAATATTTAAAACTATTCATCAATTCAACTCAATTAAAGCTCCTGGGCCAAATGGGTTTACCATACATTTTTACAAAAGATGCTCGCAAATTATAAGATTTGATTTAATCAGGATGATACAATATCTGCAGAAATCCCATAGAATGGGGGGAGTTACCAACTATGCCTTCCTAGCCCTTATTCCAAAACAAAAGAGGTCCTCTACATTTGAAAGATTATGCCCAATATCTTTATATAATGTGTCATACAAAATCATGGCTAAAATTATAGCAAATCGGTTGAAACCATGCTTGAATTCTCTAATTCTTCCAAACCAAAGAGGATTTGTGGCTAATAGACAAATGTGGGATAACATTATTTTGGTACAAGATGCCAACCATTCTAGTGTTAGCCGAGGGGGAAAAGGCATGGTTGTAAAAATGGACATGGCTAATGCTTTTGATAGAGTCAAGCATAGTTTTCTTAAGGCAGTTTTGGAAAAATTTGGCTTCAATAAATGTTTGTATCTTGGATAGAAGCATGTATTTATAATCCCTGGATAGCTCCCTTGGTGAATGGTAGGCCTTCTTCTTTTTTTAAATCACCTCGTGGGATCAGGAAGGGATGCCCTCTCCCCTTTTTTGTTCGTCCTCATGGCTGAGGCTCTTAATAGAAAATTAGAATGGGAACTAACCACAGGAGGTATCCCCGGGATTTGTATAGCTAGAGGAGTCAAAAGGATCAATCATTCACAATGTAACAAACCTCTTGTTTCGTCACGACAACAAGCCTCTCATAACAAGTGCATTTTTTTTTTTTTTTGTGTGTGTAGAAGGGTAATAAAGACATTATACTCTACGTCACAACACGACGACGAACATGATGCGTGCAACTCACGTGACAACAACATAATGACCTAAGCACATCAAGCCTCTGGAAGAAATGAACGACAATCAACCGACAGAAATAAGAATGACTACCCGCCCGTCCTACCCTGCAAAGGTTAGGACCTCCAGGACACATAAGGAACGCTCAAGCCCAGGTTCCCATCGATTTTGACCATTTAAGGTCTCAAGGCTGGTTACTGTTCTGAGGAACAAGGAGGTGTCTACATCCCGCCCGACACAAGCAGACCAAGCCTACTAAGCTAAGAACAATCATCCTAACAACCCAATTTAAATACACAAGTAACTAGAACCCTTACAGTGAGCAACCAAGCACATTAAATATTTACAAACCAAGTACAAACATTATTTAAAAGGAACCACAACACCCTCAACGAGAAGCACGAGCTAAAAATGACTTCACCAGAACCTCGCTCAATAGTCGAGTCAAGCTAGTCAACAATTACAGTCTATTTTAATAATCTATTACGAACCCAACTTAGCATGTCTAAAATGCAATATGGAAATAAGGTACAATCTACATTAGTCTTAAAACCAATCCATTGCGATACTTTAAATCACAATTTGTCATCAAGGTACCCTCTAATCAATGTTAGATAGACATCAATAAGCAAGTCTGGACTTTGACTTGGCTAATAGTTAAAAACATAATTAATCATTAATTATAATCTAGCTAGATTGTCTAAATTATAATTTAGCCATTATTTTACAATCAATTAGACATTAAAGGCAACCAGTCTAGCAAAGTAGAATATGCAACCCATCTTTAATCCAAAACTCCTTCCAACTAGCCATTAATCTTGATAACAATAGTAACCATTTTAAACTAGAATGCTACCATTAAAATACATAATGAAGCAAATAACAAAAGCCTTTATCACAAAGCAAATTAACAAGGCATTTAATAACATGGCAATTAATAATAAATAACCGGGCATTTATCGTAAAGCAAATAACAAGGCACATAAATGAAAAGCAATTAATTAGGTCTTTAATAATATTCACTCCGACATAATGCGGTGTATCCCTTATAATTTAACACATTAAAATTCATGCCATTAATAATACGTCGTCACAATGCAGTGTATTCTTTACACTGTATAAATATAATTAAACACCTTCAAAGGGTTCCTTTCCTGTAATGATGCACGTGCATAATGCGTGATATTAACTCAGGCTTAAATTATAATTTAACAACTAAAACGATTCAAGCCATTAATATTAAACTCAGCATATTGCAGGGTATTACTTTAACAATATTATCATATGATTTAAGCATTTTTTTTAAAAGATCCCTTACTGTAATGATGCGCAAGTCAATCAAATTCATGTCCAGTTAATGCAATGACACACAGGCGTAAAGATTCCCATCGAGAGTTTTAAAATGAAACTGTCCACGGATTTAAAGGAAACGCCAGAATTAGAAACTCTCGTGGATAGGAGTTGGCAGGGCATTGATACATGTACGTAGCAATAAAAAGGAGGTCGGGAGGAAGGTAAGAGCATCAGAACGCGCAAAGGGACATAGGCAGTTTCACGGAGTGAGGGGAGAAAGTCAGCGCAAAGCATGGAGGGAGACTCGCTGTGTGGAAATGACTAAAATGGGAATCCAAGCAATCTTCTTTTATCTCACCGGAAAAAAATTTGAAATTACATGCAATCCCCAAATCAAAAGCGAATAATACATGCAATCCCCGAAAAACGAAACGAAGTTGCATGCATCCCATTCTCAACCGGTAAGGCAAACTCAAAATTGTTGTGTACGGAACATGAACGCCAGGCCACAACTGAAGGAAGGCTACAAGAACACAGTCCATCATTTAAAGGAAAAACGAAGTCATAGCTTGAAGGAAAAACTGGTCATTTAAAGAAAATTTCAGTCACATTAACGAGGGCATATCGTGGTCAAATATGGCAGCGACCGAGTCATCTGTTTAACAACAAATTGAGGGCGTTTTCAGCATCTCTGTCATTCATTTAAAAAGAAAAACAAATTCGTGGGCATTCAATTGGAAAACGGTCAACCTTTCGAAGGCAAAACACGAGCATTCAACAACCACTTATTCACATTTTTTTTGAAAAGAGCAAACGTGCACAGGGCACACCAGGTTAAGCTGCGAAGTAGGCATCCAACGCAGGGCTAAATTGACACTTGTTGCAGTAATCTTTGTTCACAATTATCATAATTATCACAGTTTACACTCGCTCCAGTAATATTTGTTTACATCATCACCTTATTGAACGCAGAGTTACGGTTTAAAATTATCACAAGTTACATTCGCTGAAGTAATCCTTATACATCATTACCTTATTGAACGCAGAGTTAAGGTTTACGATTATCACAATTTACATTCGCTGAAGTAAAAAAATTTTTTTACATCATTACCCAATCTTAATAGCATGGGCAATACTATACATCTGTGGCATAATTACAAACTCAGAGGTAAGATATTTTTTTTTTCATCCACTACATCACGACAATCGTAGAAGTGATAAAATCAAGTCAATCCAAAAAGAACCCAAACGCAGATCGAAGACAATACTTTTTACATCTCGGGATACCAATTATAAAGAAATGCTGACAACAGTAAGAGAACGCTAGGGTCATAAGGGTAACTCGTCGAAAGGATTGCAGGCTTCTATCAGTCAAGGCGCAAAAAAATAAACAACAAGGAAGCAAGATAATCCATATGCAGAGGTCGTACCGGAAGGCGCAAGTAAACAATCAGGCAAGGACAACAACAGAGGTAGACGGTTGATAGGTTCGCCTTCGCTTCATCATACTCGCACAGAAAAGCAGGGCGTTGAGATCCATAGGTCTTTTAACGCTAAGGCGACAATCGTAGATCAGGCTCCTGGCCGACTGCTCAAGCAAGGACTGGTGAGCTAGGGATGAAGGCTAAACAACCTCAAGGTCACTGATCTAAAAATAAGGGGCTGACTTGTTATGCTATGCAAGCACCCTCTACTTCATTAAAATAAACTCCAGGACCTTGCTCAATGTCTTAGTTATGTAAGAAGTTTTATGTGTCAATTTCATGCTTCTTTTAAATATTTATGTGTGGGATCTTTGTAAGATTAAATATGTGTTTTATATAAATACACAACAAACATATCTTGTAGCAAATATAACCAACAAACTCACAACAATAACAAGATGATAAAGGAGTTCACCCCTCTCCGGGCTACATCTCCTTGATCCTCCTTCAATGGACTAGGCTCTCTGGGATTAGTTTGTCAAAGATTCTTTTAAAAGTTGCTACTCAACTCCAATGGAATTACTGACTGTACCATTTTGTTCAAAATACATAAAAACCCCAAAAATGACTAATAGAACTCTGAAAACGGATCATGGCTCATCCGGGCATAACCTCTTCTACATGTGGCCTTGAGCTTCCTTGTGGCAAAAAACACCTGTAAAAGTCCTCAAATGCCTCTGAAACCTATCCTAATGTGTTTAGAGCATAACAATTAGCCAAAAATGACTATTCAGTCACAGAAAACAGACTTGGGCTCATCTGAGCATGACCTCCATCAATGAGGGCTTCAAGCTCCCTAGAGCTCTCTAAAACTTCAATGGTGTAAAACCTGCAAAAGAAGTCTTCAAATGCATTTGAAAACAGTGCCAATGGATTCAGAACATCCAAAAACCCCTAGCTGGGCTTTTTCGGCACCTCATTTGGCCAAAAAATGAAGAAGATAGGCTTCTTGCCATTTCCCTCCTTCAAGCTTGTTGTCTTTGGTTCGCCAAAATGCACTTCTGTGTGTCCAACCTAGCACACGCGCTCATTTCCGTGCTAAAACCTAGCACCGGGCGCATAACCGCAAAACCGTCAAACAGTTAACGGAATTAAGCCACCTAACCACATAGGCCATTGGGCATATGGTCCATGTGACCTTGTTTCCCGCACAAAAAGGGATAGTTTCCAAACTAATGGTTAAATGCCAAGTGTTCAAACACGCTGGGCTGTGACTCCGGTTGTAATGCCACGGGCGCATGCAAGTGTGACAAGTGGCAGGTGCATTGGTGTTCTAACCGTTTCAAAAACCAAATCCGCGCGCGTAAAGTGGCAAGGTCATATGGTAGACATAGAAACCGGGGGCTAGGGCTAAGCCCCAGCCCGGACGCGCCCAAACCATACACATATTCAAACTTAAATATATATAAAATCATATAGTGTTAAGAAACAGTTGAGTGGCACATTGCCAGAACGACCGTTGCTAAAGCGTTGGATGAAGGTGGAGGTCCGGGGTTCAAATCCCACAGACTCCATAAAATTTTGAACTACACCATATACAAAGGTGCCACGTCACAGCCCACGCCTGGGCCACGTGGCACCAAACTATTTGCTACAATGATGCCACGTGTCGAAATAGGATTCCTCCACATCTACCAATCAACAATTGCCATGTCATCAACTTCCACCTCAGCGTATGGACATGCCACGTCAGTTGTACGACCTCTACGACGTCAGCTGTACGGACTGTACAATCAACAATTTTTTTTGCCTATTTGGCGAATCGAACAGATCCCAATATCTCAGTCATCCGACGTCCGTTTGAACCCGTTCGAGTTGCGTTGGGTTTGTGACGACGAGGGCTACGCACCCGTTTGTTTTGAGGCGATTCTGAGAACTTTGATTTTTCGGCTAAATTTTGACCCTTGGTCCACATTCTGATCAGTCACATTCAACACCAACTAGGTGGTCAAAACATGCGGGTAAACGAAGGCCATGAGAGTCAACAATCGTCGAGCTAGGATAAGAAAAATTTTAGCCATCAATATAAACATCCAATCTACTTACATAATCAACATGCAGATCCAATCATAAAAACCTACAATAATCTACCATTCAAACAAGAAAGCATATCGTTCCCTGTTTCCCCGCTCCGAATGACTTCCCTACGCACTCCGTGCAGCGCTTGATCACTGACCGTCGAGACTTCACCGGTACCTCCCAACGAATGCTAGGGGTACTCTTCTTCCCCCTTAGCCCCCCTAGCCGCAAAGGGGCCACACACACACTATCCAGAGATTAGTCTAGCACCCAGCTCGCCTCGCAAGGCCGAGCTACCACTCCTCACCGAGCTGGGTATCCCAACTCCCACAAGTAAATCAATCAAGTAGATAATTCTGCAGCATAACGTTACGCAAACCGAATATCATCCTTCATCCTTCTCCTTCCTTGATTTTATAGAGTTTCGAACTTCCTTTCTTTCCTAAAATCTCATTTAATTAAAGTTTTAAAAATAAATTCCTAAAAAATCCTCTCCGTACAAGTGTCCCCCATCCCCTACATTCCTCCATAAATTAATTTCTTTAGTTAAGTAATTATCATTATTTCCCTCACCCACCTAGAGTTACTCCTATAATCACTCCTAGGTGTCCCCAAATCTCTTACAGGTTTTAATAACTTCCCCTTTTATTAAATTGCTTGTTCAGTTTAAATTAGAAAGCTCTTAATGGTAGATACTTTTTCTAAGTTTGACTTTCCACTTTTTCCCTTATGTTTCCCCTTTTTCCCATTTTATGTTTATCTCTTTTCCTAGTTTCCTAAATTTTTAGATTTTCCCTCTTTCCCCTTTTTAATTAGAACTCAAAAAGGCAGGTGCGGAAATTAACCCTTTTTCCCTTTTCTCAATTAATTAATATTTTAAAATTATCAAAGTAATAAAACCATTAATTTCCCTTATTCTTTTAAATTTTATTCTAACAGATTTTTATTTTTTTAAAATTTATGAATAAATTAAATTTCTTACCCCCTTCATGTTATGAGATTAACGAAGATCATAATTATTATTTAAGTTATTTTTTTGTTTTTATTATTATTTTTGAAGACAAAATTTTACCACTAGCGTAATTCAGACTTAGGCCTTAAATTTCGTACTGGGCGACATTTAATTAGGGAAAATGTTTTAAAAATTACTTAACATGTTATTCGTCTTAGGTCCATCTAGGTTCATCCCTCTAACATCAACAACGCAACGTGCCCTTCAGGACGCACTAGGTGCTCCAAGGGTGCCACTCGCCTCATCTGTTCCCTTTCGCGACGTGCCCTTCAGGATGCACTACGTACTCCAAGGGTGCCACTCGCCTCTTGACTGACTTGGTAGACATCAATAACCCCTGGAGTCAACACTCCGCCAAGTGAACTTGTGGGAGACTAAGGGCTTCTAAGGAATAAGGCCCCCACCTTATTGCGCGCCCTTTAGAATCATCATGAGCGACTGTCACAGTCCGCCGTCACGACATCGTGGGTCCTCTCGAACTAGGTATTCGTTAACCTACATTTCGAGCCACGGCGGGAGTGCTAGTAGGTTATGGCAAGGCTACTATCCACACCTCTCCCTCAACATCTATGGTTGTTGTGCGTGATCCCTTTACTCCATATGTGAGTCTGGTCGGCAAGCTATCATCAGCCTGCATCATCAACAAATCATGTCAGAACATATCCATATCATATCATCCAGTCATATGTACTAATATCACAGTAAAACAATCAAACCCCAATGGCACACTCCCTGACTCGATCCAGAGTCCAAGGGGTTCCATCGATGCCTCAGCATCCTCTAGCTCTGTAATCCTGCACACTCAGTAAAACCGAGTCAATAGCACCTATATATGTCGAAGCGGTAAAACAACATGTCATCAACCCATAATGCCTCATAATCAAAATCAAAAGTTTTAATAGCATAATAATCTGGATCACTTGCGAGCAAGTGTCCTCAAAGAATAAGTTCGCTCAGTGCACCAGAGCGGGATGTTACACACAATTTGCAGATGATACTTTGTTGCTAGGAGGACCATCCAAGATTATTGCTCGAAGATTCAAATTAATATTGGATCAATTCACCCAAGTTTCAGGAGGCTTAATCAATCATAATAAAAGTCAAATTTATGCTTGGAACATAAAAGCTCAAGTCATCCAAGGTACTGCTCAAATTCTGCAGTTTCCTATATCAATGGAGTTGAAAACTTTTAAATACCTTGGAATGACAATTTGCCTCAAAGCTCTCCCAGGAGATACCTGGAAAATCATATTACAAAAAATAAAGGATAAAATGGAAGGATGGGGTGCTTTCTAGTTGAACCCAACTGGGCGTTTGGTGCTTTAATTTAATTTGGCAAGGGGGCAAATCAAACACAAAAAGATTTAATTTAGCAAATTGGAACTTGATAATGTTGGAATTTTTGGTATGCCTATTTAATCATAGACAATGTCACATCATTGTCACCCAACCATAAGCATTCATATGTGCCATCCCCGATCACACTAACGTTTACTTAGATATATTTCGTTCACAAAGCAAGTCCAATCAGATAAACCCTAGCACAAGTGATGGCTCAACCATAAATACCACCACAACTGCAACGACAACAACATACAAAGGTAGCGCACCTCCTCAAGGAGTAGCTCACAAGCGAGAGATACCAAAATACTTAACAAGAATAAATTGTGTAGCTGCAGCTACTGCGTCACCTCCTCCAAAATTGCGCCTTGCTTTTGTGTAACTATGAGAGTGTGAGAGACTAAAAAATTGAGGCAACATATCCTTTATTTATAGTCTTCCTGACCACTAGACTGGGTCGACTTCTTCTCTGGACATGTGTCTTTTCATTATTACTTTATTATTTTGGGACGACTTCTCTTCTGTGGTATTTCAATATCTGTTCAATGGATCTCTTGCTTCTGGAATCTTCTCTGCATCTAAGAAAGGTCATCTAGGAGGGTAAGATCCTTTCGCAACTACCAAAACATTAACACTCCCTCTTAGCTAGGGAGGCATCTTTCACTATGTCTTCATCTGGTACTCCACTAACTACTCTGTAATATGCTAGCAGGTACACGGCTTCTACAATGCCTTCGGTAGCTCGAATCATCAGGCACAGTCTCTACAATCGAGCGGTAGCACACACAACTACATCAAGATCCGATAATCTCTATGACAATCAGCTAGTAGCACACAACTACTATAATTTCATCCAATAGATCCCAGTTGCTTCCAAGTAGTACCAATTATTGTCTAGTGACACACAATCACACAACTATTGTAGCACACAACTAGTGTTCGGAGTCACACAGCCTCTGCGAGTGGAACACATCCACCAAAGTAGCATACAACTATTGTCCGAAGTCACAGAGCCTCCACCAGTGGAACACATCCACCGAAGTAGCACATGGCTATTGTCTAGACTCACATAGCCTCCGCCATAGTCTTTCGACTATGTGTGTGATGTTTCTTCTCTCAACAGGTCTGATAGTGCACTACCCCCTCAGTCACCTCACGTGATCGATCCGGGGAACCCTTTTCCAGAGGGGTTAGCTAGCATGAGAAGAAACAACACACCTCCCTCTCAATGAGGGTGGACATTTGACAACACTCCAAACTTGTCCTTGAAGCACTCATACTTCACTCTTGACAAGGGCTTGGTGAGGATGTATGTTATTTGCTCGTTCGTGGATATGTAATAGAGCTCTACAGCTCCTCTCTGCACCATGTCCCGGATGTAATGATATTTGATCTCTATATGGTTAGACCTGTCATGGAATATAGGGTTCTATGTAAGCTTCACGCAATTTTGATTGTCACGATGTATCAAAGTTTGCTCCAATTCTAGATCAAATATCTCGACTAGAAACTTCTGGAGCCACACTGCTTCACGACTTGCCAGGTTTGTCGCAATATACTTTGCTTCTGATGTACTGAGTGCCACTGATTTATGCTTCCTGCTCAAACATGAGATCATGTTTGATCCCAGACTAAAACAACATACAAAAGTACTGTTCCGATCCACTGCATTCCCTACCCAGTCAAAATCTGTATATCCTTGCAGCTTCACATCTCCACTTGAGACATATCTCAATCCATATCCAACCACACCATGAAAGTACGTCAACATATCCTTTGTGGCCATCCAATGTACTTTTCTATGTTCACCCATGTGTTGATTCAAGGTATTCACTGCAGAGCATGTGTCTGGCCTGGTGTTAACCAAGTACATCAAGGATCCAATCAACTATATGTACATCGTGGGATCCACCAAATCTAAAGATTTGTCACTCAAGATCTTCAGATTTATCGTCATGGGTGTGGTCATGGACTTGCAGTCCATCATCCCAAATCTCTGTAGAATCTCAATAGTATATTTTCCTTGGCTAATAAAAATCTCATATGATCTCTACCACACTTCCAATCCCAAGAAGTAATGCATCAAACCTAGATCCTTCATCTCGAACTCTGAAACGAGCTCCCTCTTGCACCCAACTATGAGCTTCTTATCTCTTGTGAGAAACATGTCATCCACGTGTAGGATCAATGGGAAACCATCCCCGAGCTCATAAAATAACTGTCTGATCTGGCATATCATGTCCTTGATGCCTGCTTAGGCCCGTACAAAGCCTTCTTTAATATGTAGACACGAGACTCCTTCTCATGTATCTTATGGATGCTCTATGTACACTTCTTCTGGCTACTGGAGCAAGTGTCTCATCATAATCTTCTCCCTCTTTCCCAAAGAATCCTCAGGGCACAGATCAAGCTTTGTGCATCTCTATGCTACCATCTACAACATGCTTGATTATGTAGATCAAATTGGAAGTTACCGCCAACTTCACTTCTGGTTTTAGAACCAAGGAAAGATTCCATATCCCAGTCCTTCTGACTGGCTTCCTCCTTTATCACTAAAACAAGGGAATCCTCCCAGGAGGTCTCATATCTCCTTAAAGCCTTTGAAGCTTCGATCTAGTTTTGTGTTTGTCAGTCCTGCAAGATGTCTCTCTCTCCCATCTGAAACTGAGGAGGATTACTTTTTGAATGAAAGTCTCTAATCAACCGACTCTCTCTGAGACCAAGCTCACTTTGAGTTTGCATGCTTCTATGAACTATCATGGGCAGGTTGCTCCTCCCTACTAGATCCTGAGGGTGACTCCCTCTGAACTCTAGTTATTTTTGAGCCGGTACTTGGTGGTGCCACTTGCCTCACCACTGGTGGAGCCATCTGCTCCTTCTCATGATATGGATCATCAATGCCATATACCCGTATCCCCCTTTGCATCCTGCAAAGTATCACGAGACCATGTTGGTCTCTTCCTGGTTACTGTAATGATTCTGGCTATGCCCTTCTAGCTTTACCGACTCTTCCTGGTGCATTGAAGAGTGATCAACTTAATCGATCTCCATATGAGATACTTTGTGTCTGCAAAGGTATTCTTCTTTCTCGAAGGTTCTAACTTCGTCCTTCTCTCCTTCATTACATGGATGTGCACAACTCTATGTCCGGATAGTCTACTCTATGTCTTAACTTGAGACCATCTAAATTGTTGCTTCATGTAATCCTCATTATAGCTCCCTCTTAGAGCTATTACCCGTGACCTACCCGAAACAAGAAACAAGAACAACGATATCTCCATGGTAACCTCCATGGAGTTTTACAAGATAACCTGCCCCGAACAAGGTCAACCAAGAACATCTCCTAGAGGACATTAATTTATCTTGTAAACAAGTGCATTATTAATGGTAGTCATACCAAAAATAATCAAGTGTTACTAAGCTAGCAATAACAATGGAAATAATAGAATTCTAAAGATTGCTACTCTAGTTACAACAAATACTTAAACTGCAACAATATAAGGAATATCAAAGATGATATGCAAACCTAGAGTTTAGTTGTTGTTGTTCCCACCTGGTTTGTCTTCTATAGTTTCACGAGATTGTGCTTGGACAAAAGATCCCTTCTCCTGCAAACACCCTCAAGATAGTGATACAGTTTAGACATATACAAGTACATACCTCCAACAACAACAACAAACAGCGGAAGGCAATGACAATTCCAAAAACTTCAAAGTGCTCCAACTTGCAATCTGAAGATAGCTAGAGATGTGCTAGGGTAAGGCGCACTAGAAGAACCAAAACTTTGTCCAATACTTCACAGAAACTAGCACTGCAACTAGCACAATCAAGGTTTCAGGGGGTACGATAGGGTAGGGCACACTGCTCCGTGAAATAATTATCCCCAACGTCTTTGGGACAATGCTCAACAAGTTTGTCAAAGTATTGCAGTTGCAAGGTGTCGTTGTAGCGATCTTGCTTCCAGTGGTCAAATTGTTCTGAAGGTAACCAACTCTGACACCATGTTGGAATTTTTGGTATCCTCGTTTAACCATAGGCAATGTCACATCATTGTCACCCAACCATAGGAATTCATATATGCCACCCTCAAGCACAGTAACCTTTACTTAGATAGATTTCATTCACAAAGCAAGTTGAATCAGATAAACCCTAGCACAAGTGATAACTCAACCAGAAATACCACCACAACTGCAACAACAACAACATACAAAGGTAGCACACCTTCTCAAGGAGTAGCGCACAAGAGAGAGATACCAAAAGACCGAACAAGAATAAACTGTGCAGTTGCAACTATTGTGTCACCTCCTCCAAACTTGCGCCTTGCTTCTGTGTTACTGGGAGAGTGTGAGTGAGTGAACAAATGAGCCAAGATGTCCTCTATTTATAGTCTTCCTAGCCACTAGACTGGGCCGACTTCTTCTCTGGACATGTGTCTTTTCATTATTGCTTTATTCTTCTGGGTTGACTTCTCTTTTAGGGTATTTCAATATATGTTCAATGGATCTCTTGCTTCTGGAATATTCTCTGCATCTAAGAAAGGTCATCTAAGAGGCAAAAATTCGCCCACAACTACAAAAACATCAACATGTAAGAGCTCCAAAAGATCATGGAGGTTTAAGAGTTCGAGATCCTGAAATTGTGAATCTTGCTCTGGGTGAAAAAATACTTTGGAGGTTGGTATCAGGGAAAAATGAATGGTGGAAAAGAGCGTTGACAGAGAAGTACATCGTTTGAAAGCGAAAGAGATGTCTGGATTCTCCCCTATCCTAGTCAAAGGCTTCTCCAATTTGGAAGCTCCTCAAAGCTTCATTTCCTCTTATTCAGTCCT
This sequence comes from Picea sitchensis, assembly GCA_010110895.2. NCBI lineage: Eukaryota > Viridiplantae > Streptophyta > Pinopsida > Pinales > Pinaceae > Picea > Picea sitchensis. The sequence continues at coordinate 328,296 of SNQJ01S0001636.1, forward strand.
CTCTGCAATGGGTACCAGAAAATGGAAAGCTAATTATTCTTTGGAATGATGGGATTATTGGTTCTAACCCTCTCAACCAAAACGTTTCTCTCAATAGTATTAGACAATGGATGATATCTCAAAATAAAATTTCTATATTTGATATTTTTGTTTGGCATACTAATTGTGTTTGGAAGGATTGGAATCTGGGTCCTATTCCTCCCCATCTTCAATCTCAAGCAGATCTTCTTCTTCTTGCTCTCAAAGGTGTTGTTGCAGTGCATTTGCAGAGGAAAGGTTTTTGGGGTTGGGGAGATTTTGGGTACTCGGTAAAAGAAGCCTACAAGGCTCTTTTACTACAGATTGTTATCCCAACAAAGGAACTGATGTGGAAAAACATACGGAACAACGATGGATTACCTAAAGTGAATACATTTTGTTGGACTCTTTCTCATGGCAAGATCCTTACAGGAGATAATCTGACTAAAAGCGGAATCAAAGGCCCCTTTTGATGCACTCTATGTAAAAAAAGTGAAGAAACATCCATTCATCTATTTCTAGAGCGTACTTTTGCAAATCAAGTGTGGAAATCAATATTTGCAGAATTATGGTCTAAAATTCAATGGCCCTCCTCATGCAAAACTATGCTTGCAAAATGGGTAAATCACTATCGAGGATTCTTCTATGGGAAAATGTTTTTTCAAAGAGTACGGAAGCTGACACCTAAATTTATTTGTTGGCAAATTTGGTTAGCCAAAAATAGAAGTTCTTTTAAAGATCGAAATATGAATCCCGGAGTCGTAGCTTCTCATGACCAAGGGCAGTTAGCAAAATTATTCAATTCCAAAAGAATAAGAATAGCGGTACCACAGATGCGTAGCCAGGATGAAGAAAGATGGATGGCTATGATTAATGTGATCTGCTCAATAAGAGACAAACTCCTTCTCACATCAGATTGATAGCTTCATTCTCCCTCTTTAGATTTTCAAGCTTGGATCTCTTCTCAATCCAGTTACAACTTATTTTTCGATGGAGCTTCTAAAGGCAACGCTTGGGAGGCAGGTGCGATGGGGTGCTCTTCGACCCTAGAGGAAATCAATTAATGAAGTTTTCTTGGAATATAAGAGTCACTACCAATAACAAAGTAGAGACATATGCTATGTATATTGTCATACAATTGGAAAAGAAGAGAAAAATCATTATGCTTAATATAGTCAACGATTCTAAAAACACAAATTGTTATTTTATCAAGGCCTCCTCACAGAAAGAAATAAGTCAAGAAAATCTAGTGGACCGCATTAGAAAAACTTTGCATGGACTTCAGCCACAATTGTTTCACATCCTCTGTCACCATAACACGGTTGCAGATTCCTTAGCAAATAAGGCCATTGGGTAAGGTCCCAGTCATATGGCGGTGAATCGAGCGGTGTTTGTGGTTCCACCTCCGTAAAATTCATATGTCCAAGTGTTACAATCAGTTCACACCCGTGGTACGATCTCACTGAGATGTGGAAGGGACAGGCTCGGTCCTTGTTTTGATCATCTTACTCAGGTGCTTGGGATTCATCATTTGAAATATTGAACGCTATCAGATTGCGCGTGGACAGATCATTCACAGGATGAAGTCTGTACATGGGAAGCTTGTGAATGCACTTGTTCTGATGGCTCTAGATCAGGGGAGAAGTATGATGATCATAGTGGAAGGTGGCGAGTATGGAAAAGTACATTTCTACAGCCTAATTAAGGAGGGTATCATCAACAGTATCTGGGAGATGCATGGCCAGCTTGTGAAGGATATTTCAAGCATGGATAATCAGGTATGTTGTATTCCAAGAATTATAAATGTAATTGGGAATAAGGTTTTACATGAAATTCTTAAAATTTGGATTTGGAGATTGTTTTGGAAGCAGATGGGTCACTTTTCTCTTGGTCAGTTTGGGTAGTTGATAATTCCTCGGAGTTTTCAACAAGTGTGGATTATGTAATTGTTGGCTCTAATTTGGTGCGTGCCCCTGGAGAAGTAAATTCAGGCTCTGGAAGATACTTTGCAGAATATTTAGAGTGGCTTATTAAGATATTGAAGCAATCAATTCTCAATATTCAAGTTCATCCTCTGTGAACTCTCTTGTATAAAGAAGATAATATGGACAACATGGATTAGACAGACAATGTGGATGAGGAAATGGAGGCTAGAAATGAGGAAAGGCGAAGATTGAATCTCAGAGTTAATTCCCTTAGTTCTACAACAACATTTACTCTTGATACTCTCAGTCATCATCGTGTTCTCATCGATGAACTTCAGGATGAAGTAGATTTCTTGCGTCGTCAGCTAGTTTCTCTTCAAGAACAAACAACACAGAGGAATGATGAACCTGGTAATTCAAACTCGGTTGCAGGTCCAATAGGAGAAGAGGCAACTGAAGTGAGAATTCTACCAGACCTGAATGTGCCAGTGGAAGTCGATAAGGAACAAGAACAACCAGAGAATGCTCCTAATCCAAAAAAAGTCAATCATAGCTAGTGTATGTTTTAATTCTCAGTATGTAATTGGTATTTTTATCGAATCCATGTAGCTAAAAATAGTAGCAGTAGTAAGAATTGGACAAGAGATAGATGGAAGAAAAACAATAGGCCGAAAGAAGTTCTGTCAGACCTGGAATTATGTAATTTTGAATTCTCTTTTTGTTTCCCGTGGCTCTCGCCACACCCTTTTTCATATTAATATAAATCCACCAGTTATTGTGAAAAAATAATAATAATGGTGTTGACATCTCACCTCGAATATTTGAAATTTCACTATTATTCGATGCACATGGTAATATAGGCATTGATACGTAATAATTATACAAGCATCGGGCACATGCTATCTTAAATGCACTGTGGTGCATGCTAACTTAAATGCACCACGACGCACACCAATTTAAATGCACCAGCACATATGAAAACTAAAAATCATCGGTGCTTCATACACAAACAATGTGGAGACAGTGTGTAGAAATTATAAGAGCATCAGTGCTTTGCATAAAACAAAAAAAGTGAAAACTGGTGCGTAATAATTAAAAGTGCACCGGGGCAGGTTGGTTAAGAGTGCACCAGTGCGTTTTGACAATAAAAGCACCGAAAAAAAAACTTCACTAGAACCTCTGCCCACCCATTTTTTTAAAGTTATATGGAACATCCATTAAAACCTCCACTTCAAATAGCGGAGGTTTTTTTGAAAAAAATTCCAAATCGTGTAACACTAAAAACCTTCGCTATAATGTGTCTCCCATATAGTTGTTGGTAGGTCTATTATCTTCAATGTCAAGGGTTTTTAGGGGAAAACTCTATCAGTATGATGGTCATTTCAACTGATTGCTTAGAGATGGTAACTCGAAACATGAGAAAAGGGTGTGCATCCTATACTTAGGAAAATTTGTATCATTACTACATGTGGTGTTGAAGTGTAATGAGGAGTTGTGACGGTACGGATAAAATCAACCATACTGTCGGACATTACTAAGTAATTATCAAAATCTCATTATTTTTTTTCTTGGTGCCTCGACGTTCATTGGCATTTCGACGGAGTCCAATTATTGCGACATTTCGACTCCTATTCAGCAGTTACCGCAAGGGCCACGTGGTGCCCCATCGTCAAACACAAATCCCAAAGGCATGTTTATAAAACTACGAGGTATAATAACTCACTTGAGGACTTGTAAATACATGTAAAGGTAATCATGACTGAATTATGTAATCGTTGTATGGATTGGGGTTGTCCCCATAGGGATCATATAAATATATAAGCATTCACAAAACGTTCTACGTTTTGGCATTTTTTGTCGGAATCCGGTGATATAAAGGTTGTAAGTAGAGTGATAGGAAATGAGAGGCTTGTCAAATCAGAGACAATAAGAGGAATCTTTAGAGAGAACAAACGTGTGGGATCTGTATTTCACTTTGTCGGCCAGTTTTGTAAGGGAGATTATAACTATGATGTCTATCATGTAAATATCATACTAATATGACGATTTTATGGAAGATCAGTACCGTTATGACTCATACTTTTCTTATATGTGATGTTTTTTGTGATATTTAGTGTTTTTCTACAATCATTAAGAGATCTTTAATGCATATTTATAATAATGTATAAATCTACCTACAAGAAAATCAAAAGATATGGATAAGAGGGGGAAATTGAAGGGGGTTTAGTTCTAAACTATGGAAGGTGTACTAGGGCACCAAGAAGAGTCAATAAGTCCATTTATTTTGATCAAAGACATATCTATGAACAAGGTTGTGTTTGGTAAATAGTTGACAATGGAAGGGTCTGTTAACGTGGATAATGCCCATATTAAGGGTTCCTTATAAACTATCCAGCCTTTAATTCTCGGGGATCAATCATCCCCTTGAAAAAACGAGGCTTGAAATGGGTTATTGATGTGAATAAACCTGACATCCTCTTCCTATAAGAAACAATGTCAAATTGGGATAAAATAGTTATCCATCTAAGCAGATTGTTTGGGGGTTGGAAGTTTAAATTCATTGATGCTAGAGGAAGGTATGTGGGGATCATTAGAAATGTTGTACATTTGTCTATACATTTGTTTGTGCAATTGGAAACTTAAAACCCTTTGCTATGGAAAAATACCAACATTTGTTCTATAGGACAAAGAGGGAATTTTTTTGCCTTGGTGCAAATTGCATGACAGGCTACACTAAAATGCACCCCTCGGTCTAAAAACTCATTCAATTCGAGTGGTTCAAATTGTAAAGGAGTTTCTAAATCATTTTACATAAGCCTATATACTTAGTTTATCGTTTGCAGTCATAAAAGACTGTGTTGTTAAAAAATAGGCAACAAATGCCTACTAAAACCCTATAAATGCACAACTTGTTTGTAAAAAGTAAGTCAAGGTTTTATTACACCGTAGATATGAGTTGTGCAAGTTGTTGGGGGTGTGGTTTATCATATTATACCGAATGATGTTGTTAATTTTGCAATTGCAATTTAAAAAACGGTTGTTGTGCAATAGAGGCGAAGTTTGCCGTGTATATTGGAAGGTCAAAACTGTACTAAGTGACGAAATTAAAATGCACGTTGAAGCTTCCCTATAGCACATAAAATTGTTTTATAACTTGTACTATTGATACATCTATATTTCATGTTTACATATGTCATTTAAAGAAAAAATTTAGAGCAAAAGAGGTTGGTTTGAGGCACCTAGATTTGGGATTTCATGCAAATATGAAGTCAAAACTACCTTAGACTAAAATGCACGTCCTACTCTCAATTTTGACCCAATTTGAGTGGCTCAACTTGAAGAAGTTATAATTTGTGAATTTACAACTTGACATAGTGTAATATTGGTAGTTCTAGACAAAAAATTACCTGATGTGCATAAAGGCTAAAAATTTCCTTGTAAAACCAAAGAGCCAATTTGTTAAAGTTGGCTATAGGAAAGTGAATGCCCAAAGTTGAATAATCCTCCATAATTTAATATTTAAGTTATAAACTGATTATTTAAGTACAATTAGGAGTGCATTTTCACTCCAATAAGGATGATTTCTATTCTCAAAAATTCATGACCTTTTGATGAATCAGAGGATGGCAGGTTATGAGAGAAATCAAGTTCAATGAATTCTAACCAACCAATTATCTATGCAAAATGGAATAAAACTTAACTCTAATTTATGCAATAGAATAAAGAGGTCAATATTATAGGAAATATTACAAGTGACAGGGTTGTAGAAAAATAATACATCTTTATATACCTTTGTTTGTGAAATTTGAAACTTAAAACCCTTTATCGTACAAAAAAAACAAAAATTGTCTTCTAGGACAAATAGGGAAAATTTTGCGTTGGTGTAAATTTTTCCTTGGTGCCAAATGCATGCCAGGCTACACTAAAATGCACATTCATGTCTCAAAACTCATTCAATTAATAGGTTCAAATTGTAAATGATTTGTTAAATCATTTTGCATAAGCCTATATACTTAGTTTTGCATTTTTAGTCATAAAAGACTCTGATGTGTAAAAACAGGCAAGAGATGCCTAGTAAAACCCTAGAAATGCCCAACCTATTTGTAAAACGTAAGCAGATGTTTTATTATACCTTGGATTTGAGTTGTGAAAGCTTTTAGGGGTGTGGTTTATCATATTATAATTATTCATGTTCTTAAGTTTGCAATTGCAAGTTTAAAAAGGGTTGTTGTGCAAAAGAGACAAAGTTTGCCTCGTAATATCGAAGGTAGCAACCGTACTAAGTGACCAAATTAAAATGCACGTCCAAGCTTCTTTGTAGCTCCAAAAGTTGTTTTATAAATTTTAATATGGAGTTCTATATATGGAAAATTTACCAATGTCATCTAAAGTGCAATTTAGGAATATGATTGGTTGCTTTCATGCACCTATATATGGGATTACATGTAAATGTGAAGTCAAAATGACATTAGAGTAAAATGCACGTCCTAGTCTCAATGTTGACACAAATTGAGTGGTTAAAACTTCAATAAGGTGTAATTTGTGATTATACACTTGCATATAGCCTTATATTGGAAGTTTCATACAAACACCTACCTGGTGTACATAAAGGCTAACAATTGCCTTGTAAACTCGAAGGACCAATTTGTTAAAGTTGACTATAGGAAGGTGCACGCCCAAAGTTGGATAAGCCTCCATAATTTAATTTTTAAGTTGTAACTTGATGATTACAATAGTTTTAACATGTTTGTACAACTATGAGTGCATTTACACTCCAAAAATGATGATTTCTATGCAAAAAGATTCATGACCTTTTTGATGAAATAAAGAATGAATAGGTCAATGTTATAGGAAATATTACAAGCTAAGGGGTTGTAGAAAAGTTGTACATCTGTCTATACCAAAAATTGTCTTGTAGAATGAATAGGTCGATATTATAAAAAATATTACAAGCTACACGGTTGTAGAAAAGTTGTAGAAAAGCTACAATGATGAATTTTGTATCGTGAGATGATGTATACATAGGACAATGAGTAATTTATTCCTTTATATGAGATATGTATTCCTTGAGAAGAAAATGATTACTCAAAAATGGAAATTATGTGTTTTCTACTTGAAAACAGGGCATGATATAAAATGCACGCCCTTGAGTGAAAAATGCAAGCCTTGTGTTAGGATTTGCATGATAACTTCTTGAAAGGATAATGTTAGGGAAAATTCATATTATTAGATGAATTATGCACATTATGCACACTGCCCTTATGAAATTTCATGAAAAGGGGGCATTGAAGAAAATGCACGCCCTGTTAGGGAAAAAGGCAGGTTGTACATACGTTGTTGTGTCTCAAGAATTTGGTGCAGGGTGAAATATATATTTTGGTTTGGGGTTACATGCATCTAATATGTATTGTTACATATGCAATTTTGAAATGATGTATAGTGATAGATAATAGATTAACGATTACACCAGTGAAATATTGTGGTTGTGGACTGTTGTTATATATGAAGTTTGAACATGCCCTCGAGTGAAACTGCAATCCTTATGTTAGGATTTGCATTATATCTTCCTTAAATCACAATTTATGGAAAATTCATATTTTTAGATGAATTATGCACATTATGCACACTATCCTTATGAAATTTCATGAAAGTAGGGCATTGAGGGCAATGCATGCCCTGTTATGGAAAAATGCAGGTTGTGTATATGTTGTTGTGTCCCCATAATTTGGTGTAGGGTGAAATATACATTTTTATTTGGGGTTACATGCATGAACTAATATGTATTGTTACATATACAACTCTGACATTCTTTATAGTGATAGATGATAAATTAATGATTCCTCAAATGAAATATTGTGGTTGTGGACTGTTGTTTTATATGATCATACCCATTAGGGTATTTGTGCAAGATTGCATGCATACTAGGGTTTAAGACTATGTATGTATATAAATATGCACTGTATATATATACTAAGTACTAGTTATATATATTTTATCCATATATTGGATTATGAGTGGTCATGGTATGAAAATTACCACTGTGGAGGAAATTGGACAAACATTGCATTTGTAGCTTTTGTACATATTGTAATTTGCATGCACAATTATTGTTTAACAAACCATATTGATACTTGATACATATAGGTTTCATGTTCATTATAAAAAACATAAAACTATGCAATCACCATCGTTATGTCAAAATGTCAAGTACAAGAAACTACTTATGTTTTACTAAAACATCTTGCAAACGAGATGTGAATGGTGGTGTATATCTGTATAACTCAATCTCAAGTCACTTTTAAAGTATTATAGGCATTGATAGGTGACTATACACACTCATACATGTCATTAACTGCATAAAATAAAATACATCGTTAATAAATTGTTGAAATAATAATATATATTACATCTTTAAATGTAATTACATGAAGTACATTGTATATAAACCAATGTTATTTTGTAACTACCCTAGGTTGCTTGGGAGGTTTATGCAAGCCCTGCTCTTGAGATGAAGAAAAATCTACATAGCCCCTCTTTGTTGTTGTAGAGCCTTCTCATTGTTTTGTAGCTACGATAGACACATGTTGTAATTGTTTCACTAGATCTTTAATTTTCTTTCCATAATTTTGCAATTTCTCTTGCAATTGTGTTTTCTCATTTGCTTGTTTTTTCAACATTTCTACATTCTTCTTATACTTCTCTTCATTGGCCTTTTGATTCTTTTCAAGTTGTTCCTTTTCCATTTTCAGTTAGGATCGAACGTCGGTCAATTGACCCTTGAGTTTTGTACTTCATTCTCAAGCTCTTGTTCCCTCAAATATTGTTTTTCTAATGTCGTAGACAAAATTGGCACTGCCTCAATCACTGTTGTACTCTGTAATTTCTATTGCAAATCATCAATTTGGGATTTCAACTTTTGTATCTCTACGTCACATCCCAAATGTTGTGTCTTTTGATTATGTAATAGTTCATTTTTGAGCTCTTTAAGCTTTTCATCTCTCTCAACTATCCTCATCTTCAATTATTCCACCATTGGTGATGGGGCATAAAGATTAGCTAGAATAGTACTTAACGCTTTAGCTTCCCGAGACATCTTCTCTTTTCTTTCTCTGGACTTTTCCAAGTCATTAGAAGGCATTTGTTTTGTTGGATTGCCCTAGCTTATATCTTTACCCTTACCAATACCCTGAATTTTACGTTTATCCTCATCTTTGCCACCTTCTTTACTCTGACTTTCTATTTCCCTTTCAAGTTTTGTAATCTTCTCTTTTGTTGCACTGTCCTTACTTTTACCTTATCCCTTACCCATACATTGACTTTTACCTTTATCCTTGTCATCACCACCTTTTTTAGTAAGCGTTTTTATTTCCCTTTTAAGTTCTCTAATCTTCCCATTTGCGTCGACAATTGTCATCTTTCTCTAATTCAACATATTACCTTGGTTACTATTTTCTTTCTTCAAACTATTCATTGTGTTCTTATATTCTTCAATCTCTAAATTATGCTTCGCACATAGCTCTGTCACTTTTTTTCAAATTCAGTCATAAAAATTACAATCATTTTCTCTTTCTCCTTCAAACTCTTTTTTAATTCATCCGCCTCCGAATTACTTACAATTTGCAATGGAGGTATTTTCAAAACTTTTGGTCTACTTTTCAATTCTTCTTGAAGATTTGAAATATTTATTTCATATGTAGCCAATGAAATTTCAAACATTTCCCTAGCATCATCAATCTCCCTCTTACATTCCTCTGTAATGTCAGATAGCTCACTTTCTAATCCAACAATAACATGATCTTTGCCCTATATCTTGTCGCTTGATTCTTGTATTTTCTTTGTAATTGTTTTCTACATATTTGCAATGTTATTCAAGCATTCAATATTGTCCATGTGCTTTAGTTTGCACTTTTCCTTCCAAGTGTATATAGAGGAAGAATCCTCCATTGCAACAAGTCTGTAATGCATCATTCTATCCAATGCCCAAAAAACGAATTTGTTATAAAAAATGTATGTTGGACTGTTCACATTTGAACTTGGAGAGGTAGAATCAACGCCCATAGCAGGGACATTATACTCAAGTAATGTGATTTTAGGAGGAATTCTATCAATTATATTTTCTAAACTAACACAGATATCATAATTTCCTATTTCCATATAATGGTTTATACCTCCCTGCTCCTCAACTTCATTCATAGATTCATGTAGGTCTTTTAAAGTTCTGACAACATTAACTTCATCTCGCAAAACTGTATCAGAACTGATTTCCACACCATCAACTGCAGTCTGTTCATGTACTTCCTCAATGGGTTTCTTTGTTTTTTATCTCCTAATGTAGGTTTTAAGATGTCTTGTTTGGTCACCGGGTCAATATAAATCAATATTTTTTTGCGGTGTTCCTAAGAAACTAAACTTAATCTTCTTTTTTCACTTTTTTCAAGGGTAGAATGCCATTTTTTAGCCAATAGATGAGGGAAATCTGGGATCCTATCTTCAACCCAATAAATGACTAGCCTCATGCAATCATCGAAAATATCAGTCTTATGGTGATTCAGAATTGTCCTAAGGACAATTTGAATCAAAGATTTGTATAATCCTTGAGGAACATCTCGCATTCTTAAACCGTTCCTGGGAACATATATCTTTTGCCCACATATTTTGCTGGCCATCTTAATCTTCTTTACATTGGAGTTAAATGTTGCCCCCCTTTGTGTGGAATTTTTGTTGCTTGTGCAAGCAAATTAGTGTTTAGGTGAATGCTTTGGCCAAATAGTTTTAGTTCCATGGTTATGTCATCATAATTAGCTATGGCCATATCTATCTCATCATTTTCAAAATGGAAGGGTCTAAACATAAAGCCAAAAACCTATACTCTTCTCAGGATATTTAATATACCTGTTGGACAATTCATTGTGTCTCTCCATGCTTCAACACACTCCTAGAATTGGTTAACAGTGAACTTTTCATCCTGTGAACCACCTGTTTCAATTGTTACGCGCATGGTAGAGGACGCCCCTACAATTGCGACCGTGGTTTTATGGGTTCAAAGTTGAAATGTTTTTTCGAGGAATGCACGCTAACATGATTGGAAGTCATGGAATGCACGCTCACGCAGAGGAAACTCTTGACAAACGATTTACTTTTGTTTTAAATGATTTAGGGTTATATTGGTATATTTTTCTATAAAGCACTTTTGATAAGAAAAGTAAATTAAACTTTATAGATAAGATATTATTTATTACAAATAACACTTTTACAAAAAAATTCATACATTTTTATAAGCACACTCAAGTAGATTTGTAGCATTTTTTAACAATGGACTTGGGATCTTTGAGAAATAATGAAAACTTTCCATCCTCTAAATGAGGGGAAGTACTCGAGGGTTTTCCTCAGGCGTTGTAACTTGGAAAATAGAAAAATGATTGTCAGAATGTGTCAGGGTAATTTTGAAATCAAAATTACAAACGTTGTTGACTATAATACAAACACACACACTCATTCTCAAATTAAATGGTAAACAAGATATCTTACATGCATTTGAAATCAATCATAGGTGTGGGAGACTTACAAGTTCTTCGAGTTTTTAGGATTCTGAGACGCAAGCAACAACTCAACATACAAGGTTAACTACATATGTCTGTTTGAAAACAACTTGTCAAACATGGGTTCAAGTTTGTTATAAGATATGCCATAGTAGCATCAATCATACACAATGGTTCAACATCCATTTTCATTCATCTTCCTATGCAAACCATTCAAATGGGCTAAGTTGAACCATTTAGGGTTTAGGCCAACATAGGGTTGCATAACATGTCAAGGGCGTGCATTTTTATAGTTCAGGCATGCATTTGTCACTAGCAAGGTGTGCATATTCCTCCTTAGTATGTAAACATGCAATCCCATGCCCTCAATGTGCAATTTCAACTTGAGACGTGCATTTTTCCCTTACAGGGCGTGCATTTTCATCAATACCCTATTTTAATGTAATTTCATAAGGTCAACATACAATTACCAACACAAGGCATGCATTTTTTTCCCAGGGCGTGCATTTGTCATCTGCCTCGTTTTCATGTTTTTTTCCTTTTTAGGGCATGCATTTTTCACCATGGGGTGTGCATAATTTTGCTGAAGGAATGGATGTTTTATAAGCCTATATATCACTTATATAATCATACCAATTTCACCATTGGGCATGCATTTTCCTCGATCTGACGTGCATTTCAACAAGACGAGTTTCAACTTCAAACGTGCATTTTTCCCTTACAAGACGTCTATTTTCCTCAATACCCTGTTTTCATGTAATTTCACAAGGTCAACATACAATTACCAACACAAGGCATGCCTTTTTCTTCCTAGGGCATGCATTTGTCATCAGCCTTGTTTCCATGCATTTTATGCATTTTTCCTTTTTAGGGCGTGCATTTTTCACCATGGGGTGTGTATAACTTATCTGAAGGAATGGACGTTTCATAAGCCTATGCATCCCTGATATAATCATACCAATTTCACCATTGGGAATGTATTTTCCTCGGTCTGGCATGCATTTCAACAAGGCCAGTTTTAACAATTTGACCTCTTTGTTTTACAAGGAAGTTTTTACACTTTATGCACAACATAAAGTTTTTTGTCTGAAAATGCACACTATGTCCTCTAAAATGCAAGCCTAAGGCATAAATATTTTATGTCTTATTGTAGGATGGGTATTTTACAATTTCCCACCCATCCAATCCTCATTGTTTCCATTACTAATTTGTGATACCAACCATTCAATAAATAATGGAAGGATTAATTGGATTTCTATTGTTGCATAAAACCCTATTTCAAGCTTGTTATAATCTCCACGTTCAAAATGCACTCTCACACATAAGAAATACATGTTTTGCTTTTAAACTCTAATTTATGCCCTTGTGTAAAATGCATGCCCAAGTCTTAAAACACCTCCAATTTGAGTGATTCAAGTTGTTGAGGGTGTATTAGATAACTTACACATGTGTACATATTTTTATTTTCATTTTAAAACATAAATGTGGTTGTTGTGTAAAAGAGTCAAAATCTGTCTTGTAAATTGAAAGACCAAAAAAGTAGAAAGTAACCTAATGGAAATGCACGCCCAAGCTTCTATATAGCTCCAAATTTAGTTATAAGAGATTTTGGGTGAATATAATAACATTATAAATCTAGCTTTATCACCCTAAGTGCAGTTTCAAATAAAATAGGACTTCTACCTTGAACCAAGATTAAAGACTTTTTATAAAATGGAGGGTAAAATTGTCTTTCTGTAAAATACACGCCCATGACTCATATGCCCTCTAAATTGAGTGATTCAAATTGTGGAGTTTGTATTTTATCATTTTACATCTTGTAATACATTTAGTTGTTCATTTTAAAATCAAAAGCTCTCTTATATGCATAGAGGCTAAAAACTTCCTTGTAAATGCAAAAAGATGCATAACAAAGCATGAAAACAGGGCATGATGAAAAATGCACACCTTGCCAAGAAAAATCCATGCATCCTATTGGTAATTTGCATGTTACAAGTCATAGGAATGTGGATATGTTGTAAACCATAAAATTTGTATATTAGGGTGATATTTCGAGTCTTTTCCCTTTCCCGAATTTCAACAATATTGGATTTTTACTCAGTACAAAAGGTTGGAGGATGCATGCCAACCATTAAACAAAAATGTTTACAAATGTTGGAAGGATGTTCCCGAGTTGTTTAATGAAATGGAAACCATCAAATTGTTTCCCTTTCCTTTAATTCCTCTCACATCGGGTCATAAGTCCTCTTTCTCTCTAGGGTGTATTATGTTGTTTGGCATATATAAATGCATTTACATGTGTGAAATTGGTAGAATATATTCGTATATTGTACTTATATTTCTTCATTGGATTTTGTTGTAATAATTACTTACAATGCCATATAACATTACTCCAGAGGAGGACACTTCAAAGGTTATTTGAAGCATTGGAAGTAAAAGGTGATAGGAAATGTTATTGCTCTTGCAATCAATGCAGGGAATTCAATAGAAGAAGATTTTTAATAACAACAACTGAAAGGCATT
>SNQJ01S0001636.1:342356-394633 GCA_010110895.2 Picea sitchensis
GGGGGGTATGAATATAATCCCTTGGTAAGTTAGTACTCATTATATGTTTTTTGTATTTATTTTTTCGTAGAACTTTCTATCATTTCAATATTCGTTAAATGCACTAATATCATTTGATTTATTGTAGTTATAAAGAAAGGGCGTCCTAAGTGCGGTCTTGGGAATGTGCCAAGTAGTACTAGAAATCATGTAGTACACACTGAAGAAGATGGAACAAATATTGGAGATCAAGTTAGTCATGTGGAAGAAGATGACAATGATAATGGTACGGTTGAGAATGATGGTATAAATAGATTGATCCCGAACACCTTTGCTCCAATGGATGACAATTTTAATGATATTCATGATGTACCTCTGATTGAGAAGTCACAACAACCCCTTTACGAAGGCTCGATGACAAATATTCTATCTGTTATATTGTTGTTGGTGAACTTGAAAGTATTGAATGGTTTGTCAAACACTTGTCTCAACTAGATCCTAAGGTATGAAATACAATTGGTCGCATATACATAAAAGGTCTAGCTTTGTTTTGTTTCTCTATTCTCAGTGTTATTAATTAATATGTAAATTAAGGATGCAATGTTTAATATTAATATTCTTTACATTAACTAGTTATATTTTGCGTTGTAGATTGTTAGGTGNGTCGCATATACATAAAAGGTCTAGCTTTGTTTTGTTTCTCTATTCTCAGTGTTATTAATTAATATGTAAATTAAGGATGCAATGTTTAATATTAATATTCTTTACATTAACTAGTTATATTTTGCGTTGTAGATTGTTAGGTGAATTTCTCCTACCATCATCAAATACTTTACCTTGCCCATACCGAGAATCATCTGCCATTATGAAAGATATTGGAATGGAGTACCAAGTTATTGATGCATTTCCTAATGATCATATTATACATTATGGCAAATATGCATTGGAAACTAAATTCCTGCAATGTCAAATCAATATATATCGAACCAATCAAGTAACACAACACATGCCTCACAAGGTTTTTCGTCATATTCCCATAATTCCACGTTTGCAACGACTATTCAAGTGCCAAAACATAAAACAATTTATGGATTACCATGCATCGAACAGAGGTGAAGATGGTGTTCTTCGATTGCCTGCAGATGGTTTTGCATTTAGGAGTATTGAAGAAAGATGACCATTTTTTAAAGAAAAACCCCATAATATTAGGCTTTCATTGGCAACTGATGGTGTCAATCCATTTGGAGAGATCAAGTTTGTTTACTCGGTGTGGCCCATTTTTGTTATAAACAATAACCTGTCCTCCTTGGATGTCAATAAAAAGAGAGCACACAATGTTGGCAATGATTGTCCCATGTATTTGTTTACAATAATTTTTTGAACACAACATTTCATTTGTTTTGTTCGTTGCATAATTTCTCATATATACATATATGCAAAGTAGTAGTGATATGTATTTTCAATCAATTAGATAAGTACCAAGTTAAAGATATGGGTGTATATATTGAGCCTCTTATAGACGAGCTACTAAAGTTATGGGATGACATCACTATGTACGACATCTGTAGACCAATAGGGAAAAAGAAATTTCAATTCCATGGAATACTTACAAGGAAAATTCATGATGCGCCAGGGCTAACACATTTTTGTGGTATGTAATGTACCACTGCACTTTAATAATATATATTTTTAAAAAAATATCATGCACGTCTTTAAAATAATTTCTTGGTATATAATTGATATTGACATTAATCCATATGTTGCAGGCCTTCAAACAAAGGGTAAATTTGCATGTCCAATATGTGGTCCTAGGATAAATTCTCGTCGTTCAAGAAGTTTAGGAAAGCAGGTGTTTGATTAGTATAGGCACTTCCTCCCTAATAACAATAAACATCGAACTACAGAAAAAAAACATCTTTTCAATTTGAAAAAGAAACTGAAATAAAACCATGAAGAATGACACCTCACCTATGGAAGTTGGAATATAATAGAAATCCTCAAGCTAAGTAATTAGTTTATGTATTGTATATATTAATGTTTTACAATTTTAATTGTATTGAATTATTTTTACACTATCTAACAATTATTGTTGTAATCTCATTTATATTTCATAAATGTCGTTAAGTCATTAATGGGCTTCCATGAGGAATGAAAACACACCCTATGCAATTCAATAGGTTTTCCTAATAAGAGCACCTACAAATAGCCCATTTGTTTGATGTAATGAATATAAGAAAGAATGTAACATAAACATTATGGAGAATCTTAGATGGAAGAAGTGACAAAGAAAAAATTAGCAAAATTTGTAGTGACATTCAAGAAGTCAATCACGCAATGAAAAATGTGATTAATTCAAATAGCGATGGTGTAACACACCCAATTGCCTAAGTACCCTTCTAAGGGATGGGGTATTAAAATTTCACTTTTTCTCAATCATCGCAATACCTCTTCTAGAGGGCACAATTGTCTTCTACTCATTAAGAGCTTTCCAATGACTGTCATCATGCCCCAAACTAAGTTCTGGATCAAAAGTTATGGTCTCTTGTAGTTGTCGAGCCTTCATTGGCTACCTTTTTGCCACGTGGACTCTTAATACTCGTGCCATCTTATGTGGCATCTGCCACCGGGCATATTAAATTCACGCGCTCAATCCTTTTTGCTTCTCTTCATCGTCGTCAGAGTTTTACCTTCATGGAGTCTCAACACTCCAATACTAAAATTTCCAATGACAATCTTATATTGGGACTGCTTCAGATCCAAGCATCCTTGGGCTGAGCATCCTATGGATCTGGTTGTGTCGACGATCCCAACTAGCATGTGGGTTATTGACCACACCCCAACCAAAGTTCTGACGATGATGCATCTCAATTTGATGGTTTAGATCTCTGCTTGCCTTCAATCGACGAATGATTAGAATCTATCAATGACCAGATCCTACGTTGCTAGGGGAAAGCATCCGAGGACTCTAAATGTGTCAATGATACTAGCTTGTGTGGGGGATAACACCTGTCTCATTTGACATTTTTTATCTAATGGTCTTCAAGTTGCCGATATAACGACTCTCATTATTTCATCGACGCCTTTATCGTCGTCGACATTCTTTGCTAACACCCAGCCTTGCTAACCCTTCATATTTCACCGAAGATACTTCAACGGACTAGATCTCGCCATTGCCACATCCCCGACGAGATCGATGGTTCTCAACAGTTCTCTTGACAAAGAAGGTGTCGACACCTGTTGTCCTCCAGGACACACTAGTGAAACACGTGGCACTCATATCGTGTCACGACCACCCCCTCACTATGCCAAAGGATCACGACACATGGAAATACGTTCACTCAACACATGAACCTCCTTGTGGAATTGACACAGCATACACATCATCACAGATGTACTTGACCTGCTTGTTCAGGTGTCGACACCTGTCCTACTCGTGACACGCTAACCGCTAAGGTAGCACCTCCATCACCCTAACGTCACTCCCCTTTTCCCATACTCACCAAGGGAAACGATAGGGCCCATGACAAATTGACAGTTATCATTCATCACGGAAACTCTCTGATCAATGACTCGGAGCTTTCCTTGGAGTTTCTCGTGTTGGAGAGCCTTGTAGAGCCTGTGATATATCAACAACTATTGTTTCATCACATCCCTCTCCGATCAATGACTCAGATCTTCCCTCGGAGTTCCTTCGTCGGAGTGTAACTTTGTAACTCACTCTTATTAGTATCCTGCGATGAAAGGTCATGATCTTTTCATGGAGATCTAACGGTAGGGATTAAGACACCTGTCCTTGGGTACGAAACCGATGAGGTTTGTACTCAGCCTAACCTACGAATTTCAAATTAACATGTGTCCACCTCTGTACACGTTGGTTGCCACCTATCTTGACACGTGGCCATGCCACCTGGTCGTGACATGTGGCACTCATAATCCAACACAAAGTCCTACCTAAAGAATCGATTTTACATGACACATGGCACAATGCCCTTGTGACACGTGAGTTGACCTCTGTATGCCATGTGGACCAATTCCAATTGGTCATGTTATCGTTGGGCATATGTTCCTTCCCAATTCACAAGCTTATAGCTCAAAACCAATGACCAGGATCTGATCTTCCTTTCGTTGATCTACGGTCTTGATCATCCCTCAGAGTTCTTCCTTTAGAGTGCATATCCTTCGGGTCCACAACTTACTCTGAACGACGTCCTCCAAAGAATAGCTATGATTATTTTGTCTCACCATATCGACAGCCGAGATAAAATCTCACCCTCACTCTGATTAACGGTCCAAATCTCCCCTTGGAATCCCCTCGTCAGAGACCATCTCCCCGACTTACTCTGAACAACACCATACGATGGACGGTGAGGATCTATTATCTCACCAAATCAACAATAGAGATTTAATCTTGCCCCTACATTGATAAAGGGTCCATATCTAACCACCATGTGAAATTGACAGTTAAGGTTCCTTCGGGGAAAAACAAGGGGTTTTCTCAAGCTTAACAATCTAGTCCAAGGCTTGGCCAAATTTTCACAAGGATTTTCTCCAGTCCTTTTAAAGACTTTTGAGTTTTCGAGAACTCTCGCCTAGGTCCAAGGCATTTCATTTCCTACCCAGGGTGCCTCTGTTTCATCTTGTCTCACAAGGATTCCTTTTTTACAGGGATCCAAACACACACACACACACATGTCGACACTTATAATGGCGGGGTTATTTGGTGATCTTTATTTATTTTATAACGTAGGGTTATTTGGTCGTCTTTCAGCTTATTTTATAACAAATATTTGAGTAATTTACATACTCAAACGAATATACACATTCATCACCCAAGATTTCTATAGATAAAATACTGGGAGTTATTTTCTAAAGACAAAGACTACCATACAGACCATGCAAGCCTATGTATTTCCCTTGCAACGTACAATATAAATATAAAAGTTACTTATCTACAAATTTTGGGAGATTTCGAGCACTACTAAAGGGTATGTCGTTGTTCTCCCAACTATAAGCAAGGCTGCACTATGCACTGCTACAACCAGCCAACCCTGAACCAAGATACGATGTCATGAGGAAATTTATCAGCAATATTAACCAGTGTCCTATGTTCTTTCTTCTCGAACCAGAGAGTCCTATGTCTCTCCTTTTCTAACGCTCGGGCTTTTTCCCAACCGTGTGTCTATCTCAGTGTCTTAATCCCCTTCTCCATCCTCTATCCCTCTTTTTCGTGTATCTTTCCCCGATAATTCAGGGTAGTTTCAGAAGCTTCCCAACAGGACTATGCCCATTCCTCTCATTTATTTCTGAGAGGACTCCCCAACCACTAGCTTGACTAGTAATTAAAATTCTAGGCAAAGGTCGATTCAAGGTCTGCACTCTTTTTAATTTTTCGCAGAGTATTGTCTTGGCAACGTCATTTCAACCAGTGAGGGTCTCCCTCTTTCACCATTCCTCTCATAGATTTACGATGTCTATAGTTTTGGGATTGTAACAAGGGTGTTACAATCCCCTACCCCTTAAAGGAACACTTCGCTCGGTGTTCTATCTACCACAAAAAATCTATATACAATAGTGAACAAAAAAAGGTATGCTTGTTTCATGACATCATCATATTCCCATGTAGCTTCATTGGGACCAAAGTGTTTCCACTGCACCTTGACCTATGCAATGGCTATGTTCCTGAGAGGGATCTCTTTCCTATCTAGGATACACTATGGTTCTGGCAGGAGTTCTCCCTCTGGCTCCACCTACATCACATACCAGTGATTTATGTGAGTAGAATCATGTATATATTTACTTAACAATGAAACATGGAAAACATTATGTTCTTTCACTATGGGAGGTAAAGCTAATCTATAAGCTACAGGTCCCACTCTGTCCAGAATTTCAAAAGGTCCACAAAACCGAGGTGCCAATTTGGCACATGTTCCCATTCTCAAGGAACTCCTTTTGGGTCTAATTCAGAGATACACATGATCCCCTACTTTGAACTCTTTATGAGTCCTCTTGTTGTCTATATAGATATTCTGCATGTCCTCGACCAGTTTTATAGTTTTCTTTATTTGAGCTACTTATTGTTCCAACTCCTTTAGCATGTCTGAACCAAGTGTAATTCTATCCACTGGGCTATCATAGATGATTGAAATTTTGCATTATCTACCATAGAGAGCCTCGAAAGGATTAATTTTCAAGGATTCTTGATAGCCATTGTTGTAGGCAAATTCTGCGAGTGGTAGGTATTCTTCCCATTTATTGGGGTGATGCATCACATGCATCCTCAAGATGTATTCCGATACTTGGTTTACTTTGTTTGGCTTCCCATCAGTTTGAGGGTGATAGGTTGTACTAAATAACAACTTAGTTCCAAAACCAGAATTTTGTATCTCTATCATATATGATTTCCCTAGGCATCCCATGTATCCTAAATATTTATTTCATGATAATATTGGCAATATATATTCCCTTTCAAGTGGACTTTACCGTGATAGCGACCTTTCTCAACTTGTCCACAACTACCATATTGACATAATTTTGTTTGGTTGATTTAGGTAATCCTGTGATAAAATCCATGAAGATGGTTTATCATTTCCATTCTAGAATAGGTAGGGGCTGCAACAGCCCTACTGGATGTTTGTGTTCCACCTTAAACTGTTGGCATTCCAAACACTTAGTTAAATAATCAACTATGTCCTTTTTCACTACTAGCCAATAAAACATTTTCTTAGTGGTTGTGATGATTTTCTAATAACCAGGATGACCAATGTATGGTCTTTTATGTATTTCATCCATGATGAACCTCTTCAAGTTGTCATAATTTGGGATATATAACCAACGTTGTAGGTTAAAAATCCATCATTCAATAGTTGATAGCCATCATATGTCAGTCATGTGGGTTCTTGTTCTAGACATGTCTTTACAGTTTTGAAAAATTCATTTGTTTCTTATGCGCTCTTAACTCTTATCTTGATATCTAATTGATAGGTTCTTACAGCTGCCAAGTGAATCACTTTCATGCTTCTACTGAGGGCATCAACCACACTATTTTGTTTCCCCTTGATGTGTTTGATTTCAAAATCAAATTTGCTAAGGAGAGCCATCCATCTGGCTTGTCTAAAATTTAGTTTGGCCTGGTCAAACAAATACTTTAGTCCACTATGGTCTGTCATGAGCTCAAATTTTATGTCTAGGAGGTAACGTCTCCACATTTTTAAGGCATGCACTATGGCAACTAATTCTAAGTCATGGGTCACATAATGAATTTCATGTTTATTCAATTTTATGTATTCATAACAGATTACATGCCCTTCTTGCATGAGGACTCCTTCGAGTCCCTCCTTGCAAGCTTCTGTGCACATAAGGAATTCCTTGTCTGGGTCTACAATCTTCAACACAGGTTCATTGATCAATAAATGTTTCAGCTGTTGAAAACTCTCTTCACACTCGACTATCAAAAAAAAATTGACTCCCTTTTTCTGAAGGGAGGTGATTTGATAACTAATCCTGGAAAACCCCTTTATGAACCTTCTATAGTATCCTACTAGGCCCATAAAGGATCTGATATCAATTACATCTTTTGGTGTAGGCCAATCCATATTGGCTTTGATCTTGTCAGGATCAACTGCCAATTCTTCCTCAATGATGACATGGCCTAAGTAATGGACTTGTTTTTGGAAAAAGTCACACTTACTAAACTTTGCATAGAGCTTATGTTCTCTTAGCACTTGAAGAACTAACTTGAGGTGTTCTTCATGCTCTTCCCTGCTCTTAGAATAGATCATGATATCATCAATGAAAACTAACACAAATCGGTCCAAAAACTTGTTGAGCATACTATTCATTAAGCACATGAAGGTGGTTGGTGCATTGGTAAGCCCAAAAGGCACCACCACAAATTCATAATGCCCATACCTTGTCCTAAAGGTTGTTTTGTGGATGTCTTCATCCTTAATTCAAACCCAATGGTATCCATAACTCAAATCAATCTTGGAAAAAAATGTAGCGCTCCTTAACTAGTCAAATAAGTCATCAATTCTCGACAAGTGATACTTATTCTTAGTTGTCATTTTGCTGAGTTGTCTATAATATATGCATAATCTAAGTGTGCCATCCTTCTTCTTCAAAAACAAGGTTGGTGCTCCCCAAGGAGACACACTAGGCTAGATATAACCCTTGTCCAACAACTCCTTCAACTATAATTTGAGCTCAACTAGCTTTGGGGTACTCATCCTATAAGGTGCTCTAGACATTGGCACCGCCAGGTACAAGTTCTATTGAGAAATCAATGTCTCTTTTGGAGGTAGACTAGGTACCTCGTCAAGAAACACATATCTATATTCTCTCAATATGGGATGGTCCTCTAGGCTTGCTTTATGGTCCTCAACAAAGTTCAATATTTTTATTGCATATAAAGGGAATCCTTTTTTGAAATTCTTCTTCACTTGAAGGGTTGATATTTGTCTCACTGAGACAAGCTTTTGAATTCCTTGCAGGGTCCTTCTCTTCCCTTCCTCATCTTCACACTCTAATGTTTTATTATAAGAGTCCAACTTGGCTTTATGGGCATCCAACTAGTCCATGCCAGTCAACACGTCATAAGATCCTAAAGGGAGTATGTTTAGGGTTTCTCAAGTAGACAACCCATTCATAATGAATTGGCATGATGGTATGACCTATGTTACCTTCCTCTTTGTTCCAGTAGCCAACTGCACCAACCATTATTTAGCATGTTTCACTTGTTGTAATTTACATTTCTCAACAGTTTGAGGGGAAACATAACTCAAATTAGAACCAGGGTCAACTAGAATAGAAACAAGATGGTTGGAAATCATACCATCCATTCCATCATTGAGGCTTGGTAGTCTTCTTGTCTATTATCCAAGGTTGCATGAATATGTTGTATACTTCTGGCCACATCATCAACCGTGGTATCCTCTTGGATGTTGTAGACTCTCCTATTGTCTGACTTCATGTGTGGGAAGTCCCTTAGCAGATGTTCTTCTCCACATCCCCAACATTTCAATGGTTCTCTCTTTGTACTATCAGTCTTTACCGAGGCTGATCCAAAGGTTTTATTTCCACTCTAAGATGGGAATTTCTGTTGATTCACACTCTCAGTGGGAAAGCCCATCTTATAACTCTTCCCATAATTCTTAAATTTTGAGGGTTTAACCCTCTTCTTCTTCTTAAATCCCAATTTACCTTTCTTCTTCCAATTCTTGGGATATTTTGTCTTGTGGTTGAATTGTTCATAGCAGTACTTAGCCTTATGAATAACATCTTCCAAGGTCTTAGGTTCATCAAACTCAATTTTGTTTCGGAAGTATCCAGGCATCCCACAAAAGAACCGATGCATCTTCATATTTTCTTCCTTTATATAGGGCACATACCGTAGCAGCTCCAGAAACTTGTTGATATATTGATCTATGGTGAGTTGTCCTAGTTTGACTTCATAGAACTCCTTAGTCTTGTCGTCATAGTACCTTTCGGACAGATAGTTCTTCTGGAAGCATTTTTTTAGTTTTCCCCAAGACAAGTCATTTTCATGGATTCCATTCACATTTCTAAGGTCCTCCCACTAGATAAAAGTCATTCCATTCAAGTTAGATATGGCTATTCGGGCCTTCAAGTTTTCATAATAGTCATGAACTACGAAGTACTTCTTCAAACCAAGTATCCAATCTTCTGAATCTTACCCAATTTAGATTTCCCCATCTAAAGTGGGTGGCTTGGCTTTCTTAAATTCTTCAGGGTCACTACCCTTGGAGTGCTTCCTCCTCTTTCCTCTCTTATGAGAATGTGAACTAGTCTCATTGTTGGACAGTTTCTTGGAGCTTTTTGCTCCTTTACTAGAGGATTCTCCAAGTGAGTCTTTGGATTTGGCATGCCTCTTGGCTCCATGTTGGGCCTTCCTGGGAGTGCTTCTTCTTGCATTGTTGCTTTCAGGACCATGCCTTTGTATCTCAGGTAGACTATGGGTTTTCTCAGGCTGATGTTTGTACACATTACTGGTTGTTGGCTCGTGCTGCAATTACCTATATATATCTGATAGGTTTTTCAACAATACTTCATTTATTTCGGTTTGATTTTCTTGTTCTTTCATAAGCCCCTCATTATCGGCCGTAAAGCTTTGTAGCTCTGCCACGAGACGTATTACGGTTTTATCCAAGTCTAGAGGGGTTTCTACCACTCTCCTTTCATCAAACTCTTCTTCTCTGTTATGGGAGCCTTCTCCCATTTCATGATAGGTCACCATCCTCTATGCTTATAAGTTTTCTTGGAAATCCACTTACTCGTTAAGTGCTTATAATCGACATTTTATGTTAGTTACTTATCCATTAGATCATGGACAACATATAAAATAAAATTCTATAAGAAGAATTCAAATTTACTATTTAGCATATAATCACAACATCAAATCCATATTTAAACATGCAAAAACAACATAATGTCTCGTCCTTCTTTTCAATCATAAAGTTTAAATAAGCTCTCATGGATAGTGACGCAGGAGCATCATCAGTCTTGAGATTTGGTTGTTATTTGTTTACCCAATGAAGAATTCATTGAATTCAATATGTTAGGTAAAATAGTGAATCATGGACCCTTATATCAAAAGAACGATCAAGATCCACCATTGGATCATGGCATTCATGATCAAATAACCAGTGAGGTAAGATATAATCCCAATCCTTGATGACGATCGGATCAACGATCTACATCATTGTGCATCGTAGAAATAATCGTGGATTACATGTAAGGATCAACGGTTCAAGTCAAAGGCATGTAATTAAGTTACATGGGAGTTAATATAGAGTTACCATGCGTTGGTGGTATCGTAAAACCCACTAAGGGAGACGTGGTGGTCACTAAAGCCACATCGACACTCTTGAGGGTGGTTTCATTGCTACCTCCCGACCTCCCGCTATACTATGGAGAAACATGACTTGATAGAAAGTGGTAAATCTCCCAAAGGATTAACCACTTGGTCATTGGGATTGGTTTTATAGGAAAGGGATTAGCGCCCTGCCTATAGTGTTGGGATTGCTGGTTTGCACATGAGCCAGAACTGATTGTTTGAGGAATTTGGCATAATCCAAGAGGAATTTCGCGCCATTGATTACATTTTTTAATAAACTCTTATGAGTAGGGTAAGGTAAGGTGCCCTCCCCCTTAAAAGTTATTCTAAGAAAGTTTATCTGACTCTTTCATGAGCCCAAGTAGGCCAAGTGTTGTTGTGTGCTTTGATACCATTATGTAATACACCCAACTCCCTAAGTACCCTTTTAAGGGATGGGGTATTAAAATTTCACTTTTTCTCCATCATCTCAATACCCCTTATTGAGGGCACCATTGTTTTCTGCTCGTCAAGAGCTTTCCAACGACTATCATCATGCTTCAAACAAAGTTTTGGATCAAAATTTATGTTTTCTCAAAGTTATCGAGCCTCCATTGGCTCAAGGCCAACATGTTGCCACGTGGCATGCATGTGGCCTCTTAATATTCATGCCATCTGTTAGTCCCTAAAGTTGCACTTGACTATGAGAGGGAAAGCTAGGGCATCATCAGATTATTGCAAAAGTATTTTGAGGGTTTTTATGGTTTGATTTTTGAATAAGCTGGTTGAAAACTGGCTCAAGGTTTCAAAATAAACAAGAAATTCAGAATAAGAACAAAATATATCCCATTGACTGGTTAAAGGGTAATCACATAGATGAATTAGACAAATGAGGAAAAGGGAAAATGAAGTTGTCAATTTGTCAACCTCACATAAAATTCTTATCTCAAAATTTCATTAAAAAACAAGAACATCGACCTGAAATCAAAACTTGAAAATAATCACCACAACAAATTCTTTACTGTATCAATTGATAATCAAGAAAACAAATGCATTTCAATTTGAATAATGAGCTCAAGCATGAAGAGAGAAGAACAGAGTAGAAAAGAGAGTCTAACCATCCATGTGCCTTTGTTATTAAGTGTCAAATAGAACAAGAATGTCTTACAAGGAATTTCAAAACCAGGTCCCCTGGATCTCCAATTTTTCGACCTCCACGGAGTCTTTCCTCTGTCTACTTAAACTATCCAAAATATATCAGATCCTAATTTCTAGTATGATATTAATGATAAGATCTTATTAGCATCTATCTACTAGGGAGGTTAACTCAAAAAGAGCATTTACATTACAAAAATAGATATTAGCTCAACAACTTAATCTCGAATGATCCTTTCAATAATATATTTGATTATGCAAAATAGGAATTTGTTTGATCTAGTCATGCATTTCGATGTATTTGACTTTCATAAGCCAAAATAAGTAAATCTTGCCTTGTTCCCTGGTAAACATCAAAATTAAAAGTGTACCAAATCCTTCATAAAGCTATTAGGGTATGACAACATCACTAGCCTTGGCAGTCTTCTGTTTGAGCTTTGTGGTGAGTACGATGTTATGCCAATAGAGTTTGAAATTTATTTCTCTGAAGTCTTTGAGCAATGCTCTTTGATCTCTTTTCTTACTCTTGAAACCTTGAATCTTTTCTTGTTGCCTGGCACTCCATTGATCTATATGAGCCTTCTCTTTCTTCAACTATTTCACCATCTTTTGGAGTTCTCTGATCCTTTCTTTGTCAGTTATGACCTTAACCTTGAATTTAGGGAACTCTTTTGTAGGTGCAGGCTAATTAAGATCTATGGCAACCTCAGGTTCTTTCATTTTAATTTGGTATTTAGAAGCCAATCCTGAGTTGTGCTCTTCATCTGAACTAGTTGAATCTATGGCTTTAGGCATATCTGATATGTGGTCTGAATCTACAAGGTTTCTTTCTCTATTTTCATGAACCCTACTGATACCTTTAGCAAATGCTTTAGTTCTTGACAATCTGGAAGTAGCTCTTGTTACAGGTCCTGTAGGGAATGGAGCAGTATGCTTACCTCTTTCTGTTGGTTCTTTATGTAATGGAGGTTTTCATGCTTGTTATTTGATACCTGCTTTAGCGTCCTCATAATGATCTTCTACAAATATGACATCTTCTTTATTGATTAAGGGATAAAACATAGCTTTGGACCTTAGCCTGTATTTGGTGGTAACTCTAGTAGAATTTCTCCTAGCGTTTTGAGACACAAGCACATATTTCTTCTTTTGCCTTTTGACTACAACACCTTTCTTACTAGTTTCTGGTGATTTATGATTGACCGTGGTTTTAACATCATAATCTTCATCTGAATCTTCTTCTATTTTTACATCTTCCTCAGACAACTTTTCAATTTATGTATCCAATTTGGGTCTCTTACCTCTGTTGGTTCTTGTCGTCTTGATGTCAGAAATTTCCTCTTTAACAAGGGTTTCATCAACTGGAATACTCTGTCTTTGTGTAACAACTATTTTCCCTTTGCCTCTTTTTTGTTTTTTGGGTTGTGGATAAGGATTTATGGATTGGATCAACTAGTCCTGGGGTTTCTGTACTTCCCTCAGAGCAGAAACGACCAAAGTCTTAATTAGCACTTAATGAAACAGGTTACCCTTCGGCATCTTTGCCAGGTTTTTGAGTAGAATGTAAGGCAGATTTAAAGGATAGTCTCAGTTTAGATGCATTAACAACCTAATATGGTAGAGGTAAACCAGTGAAAATCTGCCTTCGCAGGTGATATACTTGTGGATAATGATTAAACCAGTGTGCCATTCTTGTCTAATCCAACTTTGAGGGACTCCCTTTCTCCAATCCGGGTTTTGCTTATCTGGTAGCAAAAATTGATTGACAAACTCCATGATTACATGCTCCTTTTTCCACCATCGTTCTCCTCCAACTACCAATCTGCAAGCTTTGGCGATGGATTGTTCTGTCACCGACATCAACAACTTTCCGATCTCCACTTCGAAACCATCAAAATTCTGTGCAAACACCATAGATACATGTTCGTCATAACCTTGGAAGGGGGTGAGGAATTCGAACCAACCAACATCTTTAAACCTTTGCGCCATCTACAGATATGCTTCAAGAAGCTCAACACCCTCGGGTTCCAATCTGACAATTTGCCCACTTCTCTTAGGTGCCATATCGATAATATGATGCTGCAACTCGACACTATCAGAAGTTGAATTTACAACCTGTAACTGTTAGCATACAACAATTTATTTTCAAAGATACATGCGCTTATAATTCAACAAAATCAGAATGACGAGTGACGGGATCAAATAATGATATTTGGGAATCGACCTAAATTGAAATCGGTCGTTGCAGGTACAGAATGATCCCATCATGTGACGGTTTGAACTGCAGAATTGATTCAAGTGATATCGTGGAACACATGTGAGTTATCAATCCACGATTTATGTAATCATAACAAAATCAGTGTGGCTTGCGCTTATCATGGCATGATTACATTAGCGTTACGGGAATAACGTTATTCTAGTAGCGCTATTAATGACTCGGAAAAAATTTGAATGTGCAGTATTCAAATAGGCATATGATGTCACAGATCTCGTAAAACCATGTCTAAAATCTCCAAACTCAAGGAAATTATTCTAAAAGCTAAAATGTGAAACATAACAAACTCAAAACAAAGATTAAATTCAAATGAAAACAAACAATGAAGTACAACTAGGGAGGGTTTTAGGATTAAAGTTGTTCACTAGATAAAAAACAAAATTAGAGACTAACACCATCCGATGTGGCATCTAGCACTGGGCATGTTAGGTTTAGGTGCTCAATCCTTTTTACTTATCTTCATCGTTGTCAAAGTTTTACCCCCACTGAGTCTCAACACTCCAACACTAAAATTTTCGATGACAATCCCATATCAGGACTACGTCAGATCCAACTATCCTTCGACCGAGCATCCTACGACTTTGGTTGCATCGGCCATCCCAACTAGCATGTGGGTTATCGACGACTCCCCAACCAAAGTTCTGACGACAACGCATCTAGATTTGACAGTTCAGATCTCTGCTCACATTGAATCGACGAACGATCAGAATCTATCGATGACTAGATCCTACAGTCCTAGGGCCAAGCATCCGATGACCCTAAATGTGTCGGCGATACTAGCTTGTGTGGGGAATAACACCCCTCCCATCTAACGTTTTTTATCTGACGGTCCTCAAGCCGCTCATCTAACGACTCATTGTTTCGCTGACGCCTTTATCGTCGTCGACATTCTTAGCTAACATGCAACCTTCCTAACCCTTCACATTTCACCGACGATACTTCAATGGACCAGATATCACCATTACCACATCCTCGACGAGATAGATGGTTATGAACAGTTCTCTTGAGAAACTAGGTGTTGACACTTGTTTTCCTCTAGGACACGCTAGCTTCCATGCTGACGAAACACGTGGCACTCATATCATGTCACAACCACCCCCTCAATATTCCAAAGGACCATGACACATTGCATAACCATCGTTCAACACGCGGAACTCCATGTGGACTTGATGTGGCATACACATCATCACAGATGTACTCGACTTGGTCGTTCATGTGTTGACACATGTCCTACTCGTGACATGCTAATCGCTAAGTTAACACCTCTGTCACCGTGAATTCACTCACCTTTTCCAATACTCACCAAGGGAAATGGTAGAGCCCTCATCGAATCAATGGCTATCATTCATTACGACCAACCTTCGATCAACAAATCAGATCTTTCCTCGAAGTTTCTCTTGTCAGAGAGCCTTGTAGAGCTTGCGACAGATCAACGGTTATCGTTTCATTATGGCCCTCTCCAATTAATGACTCAGATCTTCCTTCAGAGTTTCAAATTAACACATGTCCACCTATATACACACTGGTTTCCACCTATCTTGACATGTGTCCCTGCCATCGGGTCGTGACACCTAGCACTTATAATCCAACACAAGGTCCTTCCTAAAGAGTCGATTATACTTGACACATGGCACAGTTCCCTCATGACACATGGGTCGACCTTCGTATGCCACGTGGACCAATTGCAATTGGTCATGTCATCGTTGGGTGTATGGTTCTTTTTAATTCGTAAGCGTATAACTCAAAACCAATGGCCAGGATCTAATATTCCTTTTGTGATCTACGGTCTTGATCATCCCTTAAAGTTATTCCTTCAGAGTGCATCTCCTTCGGGTCTGGAACTTACTCCGAACGACATCCTCTAAAGAACATATAGGATTAGTTTTTTCACTGGATCAATGACTCATATCAAATCTCACGCTTGCTCTGATTAACAGTCTAGATCTCCCCTTAGAGCCCCTCATCGGAGCCCATCTCCGTGACTTACTTCGAATGGCACCCTACAATGGATGGTGGGGATCTATTATCTCACCAAATCGACGGTTGAGATTTAATCCTGCCCCAACACCGATAAAGGGTCCAGATATAATGGCCATGCCAAATTGACAGTCACGATTCCTCTAGGGCAAAACAAGGATTTTTCTCAGGCTTAACAGTCCGGTCCAAGACTTAGCCAAATTTTCACGAGGGTTTTCTCCAGTCCTTTTCAAGACTTTTGAGTTTTTGAGAACTCTCATCTAGGTCTAAGGGATTTCATTTCCTACCCAGGATGCCTCTGTTTTACCTTATCCTATAAGGAGTCCCTTGTTTCAGGGATCCAAACATGGAGACACAGAGGTGCACACACACACACACACAAATCAATAGCCACAACGACACTTACAATAAGCATGGATGTTGGGTCATCTTTCAACTTATTTTATAACTGAGATTTGAGTCATTTACATACTCAAATGAATATACAGATTCATGGCCCAAGATTTCAACAGATAAAATACTGGAAGCTATTTCTAAAGACAGAGACTACCATACAGACCATGGGAGACTATGTATTTTCCTTTCAACACACATAATATATATAAAAGTTACTTGTCTACCAATTTTGGGAGATGTCGACGACTACTGAAGGGTATGTCGCTCTCCTTCCAACCATAGCCAAGGCTACATTATGCACATCTACAACGAGCCACCCCTGAGCCAGGATACAATGTCATGAGGAAATTTCTCAACAAAATTAACTAGGTACCTTTGTTCTTTCTTGTCAAATTAGATTGTTCTTTGTCTCTCCTTTTCCAGTGCTAAGACTTTTTCCCAACCGTGTGTTTGTCTCCTTGTCTCTGTCCCCTTCCTCGTCCTCTATCCCTCTTTTTTGTGTATCTCTCCCCAAGACTTCGGGGTAGCGTCAGAAGATTCCCGACGGGACTATGCCCATTTCTGTTGTTTATTTATAAAAGGACTCCCCAACCATCAGCTTGATTGGTAATCAAAATTTTGGGCAGGGACGGTTCAAGGTCTGCGCTCTTTTTCATTTTTGGCAGAGTGACTCATTTAAACTAGTGTGGGTCACCCTCTTTCACCATTCCTCTCATGGCATCGTAACCCATGAAGGCAACCCCTTCAACAATAGCTCAACATATCCCTATTGCATTAAAAAGAAAATATGCACATTACAAAATTAATTAAAGGTCCATTATCTTTCAAGGGTCACATAACAGGATGTCTATAGTTTTGGTCACGATAATTATTATATTTACAGACTAGGGGAAACATGGGTGTTACAGATGGATATCGAGATAGTCTTTCATGGTTATTTACAAACAAACAAAGCAATATTGTAAAACAGGTCATTAGGAAAATTATATTTTTCATGGGATTTGCTTCAAACATAAATAATATCTCAACGAAGAAAGGTGAATTTGGTGGGGTAAAAACTCGAGACTAACTTTCCTTCATTAAAGTGATTATTTTTTTTATATTTTTGTATTGGTATACATCTTTTTGGTATTTTTTTGTTACAGTATGTTCTATCTCTAATGTTGATAATGATTCCTTTTTTGTTACAGTATGTTCTACCTCTATTTCTTCTTGACAACTTTGACAATAACATAAAACAATTCATATATGATCTTCGCAAATACATGAGGTAAGTAACGATTTATATGAAAAAAAATTGTTGCAGATCATAATACTTGTGTTTTACTTGCAATGTATACACTTAAACATGTGATTTTCTTGCATCATGTGTAGGTGGTTGTAATCTAAAGAAGTCCATAAAGAAGATATAAATTATTGGAGGAGAGCACTTACTCGCCTAATGTGTGAGATACAAAAGTACCTACCTCCAAGATTTTTCAATGCACACGAACACTACCTCATACACCGAGTTGAGGAGATTGAAATGTGTGTACCTGTACACACAAGGTCAATGTGGATAGTGGAGAGGCATTTAAAATCATTGAAATCCCTTGTGAGACAAAGAGTACATCATGAGGGTTCTATGGTGGAGGGATATATGGTATATCAATCCTTGGTGTATATTAGTCAGTATCCTCCTAAATTAGCAGCAAATATGAGTGTGCCTCTCATCTGGGATGTCAACTCCATCAAGAAATTTGAAGGGAAGGTCTTATTGGGGAAAGGTAGAATGAAGAAAGTGAAAGTTAATTAGAACGTAGAGATCTACAATACTTGTGTTTATTCGTTTTTATATATATCGTACCTATTTAATTTTTATTCTTCCATCAATTATTAAGCTTTCCATGGTACCTAATTATTGACGAATTGTTATTTTTTCAAATAGTTGGTCAAGAGTGGGATGCACTACATTTATACCTTATAAATGAATTTATAAGGTATGGATAGAATGATGTATATGATGTTATGGTAGGTTATCATTGGAAGGGGTCGCTACATTGGTTAAAGAGGCTCATCGTAATCAATATACCAATCTTACACAGACGGAAATTGATTTATCATGTGGTTCAAATGATAAACAAGCAAGCATATTTACCCACATTTTTTTACTTATTTTCTATTATATTAATGTATGTTGTCTGTTATTTTCTTAAAATATTTACTAATTCTAAATATGTTAATTAACTAACAATGCATTTTTTATGTTGCGCATAATGCAATTGAAACACCACAACGCTATGCGGTGCAATGGTCGTAAATTTCGCATCAAAAATTTGGATGACAAGAAAAAAACCTTTGATCGTGGCATAACGACAATATTTCAGGTCACTGAGGTTTCCTCTAGAAGTGACATGCATCCAGAGGTATCTAAAAATAAATACTATGGGTATTTGAATGATATACTTGAATGCGACTTTAAATCCTTTAAATTAGTCATGTTCGATGTCAAATGGTACATGTTACAAATGAATGAAAGAATTGTTATTGAGCATGAGAATGGATTTACCATGGTTAATACAAGGACACTTGAGTTGGGTACCAAGCTTTATGTTCTTCCACGCCAATGTGAGCAAGTATTTTACTCAGATGTTCCAGGTAAAGCAAGATGGTCATATGTTGTTAGATATGATCTAAGAGGAAGGCCTGTAAAGTATAATGTAGTGGAAGAAGAGGATATTGAAGAAGAAGATGATGCATAGGAGCAAATAGATGTGTTAGATGAAGAAGTCAAAGAAGTTGAGCTAGATGTAGATGAAATATTCTCGAGGATCATATCGACGATGAAATTATCGAAAATGACACCTATGATTATGTTGATATTCTCAACCCTTTCAACGTCGATTCCGGACTAGATTATGAATTGAATGATACATATTTGGAGTTGGACGAAGAAGAAGATCATTGATATTGAGTTCTTGATATGTAGATCTGGGTATGTGATTATATATTTTCTATGATTTATTCTCTTTAAAGTATTTTCTTATATGGGTCAATTGTTTGTTGTTAGGTTTTATGACATATTCTTATATATATCATTGGTTGGTTATAAGTCATTGACCTTGATTTCTCTCATAACCCACCAACCTATAACCTCCTAACCCATTTTGAACACGTGTTGATTGATTTTAAATATCAGTAAATATTGATAATCTACCACAACTTTTTAACCCTCCACCCAGTAACATTAGTAACTTTCTAACCCTCCACCATCATCCGCCACAGGAACCATGTGCATGCTCTAAAACCACTACCTAGGCCCTAAATGGAATCTTTGAGATGCAAGTGTCATATGGCAGCCATTACAACAACACATACTTGTTTTTGGGTGGACATGGTTTAAGGTCAGGGGCTAAGAGTTAGGGATTGAGGAGTTAGGGGGGTTAGGGGATTTAGTGGCTATAGGGGGTTACGGGGGTTTATAGGCCAAGTGGGTTATATGTAACTATATAACACATATTATTTATGAATTTAAATATAAATTATATTAAAAACAAATAACAATTAAAAAATAAACAAAAAACAAAACTCAAAGATAAAAAACACACTATGGCGCCAAACCCCTGACCAAATAAACCCACTCCAAACTCGTTGACCACTGCATTGATCTACCCCACCTGCTAGTACGAAGAGTGCATAGAGGAGAAACCTGTTGAAATTTGCATTGGATCGACCCCACTTGTCAGTAAGGAGAGTGGACAGAGGAGTAGACCTGTACAAGGAGAAATCGACCCCACTTGTGCGTCCAAGGAGGGATCGACCCCACAATGTTTTTAGTATGTAGCGTCGTTGTTGATGTAGATAAAGAATGTAGATCCTATTGTTGTTTGTTCAATATGAAATGGTTTACAATGGCTTTGTTTGAGTTTAATTCACATCAAGTTTTCCCTCTCATTGAGTCCTAAATTTCGGTTCGATACCTTATACACTGCATCTTTTTTTCCATATTTTTGTACACGAAACAAAGAGAAAATAGGGTTTTAAATGAAAATTCAACATACACGATCAAACCAAAAATATAGATCCAAGATCGACGGTCTCAGTTTACTTTGGCTGGTGAAAGTGCATGCTGGATAAAAAGGGGTCGAAGGCCTAAATTATAAACCATTGTATTAACGGTTGATAATGTGGCATATCCTTATTCATTTTGGTATGCATAGTGGTATGATCAACCACTTTAGCTCGGCCCCAAAATTTGCAAATGGATGACATCTAGCATGGTGATGTAATCCAAATAAAAAAGGTGTCATGTTGATGTAATTCAAAGGTTTTTTAAAAAAAAACTAAAACAATAAACCTGACCCAAAGGTAAATGAATATGGTAAAATTTGTTACAAGTACAGTAGACTCGAGTAAAAGTAATTAAATTCTCATTCGACAAATAGGTCCGGGTAGTATTCTCATTTCCTTATTTCAAATCTGTTCTTATTGTTTAAAATAAGGATAGATCAAGAAATATAGTAAGTCTAGTCAACCATCAACCTCTAACGAAAACGTCCTAATTGATCGTGATTGTGAAATTTTTGAAATTGTTTTGTCACAGTTTGATTCTTGTGAGTTAAGTAAGTTAGCCTATGATAGATTTACGGATTTGCATGATTATTTACATATTTGCGAATCAAACTTGGGTAAATTCATCATTCCCTAAAGCTATCTTTCTGACAAAAGGGTCGTGGTCTCTGAAAAATGTGTCCATTATATTCCATATCAATGCCGAGTCTATTACAAAAATGTTATCTCTTCCCGAAATCCTTAACTCTAAGACTTGGAATCAGTTAAAGGCTTTGGGTGTCAATGTTCGTACTTTTATAATTATGGATGCTAGAAAGGTATTAACAAAGAAGAATTTGGTTCAACATCCTCAAATTAAATGTAGTTAAATTCAGAGAAGTATTGAAACCTTCATGAAAAGATACAAGGAATTAGTTGAAATGGCACTGCCTTCATGTTGGTATAAAAATAGAAATGTTATTCAGTGGGAAGCAATATCTAAAGATATGCTAATAAAAATAAGGGATGATATAACTAAATTTCAAGTTATGGATAGTGTCTTGAAAGGTCAAATTATTGTCTGGAAGTTAATAGATGATTTTCATTTATTATGGAAAATCAAAACTTGATCTCCTAATATTCCATCATATGATAGATATACAGAGCTTGATATAACTTCCAGAAAAATGGTCAAAGCCCGAAGAATAAATGCCTGGAACTAGCTAAGCTCATACCTTGTTAGGAAATTTTTCCAAATGTATTGTGTTCTATACTCTGTTCTACACATGCATGTACTATGTTCTATACATGCATATACTATGTTAAATAAGGGAAATGCAAATAGTGACTTGGTTTTAAAAACAAATATTCAGTTGTTGGGTATTTCATTATCGCTTGTCCTTCTTGGCTTCATGGTTCATCATTATAATGACATACATAGAATTTACAAAATAAAGAATGACATTTTTTTTTCTTTGATGAAAATATGGTATAGATGAGATTTTTCAGTAGAGGTATGACTTTAGAAAAATTTATGCACAAATGAATGGTGTTTGTAGGGAGATGAATGAAAATGGATGTTGACACCACAACTTCAACCACGAAGGAGAACAAAGAAAGATGCACATTTTTTATGGAATATATACAACGATACGAGGTAAGCACGATATTTTAAAAATGTTGTTTATCACATATATGGTATTTATTGTTACCTTCGTATGGATGAATGTTATATGTTTTGTATGTACAAAACCACATATCTGGACACACTATTTTTTTCATTTACCTTTAAATTTTGTTTTTCTACTTTCTATGCATGAATCGTACTATGCCACTTTCAATTACTTTCCAGTAGATAGATTGGGTATGGGTAGTTGAGAGTGATGTGAAGGGGGGGAGGGGCCAAATGAGCTTCCACCTTCACATGGTAGGCCATGTTCGGTAGAGAATACAATATTCTCGAAACCAAGAGAATCTCATTCAAGTATTCCATTTTAGTCTTTCTAGAGTCTCATGCATGTTGATATGTTTGTTTATTTATTTAATTATTATTCAGTCATATAACCTTTTATTCTCTGATGATTTTTGCAAGTCTTCACAATGGAAATGCAACTAACAACTAGCCTGTGTGTGATATGGTTGTACAAGCTCCTGCCTCATCGAGCTCATGGACACAAGTAGTTAGTACTCATTTTACCACTTTAGTTAGTGTGTGTGCACAATTGCCAAAGATTCATGTATATTTCAACCCTTTACTAAATTATAGGCACAAATCACCCTAATATACAATCTTTAGGGTTTACAACAAATTTGTGATCCTGTAACTTGTAACTTCTAAATTACCAACACCATACATGGATTTTTCTTCCTAGGGCGTTCATTTTTCATCATGCCCTGTTTTCATGCATTTTTATGCATGTTTTTGCATTTACGAGGCAACTTTTAGCCTTTACGCACATTAGAGGGTTTTAGGTTTCAAAATGCACAACTAAAGTATGAATAGATGTAAAATGATAAAATCCAAACTCCGCAATTTGAACCACTCAATTTGGAGGTCATATGAGTCTTAGGCGTGCATTTTACAATAAGACGGTGTTACCTTAAATTTTATAAAACGTCTTGAATCTTGGTTCAAGGTAGAAGTCCTTAGTCATTTTAAAATGCACTCTAGATGAAATATATAGATTTAGAATGTTATTAAATTCACCCCAAATCTTAGATCACTAAATTTGGAGCTATATAGAAGCACGGGCATGCATTTCCATTAGGTCACTTTCTACTGTTTTAGTCTCTCAATTTACAAGGTAGACTTTGCCTCTTTTACACAACAACCACTTTTATGTTTGCAAATAAAAATATAAATCTGTAAACATGGATGAAATTATAAAAGACACCCTCAGAAACTTGAATCACTCCAATCGCAAGTGTGTAAATACTTGGGCGTGCATTTTTGTGAAGCGTCATGTGCATTTCCACACAAATGAATAAATTACAGTTTAAAAGCAAAACAATTATTTTAATCATTCATGGATTCCATTTTGTTCTTTCTAGAGTGTCGTAAATGTTGATATGTTCGTTTCTTTATATAATTATTATTCATTCATATAACATTTATTCTCTGATAATTTCTACAGGTCTTCGCAATGGAAATGCAACTAACAACTAGTTTATGTGTGATGTGGTTGTACAAGCTCATGCCTCATCGAGCTCATGGACACATGTAGTTAGTACTCATTTTTTTCACTTTAGTTACTATGTGTGCACAACTGCCAAAGATTCATGTATATTTCAACCCTTTACTAAATTCAAGGCACAAATCACCCTGGTATACAATCTTTAGGGTTTACAACAAATATGCATTCTTGTAACTTGTAACTTGTAAATTACCGACACCATACATGGTTTTTTTCTTTCTAGGGCATGCATTTTTCATCATGCCCTATTTTCATGCATTTTTATGCATTTGTTTTCCATTTACAAGGTAGCATTTAGCCTTTGCGCACCCTAGAGGGTTTTAGGTTTAAAAATGCACAACTAAAGTATGAATAAATGTGAAATGATAAAATCCAAAATCCACAATTTGAACCACTCAATTTGGAGGTCATATGAGT
Organism: Picea sitchensis; assembly: GCA_010110895.2. Lineage (NCBI taxonomy): Eukaryota > Viridiplantae > Streptophyta > Pinopsida > Pinales > Pinaceae > Picea > Picea sitchensis. The sequence goes on from SNQJ01S0001636.1 coordinate 366,607, forward strand.
CTTAGGTGTGCATTTTACAATAAGACAGTTTTACACTCCATTTTACAAAAGGTCTTGAAACTTGGTTCAAGGTAGAAGTCATTTGTCTTTTTAAAATGCACTCGGGATGAAATATATAGAGTTGGAATGTTATTAACTTCACCCCAAATCTTAGATCACCAAATTTGGAGGTATATAGAAGCATGAGCGTGCATTTCCATTAGGTCACTTTCTACTGTTTTGGTCTCTCAATTTACAAGGTAGACTTTGCTCTTTTACACAAAAACCACTTTTATGTTTGCAAATGCAAATCCAAATATGTAGACAAGTGTGAATTATATAAGACACCCTCAGAAACCTGAATCACTCAAATTCCACGTCTGTAAAGAGTTGGTTGCGTGTTTTTGTGAAGCCCAGCATGCATTTCTGCACAAACGCAGAAATTACAATTTAAAAGCAAAACAAGTATTTTGCTCATTCATGTATTCCATTTTAGTCTTTATAGAGTCTCGCACATGTTGATACATTTGCTTATTTATTTAATTATTATTTAGTCATATAACCTTGTATTCTTTGATGATTTATGCAAGTCTTTGCAATGGAAATGCAACTAACAACTAGCATATGTGTGAAGTGGTTGTACCAGATCTTGCCTCATCAAGCTCGTGGACACAAGTAGTTAGTACTCATTTTACCACTTTAGTTAGTGTGTGTGCACGGCTGTCAAATATTCATGTATATTTTAACCCTTTACTAAATTCTAGGCACAAAACACCCTAGTATAAAACCTTTAGGGTTTACAACAAAGCTACAATCTTGTAACTTGTAATTTACCAACACCATACATGGATTTTTCTTCCTAGGGCATGCTTTTTTCATCATGACATGTTTCATGCATTTTTATGCATTTGCAAGACAAATTTTATCCTTTTCGCACACTAGAGGGTTTTAGGTTTCAAAATGCACAACTAAAGTATGAATAGATGTAAAATGATAAAATCCAAACTCCACAATTTGAAACACTTAATTTGCAGGTCATATGAGTCTTAGGTGTGCATTTTACAGTAAGACGGTTTTACCCTCCATTTTATAAGAGGTCTTGAATCTTGGTTCAAGGTAGAAGTCCTTAGTCTTTTGAAAATACACTCTAGATGAAATATATAAATTTGGAATGTTATTAACTTCACCCCAAATCTTATATCACTATTTTTGGAGCTATATAGAAGCATGGGCGTCCATTTCCATTAGGTCACTTTCCACTGTTTTCGTCTCTCAATTTACAAGGTAGACTTTGCCTCTTTTACATAGTAGCCAATTTTATGTTTGCAATTGAAAATATGAATATCTAGACAGGTGTAAAATTATCTAAGACACCCTCATAAACGTGAACACACAAAATGCAGGTGTGTAAATACCTCGACGTGCATTTTTGTGAAGCCTAACGCACAAATCACCCTAGTATGCATTCTTTACAGTTTAACAAATTCATTGTCCTGTAACTTGTAACTTGTAAATTAACAACACCATACATGGATTTTTCTTCCAAGGGTTTGCATTTCTCCTCGTGCCCCATTTCCATGCATTTTTTTGCATTTACAAGGCAAATTTTAGCCTTTATGCACAACAGAGGGTTTTTTGTTTCAAAATGCACAACTAAAGTATGAATAGATGTAAAATGATCAAATCCAAACTCCACAATTTGAACCACTCAATTAGGAGTTCATATGAGTCTTAGGCGTGCATTTTATAGTAAGACGGTTTTACCTTCCATTTTACAAAAAATCTAGATTCTTGGTTCAAGGTATAAGTCCTTAGTCAGTTTAAAATGCACTCCGTATGATATATGTAGATTTATAATGTTATTAAATTCACCCAAAAATGTAGATAACTAAATTTGGAGCTATATAGAAGCATGGGTGTGCATTTCCATTAGGTCACTTTTTATAGTTTTGTTCTCTCAATTTACAAGGTAAAATTTGCCCTTTTACACACCAGCCACTTTTATGTTTGCAAATGAAAATCTAAATATGTAGACAGGTGAAAAATTATTTAAGACACTCTTAGAAACTTGAATCACTCAAATTGTAGGTGTGTTAAGAGCTGGGCATGCATTTTAGTGAAGCCTGGCTTGCATTTCTGCACAAGGGCATAAATTACAGTTTAAAAGCAAAACATGTATTTCTTAAGTGTGACTGTGCATTTTTAGATGTGGAGGCTCTAACAATATTGTATTAGGGTTTTATGCAACAATAGAAACCCTGATCTTAATCATTTATATCATCATATATTGAGAACATTGTCATCTACATCTAGATCAACCTTTTCGACTTCTTAATCTAACACATTTATCCACTCCATATGTCTAATGCAATTTGATTTATTTTTTTAATTTCATATGGGCGTTGGACATCCGACTCCATATTATTCATCGAAGGCACGAAAGAATTTTGGCGGATGGTTTATGTCTATTACTCCAATTTCATACAGGACTTGGAGTTCTCATGCATCACCACTCTGACAGATGTTGTTGACCATGGCATCTCGCATCCAATGAATGCATCACACCATATCGTAGGATTGTCGACAGAATGTGCCCTCTAGAGAATCACCATGCCGACATAGGTCATCGACCATAAAGTCCTAAATTCGATGGCGTATGTATCAAATTTTCAAAGGTACTTACACGCATCTATGTCGCAGTAACGATTTGGTGAAACGACGATGAATTGGTTGATGACGGTTTCTTGAAAAATGCCACGTGGAAGACTAATGTGTCACTGTACCGACAATGTTATGTTGGTCGTAATTGCGATGATTCAGTGTTATGAACATCTATTTCGTAAAATATGTCCATAGTTGCCACGTGGCAGTTTGGTAGATCAGATGTCTGACATAATGTTAATGTCATCGTGAGTGTGACGAAAGGGGTTCAACTAATAGTTGGAATTGGGTTTGTCGAATGCCAGACAAGAGTCCTTCGGAAGGGTGTTGGAAAATGAGCCAAATGTACTAGTGTGTTTACCATGTTTTCGTGCCTAGAATAATTTCTTGATTTCAGCTAAGCCAGGGATGGGAAAGATCTCTTTTCGTAGGATATTGAATGCGAGTTGGGTTGGATAGGGCCTTTTAAAAAAATTGTGGATGGTCATGTTAGGGGAATGCCTTCCTTATTTATTTTGCATGAGAGTATTGTATTTTTAGAGAACGAGACATAATATCACTAAATGTTTCACAGGTTTTGCTTATTTCTAAATGGAAATTAGTTAAGAAAATGTGGGGGTTTAAAGAAAATATAAATTTATACACCCATTGAAATAATGAATGGCCCCTCGGGGATACAAGGTTGGAGTTTTTCATTAAATTCAAGGTTGTGAGTTGTGTGTTTGGAGGGTTCATGAGTTTATTCATGTTCATTGCATGGATTTCGATGCACATGGGGCCAACCCAAAGAATGCCCCCGAAGATAAGAAAAAATACTCTTTTACCCTTACTAAAAAAATGTGAAATCTTTTGATTAATTGGTCAAATGGACAAAGTAAGATGTTTGTCCTTGGTCATGCGAGGATTGTCAACAATCGATGATCATACAAGGATTTTAGCCAATAAAAGGTTGGAACTCTACCTTTTCGATTTTTATTTTGCCATCTTATCAAGTTTAGTGGCCAAGTGGCAAAAAGGAAGAGGTGGAAAATCCTTTTCTAGCCAATGAGAGGTTATGAAAAACAAAAAGAATCTACTTCGTACAAGATGGGGTGGGATTCTCACCTAGAAAATGAAAAATGGTAGCTCGAGGGAGATTTGTATAGCTTATGTGGGTTGTAGTAGCCTTGGGAATCTTTGTGTACTTCTTGAGCTCATTTGATGTCGACACGCTCGAGGAGAAAGTAAAATGCTGATAAAATAGCCTAATTTTTCTTTTTATAAAATGAATTTGACCTTTTGGCCACCTTTTTCGAACTTTTATAAGGGTCAAATCAAATTTTGTCACATGTGCCATAACTTTGACTTAGCCCAATACATGATCAATGGCATGATTTTGGAAAAGTTAATGAACTCATGATGTATTGTACCTTGAGAAATTTTGTTCACATGCAACAAAGGGTTCCTATTGAGTCAATATAAGTTTATGTTATGTAAGATAAAAGGATGTTGTCACATGGTTTCAAAGTTTGGTGGATTGTTGTGTATCGCGAGAGAAAGTACTTTCAAGTGTGATGTATCACAGGGATCAAAAACTTCTAGAGACACAATATGTTGCAACGAAAACCACTTTCACTACAATGTAACGTGACCTCAAAAGTTTTCCAACATTGAAATGTATCATACTAGAAGAAAAGTTTGAAGGTCATAATATGTCGCAAGAAATGAAAACTTCCAAAGCTACGAAACATCAATTTTTTTCATAAAATTTTCATAGCCCTTTTCTATCACAAAGAAACAAAATTTCATGTGATGTGATGTGTCACACCAAATTAAGTTTTCTTATGCCATATCACACCATGGAAAGTTTTCATGCGACGCAATAAAGAATGATTTCCACGTTTTTCAGGGCCACGACAAGGTGAATTTGCTCAAAATGAGTCAGAACAAAGGATCAAAAGCAACTTCTAAGGCTTGATGAGATCTTTGAGGAGTGTTGGAGACATTATACTGAAAAATCTTCTAAGTGACTATCGAGGTTCAAAACTTTGAAAAGGAAGGAGGGTCCCCAATCCTCTTTTGCCTTCTTCAAATGATAAATACGAAAATGGTATGGGGAAGTTGTTGGTTGCTTAATAATTAGTGACACACTATAGGAAACCATGAATATTTGCAACTAAGATTTTAGATAGTCACCAATTCTATTAAGATAAAATGTACCTTTAGTAGGGAAATATTCCTTCAGCTCAACGGGTTCCCACCATACCTTGCACTTCATATTAGCTAAATGATTGTTCACTTCGAGCCTGAGAAACTTACTAGTCATAACTATAAGGCCAAAACATGGAGTTCTTTCTTGACTTGGTTCTTCCTTAGATACCAGTGTAGTGTCACAAGGTTGTTACAGACAAGAGATGTTGAAGGTTCACACGAATTTATTCATGTTCTCTTGGTGTTGCTCCACTGACAATAAGTGTCCATATCCTCGACAGAGTCACCCTCATATCACATGCCTCCCTCCATTTCCAATGAGTGTCTTTAGCCCCGACAAAGATACTTGCATGTCCCACACGATTTGAAATGTCTTTCCCAAGCCTTTACCTTTTGAATTTCTTTTCCTTTTGAGAAAAGTGTGGATGCAGGATCTCTATCATCCTTTAAAGGTATGTGGGATGATACCTATTATCCAATAACTATTCTAGATTTATCTATTTTAATGATAAGCATCTTCACTGTATGTAAATCCTTGGGAAATCCTGATCTGAAAATCCTTAGTTGTTAATTATTTCTTAAGTACACATTAAACATCCAACCAGATTCAAGAAAATGAAGATCGTCACGACTATTTGCAAAACAACATGTGAAAACGCTTACTTATCCAGAAACTTCATTAATATTGATACATATAACTTGTGGAAATATGAGAGATAACACAAAAGAAAATAAAAGAACTAAGAAGGCAAGAGTTGATAATGGAGTTTACCCCTCCCGGGATACATCTATGAGTCCCTTTTCAAACAGTGAGACCACTCTTCATTAATTTCAAATATGCTTCTTTTACAATGATGACTTACAATACCAAATTTGAAGACACCCTTCAATTTTGTTGCTCAATCCCATAAACAGAGGTTACCACTAAATTCCTCACTAAATTATGAGAAAAATGAGTATAAACTTGACTATGTTCTGAACAGGTGCTTAAAGACTCCCTTTTGCACGCATAATGAGACTATGGGTCTCGTACATGAAAAATTGGACTAAGACATTAGACATAGCACTTTTAAATAGAAACAACATCACCATCAGATTCCTTTCGAGGTTCTGAGAAAAATGAGTATAAATACTTTATAAGTTTCTCAAAGAACTCAATAAAGCGCATAATGAGACACCCAAAATAGGAACACCTCTTGCACGTAAAATGAGGCAACTCTACATGAAATTTTATGCAAGGCACTCTTGGAATGAATTCCAATTTTCTGGCACACACCTCCATGTCTTGTCACATTGGTACGAGAGCTGGTTAAATAGGGCGCGGGGCTAACCTCTCGCCTGAACTTCGTGGCCCACATTAAATGTTTTATTGTTGGAATCCTCTAATAGAAGGTGCCTTTGGCACAATGGTTAGAATGTTGGCATGCGAGGGAGAAGGTTGCGGGTTCAAACCCGTGGACCTCTCCCCATTTAGCGCTTTTGTTATAACTATATGATATATATAGTATATTGTTTGTTTGTTTGTTGGAATATGGTTGTTAACCCTTGCGATTGTCTAGTATGGTTATATTGGATAGCATATAAACCATGGGTCGGGGGCTTAGCCCTCGACCCTTTTTTCCATCGAATATACCATTTAACAAGCTTAAATAACTTTAATGCCATATACAGTTAAGTCGTAACCATGTGGCGTGATCGTAAGCCATTGGATAAGTATGCGAGAGACTCAGGTTTGATCCTCCCGGCTCACAACCATATTTTGTTCAACCTTAACCATATTAAGCCAATGGGACACTGCCACGTGGAAGTCTCTCATCGGTCCACTTTGTAGACTCCACTTGTACGATCAAGCCACATGTCATCACATGATGCGTCCATGTCACAACTCGATCAGTTGTACAACCCTACCGACTCGGCATGTTACCTGCCATGTGTTACGTCGTGAGGTTGCCACGTCAACATCGTATGACTTGTATGGACATGCCACATGTCACCCTTCCACTGGTGCCACGTGGCACCCCCTTTTGGCCTTCTAACCTTGTTTTATGAGAACTTTGAAGAGCAATATCTTTCTCATACGACGTCTGTTTGAGGCAATTCATGTGTCGTTGGAAAGCTCTACGCAATGGAGTCATTTTCAAGAGCATTTGAGATAATTAGTTTTTTAGTGTTCTAGATCCTCTTGGATCAACTCCATCGAAGGTGGTAACATTTTTGTCGTCGTTGCCAGGGATAAAGTCCGTTGCTTGATTTTTGTTTGGGATTCATCTTGAATGATTATTCAGTTGAGAGTGTTGTGAAAGCTAATTTAAATATCTCATATAGAGACTCCACATAAAGAAAATACAACTAAGAAATACACTACAAGAATAAATCCTCAAGGTTTAATTTGTCTTGTGCCTCAACCTACTATAGTCTATAGACGAAGAATATATAAGCTTAAACTAAGAAGCTAATATTCCACTAGGGCTCAAAACATTGCAATATATAAGAAGACTATTTGTTGATAATTCAAGTGTCCTTAATGAGATCAAATGGCCACTCCTTGGTTGATTCATTATTACAAAACATTTGATTTCCTTACTATTGTTGGTCAACCCCATGATTTACCTAAGTCACTGGAAAATAGCCTTTGTTTCATGGTGACAATGTTATTAGCGTTAGTGATCATTAGGATGCTTTCTTGGATTTTGCTAGAACTGCTAAAGTTGAATATCTTGATGTGTTTTATAAATGTTTTTCTCTATCATTGAGGACAAATTCTAGAAAATGGTTTACTTGATTGTCTGATAATAGTATTAATTGTCTTAATGCTTATAAAGATGCTTTCTTTGGTAGATGGTTGGAAAGAAGAGATAATGAGTTTCTTTTGAATGCTCTAACTAATATGAGGATAAATGAAAGTGAAATTATGGATGAATTTAATCTCATATTTGATAAAATGATTTAAGATATCCCTTAAAGTCATCAACCTACCTAACCACCATCTTGTTGTATAATCCAAATATCCTAACCCATCCTAGAGCTAGGGCAATTCCTAAGCCAAGAATAGTCCATAGTGTCGATCCTGCCTCTAATCCTTTAGTTGCTATCATGGAAGCAATAAAGAGACTAGAGATTAATTTCACACAAACAATTAATGCATTGTAGAATATGGTTGTGCAAATGGAAAGGAATGAACAACATAATAGGTTCCCCCTAGGAATGAGTCCTCTTCTTATTTCCAAGCTTGTAGAGATTGCCATGAAGAAAATAATTGTTCAAGGTATTTAGATATGGTCAAGAATGAAGCAAATTCTCAAGATGACGATAACTATTTGAATTCTTGCAACAATATGTTTGAAAAGAGGAAGTCTTACGCCTTTTCCCAAGAGAATATGCAAAAAGCTAAGGATATGGCCATAGAATTGGAGAGAGTAGCTATAATATTTGGTGAAGGGCCATCCCAAGAGGAAATCCAAAATATGTGGGGTAATATATATAAAGAAGTGACTTATCAGAGAAGAAAAGGCAAGCCTCCTCGAGGAGATCAACAAGGCTCTACAAGATTTCCTAAGAAAGATAATCAACCTAAGGTACAAAGTATAAAGGGGATTTGACAAGTACTCCCCTTGAAATAAATTTGGTTGTAACTAATTGGGTGAGTAATGCTAAAGTGCCTATCCTTCTGACCGAGCTAGCAAATATTCTTTCCATAAGCAATCATTTAAAGGTATCTCTTGGGCTTTAAGAGACTAATCAACCAAGTCAAGTTGTGGACAATAATGAAGATTGCCCTATTGTTCTCCAAGCCATGACACATGAAGGAAAAATGAATGGAAGTCATTTACCTTTCTACGTATCATTAATAGTGAATGACTTGCTCCTACATAATTGCATGTTGGGTTCCAAAGCCTCAACCAATGTCATGTCACTTAAAGTCACGAATCAATTGGAATTGAAAACCATTAGACATTACATAAATGTATGTACAATGGATTGTAGAGAGATTAAAGTAAGTGGTTTGATCAAATACCTTCATGTTAAGTTGGCAGTTTACCCGAACATCTCTTTGTTGACAGTTGTAGTTGTTATATATGTCTTGGATGCACAGGGAACACTCTTGTCTTGTAAGTATGTTGCCAACCTAGGGGGTAGTATCCAAATCGACCTATCTTATGCTACTATTCCCACACATGAAATCACCTTTGTGACATTACACCATGAGCAAATGAAGAGATATCATGTAGAGGACCCCCAAGATCCCATGAACAAACTAGTTTATTATGAAGAAAATTTAGGATCTTACAATATGTTAACGAATGAAGTAGCCCCCCCAAAAAATGTCAACATGGCTTGGAAGATGATATTTGATGGAGATAAGTCTAGAACAAGGGTTGGTGTGGAGATTATCTTTACATCCCCTTAAGGTGTCACATCATGTTGTGCCTCCAATTTAGATTTTCAATCAACAAACAAGGTGGCAAAGTATGAAGCCTTGTTGCTTGGATTGAATTTGGCTAAGGATATGGGAATTAAAATTTTGAAGATCCAAAGTGACTCCAATTTGTTGATCATATAAGTAAAGAATCAATTCACTTACAAGAATCAAAGACTGAAACAGTGTAGGAATGTTGTGTGGGATACCATGGAAATATTCAATGCCTTGTCCTTAGAAGGAGAGCATAAAATGTTTAATGAGAAAGTCAATGCATTAGCAATCATTGCCTCAACTCTCCAACCTTGCAAGGACATGTTGGAAGGAGGAAGATTAGATATTATATTCAGACCATCCATCTTGACAACTTTGAGCATTGGCAAGTTTTTGATAATGATGCCCAAATCTGATGATTTATGAGCAACTTACAATAATTTGTTGAAAATGAAGTGGGTTGGAGAGAAGAAGGGATAGAGTATCAATAAGAGTTAAGAGATAATAAGATTCATGTTGGCCTTGTTCCCATGGAAAATATGTTTCATAAGCATGACATGTACAAGTAAAAGAAAGAAGTGATCAAACCTAATGATTACATGGAAATTAATATTGGATCACTTGGTATCCCTATGCTTGCAAAGATTGGTAAAAGAACCACAAGTGAATAAAGAAGAGAGATTGAGAATTTAATTAGAGAATATAGAGATGTCTTTGCTTGTTCATATAATAAATTGAAGAATTACAAGGGTAATATGACCCAACAAGACATATTGACTAAGAGGGCCATTGACAAGGTATTCATGGAATTTCTAGAAGAAAAATTATCACTCGTTTTGGAGTGTTGACAAAGTTCATCATCGGCAATGCCAAGGCCTTTAGTTCTACAGAGTTGTCTGCCTTTTAATCTGACTATGGTATTTCCCTATCTCGCTCCTTCAACCATTACTCTCGAGGAAAAGGTCTTGCAGAATCAAGTAATAAGAATTTAATGACCATCATTGAGAAGACGGTAGGAGATAATAAGAAAAATTGGGATACCAAGATTAAGTATGCTCCATGGGCTAATATAATAACCAATAAAGACTCCACTTGAAAGAGCCCATTTGAGCTAGTCTATGTGATGGAAGTTACTTTTCTAGTTCACTTAAATATCTTGGGCTACAAAATATTGCAACAATTTTCATTTGACCAAGATGCAGTACAAAACATAACAACCAATTAATCAAATTTTATGAGAATCGAAGATGTGCCTTTGATCACCTCACAAAGAATCAATAAAAACAAATATTAAGTTCAATGAGAAGGCTTGCTTGAGGAACTTCTAAAAGGGCGATATGTTCTCATGTGGAATAAGAGGATTGAAAAAGCAGGTAAACATGGTAAGTTCGAAAGCCTTTGGTTGGCTCCCTATAAAATTGAAGATACCGCAGATTATAATTATTTCTATCTTTGCCATTTGGATGGTAAAACATTGTCTTTACCCATAAATGGGCAAATTTTGAAAGTGTTCTATAAGGATAACATTTGATGTCATAGAGCATCCTTGTAAAATAGTAAGTTTCTTAGGATTATATTTACCTGTGTGTTTCATTTACCTTTTTTATTTTTGCATTTTTTCATTTTGTTTTAGAATAAAGGTAAGATTATGCTCACATGTTATATATTTTCCTTTGAGATATGGTGCTACTAATTGATAATTGGTTTCCATTTCCTTTATACATGGATTTATTTTTATCTTAGGGAAGGGACAAGGAACCTATGTCTTTGTCCCTCCCCTACATTTGACATCTATCTATTGAGAATGTTTTAGGTTAACGGGTCTTTTGTACATCTCGGAGTTCTCATGCACTCTCACATAGAGCACATGTCCTTGAGTTGGAGCTAGTTGTTACACCTCAATTTCACTTAAGTGTACCTCGTATTTTTTCGTCGAATGTGATCCATCATATGACCAGATCTTGTGCCCATCTTGATGATGCTATAGCTAAGAGTATCATGATTAGATGTGCCACTGTGATGCTTTGTACTGTTGTATCATGTTCAACCAAAAGTGTGACCATTTCTACTTCATGTATTGTAGATTAGATGATTTATGTAAAGTGTTTTTTTTTTCATGTAGGTGGTATCTCTAGACCCTTTGTGGTTAGTCATGGCCCACCCTCTTCATCCCCATTTCAAGATAGTCCATATTGTTATGGATTTTCTAACTATCCCTTGGAGGTAATTTATGGTTGGGGTACGTATGCAGGGGTCTTAGAGTGGATCACTAGGACACATGACCGAAGGACTCCCTAGTTTTTTCACTTTACCCTTATGTAAAAGTGTTTCTTGTGTTGTAAAGGTTGTCATACCTATAGAAGCACACTTAACTTATGCTTGAGCATGGATCTCCTTATGTATTTGTCACACATTGGCCATGGACTCTTGGCATGTATCCATCTTCTGAGATCACTCTACATGCTCTCATGCAAATACGCAGTTCTGGAGGCACTTTCACAATTCTCAAGGCAGTTCACAACACCTAAGGCAATTTGGGGCCTTTTCTTCATACATTAGATTTATCATGCCATGCCACATCCCAGATTTTGGAGCACTCAACTTATTCACTCATTTCAGGGCATTTATCACATGATTTGATGGGTTTATTACCTTGGAGGATGCATTTCATAGTTGTTTGTTCTTTTTCTTGTCACGTGTGGACCTCCCATGACTTGTGTACATTGATGACATGATTTGAGGTTGAGTTGGCACCTTGGAGACCTCCCTTGCAGTTGTTTGAACATGTTTTAGTGAGTCGTCCCTCCTTTTTTACCTCACTCATGTCACACATCTGGACTTTCTACTTTTGAGGATGGATGTTGGAACTCTTGTTGACTATTCTTCATGGGAGAGGTATCTTGGCATGTTTTGAGGGCACTTCCTTGCATTTGGGAGAGATGTTGAACACTCATGGACCCTAGTTCGACCTCATAATGGGATGACCTCCTCTATTGAGGGAAATATTGTACACGTCGCACATCTTCATTTTATCTTATGATTTAGTCTCCATTAGTTAGAATACAAATCAATTTGTAGTTCTCCTATGCTAGATCCAAGGAGATAGAAAATAATATTGAATGGGATGGTTGATGAAGCCTCCTCTACAAAAGAGGCTCCTCCTTTCATTCCAAATTGTTGTTATTGTTGAATACTTTCTTTTGAGAATACCATTTTGTTGAATATTTACCTATTGAGGTGTTGGTGTCAATTCTTGGAGCTATTTTATCTTGCATTTCTATTTTGGTGCATTAAAGGTTGACTATGTATGCTCAGTACTACTACAAAATTTCAAGGTTAATACACTGAGGGGTTATATTACCACTTGGAGGGAGGACACTTTGGGTTAAATATTCTCCTTCCTCCTTTATTAGCTTGATATCTTGATCAATTCCTTGTTTTGTCTATCTTTTGAAACCACGGCAAGGGTATTGGCATTTTATCAATATATAGTTGATCTTGTTGGTGGAGGTGCTCCCCTTGGGACCCCTTCTAGTAGTGTCTTATCTTCATTAGATAAGAGACTAATATTGATTAGATACAAGACTTAATCTTCCCTTTGGGTTCTAATCTATTAACCCCAATCCATAAATATAAAATAGATTAAATTTGAAGAAAGACATTCTTCTTGACCCCATAAGCCCTAGTTGCAATAAGACACTTGTCTTCTCCCAACAACCAACCAAAACAACAAAAAACTTAAAAGCCTTTCTTTTATTTTTTTTAGAAATAAATCTAAGAAAAAATCAAAGAAAAATAATCAGTTAGATTTATTTTCTAGTCTAGCATAAAGTTGATTGCTTATTTCAATTTTTAGTGAGGGTTTGTGCTTAATTTCCTATCTTGAAGCCTAAAGAGGCAAATTGGCCAAATAGTTTTGTGCTTTGAAGGTTAAATTATCTTACTTTGGGTTGATTTTGAGGTTTACACAAATCTCGAAATTGTATAAGAGAATAAAAACATATTTGTTTAGAGCCTGGAGCTAGGTTTTTATGCTTTAAAGGTTCATAGATAACTTGACCTAGCATATATTTTATTTACTAGAAGGTTGTTACATGCTTATCATTCATTTATAGTGGTGAAACTCATCTCTAAGTTAGTGTTTATTGCATATCGATTATTTAGAGATTATCTTCGTAATTTCTAGAGCTAACGTTGAATAATCCTAAGGGGGGATTTACCTTTTCATTTCAAGATTCTATTTATCTTAGTGATATGCCTATTGTGAGCTTGATTATAAGTTACTTGGGTTGTTATTTTGTTGCATATCGTAAACCCTAGTTGAAACATCCAAGACTTCTTGCTTAAAACTGGAAATATCTCTCTTAGATTGGCTTCTTTCTCACTTCAAATATGGAATTTTGTGTTTATTTATCATTAAGATGATTTAGAAGTATAGGATAGTTGTGTGCTTGTCCATAATTTAGTATACACTTGATTGGCACCAAAAACACATTAAACACAATCATTTATGCTAGCCGATTTCATCCCTCGCAGTTTAAAGTAGCTTAAAATGGCTCTTTTCATGTAGCCTCTTATATGTTTCATTTACTAGGACGATAATCAATCTAATGCAAATTTGAAGTTATTCTTTCATGCACACTTCATAGTCAGACTTGGCACACACACTCCACTAGATACTAACTCATATCTCTCAAGTGGATAATTGTGGTTCTATACTATGTGTTGAGTCACCAAATTACTATCCCTTTTATCATCTTTTCACAACTTTTCCCTTGACTTTTAATCATCTTTTGCTCCTTGTAACCTTGTATTAAGTCCATTTTAATGTCTTACGTGGGATTAGGTTCAAGATATTTTCCATGCATTTATTTTAGTATTTTAAATGGAATTATGATTAAATGATAGAAAAATACATCCTTTCATTTATCTTTGAAAGTTGGGTTAGTTTGGTGATGATTACAAGTACATTTGGAGCTTCCAATAATGCAATTTTTTATCACTTAGCTTCAAATTCGAATTTCATCTTCAACCATTGAAGATTTGATGAAGATTTGGGATGATCCTTCAAACATTTTGGATAAAGAAGAATCTTGAAGTCTTGGATAAGATTTGTTATCAAATATCTTAGAGATTTTGGAGATATCTTTAATTTTCTAATCTTTAGCCAAAGGTTGTAACCACATGAGTGATTTGTGGATCTGAATGTATTATTTGTTGTTTTAGTTTGTAAGAAACCTCATGTATAAATAAGAGTGCCTTGTCCATTCCAAAGGGAAGACTCTTGGAGCATATGTCCAACTTATGATGGAATAAATAATACTTTTTGATATTTCCTTTCAAATAGATCGTCATTTTCTAGTTTTATAAATAACATGTTTTAATTTTATGTTACGATGCTATAATTTAGTTTGCTACCATGAATTCTTAGGAGATAGAGCCCACTCGATGAGAACATGGTGACATTTCTTTCATGGAATTTGATTTCATAGTTAGTCTTTCATTGATCCAAGTGTAATGTGTTCATTTTTCTGCAATGTTATTTAGTTTTTATCCTAACTTGCCAACAATGGAATGATGATTTATAGAAAGATGGAAACTCTGAGATATGCAAAGAGATAACTTGGTGATCGTCGGGTCTTGTTATAGCGCAAGTTGTAGGTTGGGAAAAGCCTGACCCAACCACGAAACAAGTGCTGAAACTTGGGAATCCTACACCCAATGTCACCTCGATGTAGGTCCCTCACTTCAAGGGTGACTAAGTCACTCTAGGGAGGCGATCTCAGTGACCCTAGGGAGATTGAGATATAGATGGAGGGAAGTGCAAGTAAATCCACTAGAGGTCAATTCTAAGTGGAAAGAAAGGTAGGGAGAGATGCCTTGCAAGTCAAGTAATGGTTGCCCCACAAGTATAGTATTTCTTCGGATGATTGTACCTGCCTGACACACAAGAGAACACACTTTGTAATGATAGATGTTAGTTGGATCAACAAGTTAATATTGTTTTCCCTATTTTACAGCAGTAGATATCGACATATATTAGCAAATAAAACATCTAAAATCAGCATATAAAGATCTAGATTAGTTAAGTAAATCAACATTAAATTTAACAATGAACATCGGCTGAAATAAGACACTTAAGAAGCTAGATGAGATGGTTGTTGTAACATGTGTTTTTCTGCATAAATTTACAGCCTAATGGCTGTAGCATTCAGTTGAAAACAACAACAAAATCAACCATGAAAAGTTGCCAAGAACTAGCTCAAAAGATGCGCCCTAGTTAGTAGAGTAAATGAGCAAAGTTAGAGAGCTAGTCTAGGGTTAGTTTATGAGTTATGAGAATGTTAGTAGTTAGGGTTATACAGCCCTAATGGCTGTAGGTTAAAGTTTGTAACAACAATTAGAGTGTTGGGAGGGAGAGTACTCCCTAGTGGGGGAAGACTCCTCTCAATGAGACAAATCAACTTCAAGCGAGAGAACTTTCAAAAGGCCAAAAATCATGTTTCCCAAGGCAATGATTTTATATCTCCAATGAAAAAACAAGTATGATTAATGCCTTTGCTATTGGGTTAATGGAGTCACGAGGAGCTTAGATAAGCTACCTCCTTGGGGGTGTAAGCCCTTTTACTTCCCAAGGCAAGTTTCTCTAAGTTACGGTTTGAGCTAAGAGGGTGTGTGCCCTTATACTTCTCTTAGCAAACCTTTCTAATTGTTGGGTATGTGTTATATTCTTTGCACGAGTAGTCACATTTTTGCCTCGGTTTTGGTGTTGCCTCGATTTTCGTGTCCATTGTTGGGCAGTTTTTCGGCACATAGTTTTTGCTAGTGGTTTTTTATTTTTGGTTAAGGAATTAGAGTTGTTGACTAATCCAGGTCATTGGGTTAGGGTTTTGGATATCGTTGGCTCCTATATGTATATTGTGTTGTAAACAATGTATCACAATGAATGAATATAAAATATGTTGGTTTTCTCGATTTGGGTTTCCAGGGGAAAAGTCTCTGTGTAATGTTTGTATTTGCCATTGTATATTTTTTGTTCCTTTACTGAAAATCTGTTTGCAGTAAATATTGTACAAGGTTAAAATCTACACTAATTAATGAGATGAAGCAATAAAATGGTGAAGACTATGGTGGGGGTGTATGCCCTTATACTTCCCACCTAGCTCCTCGCATAACAATACTTGACTTGAATAAAATGATAGAAAGAGAGTAAAAACCATACCAATATCAAGAGAAATGCTAAGACAATCCACCATAAGAGCTAGAAAGCATCATCCAAAGCTAGCGCTAGGCCTTCCTCCTTCAACCATTTATAAAATAGCCATAAAACAACTGCAAAAGAGCTAAAAGAGCCAAGGAGGCCGAAAATTTTCAGACCAAGTCTGTCACAAGAGGGAGAGTTATGATTTAAAATGAGATCTTATGATCTCTATTTATACAAAATTTAGCTAACATAGCTTGTCGACAAATTAAGGAGTAAAACACAAGATTAGGGGTCAACAGCCCTAATCTTGCCCCCTTTTCAAAATAATATTAAACAATTCACTTAAAATTTCATCTTTTGCACAAATTAAACCCTAATTTAGGAGGACGTCACCCCTTTAAGGGATGTTTTTCCACTTTGAGGAGGTCATTGGTGTTGGAGAAACACGAATGGCCCTCCAAAGGCCATGTGTCAAGCATCTAGGCACTCATATCATGGTGAAGACCCTTCTCCTCATCAAACGTCCATGTGCCAAATACGGTCACCTCACAACCATGCCCTAGCCCCCAAGATCATGACGTCAAGCTAAAAAATGGAACCTTTTTCCCTCCTGGGCAAATCGTTTGGGAAGAAATGGGTGAGATAGGTTGTTTAAATCATCATCAAGTTTGTCCAAGTCATCTCTCTCTCATATGGCATGCGGGCCCCTGGCATCCAACATGTGAGCTTCTAGCCCTATGGAAGCCCAAGCTAGGCTCGTTCTCCCAAAACTGTCCATCAACTACGTCTTGCAAAGACAAATAAACACGCCCTCCAAGGATCTCAATTCATAACATCATGATAAGTGGATCCAATCAATAAATAATCCATCCAAGCATGTGCATCAAAGATCACTATATGAGACAATTAACAACTCAAAGACACTACGCGACTTGTAAAGCTTAAGTATGGTCTTATTGGGTAGGTCTTGCCCTAGGTCAAGGAGAGCTTGCAAGAGGTCCCTCTCTAAGCCATGTAAAGTGTATGAGGTGGATGGGGTCAGGACTCAATGGGCATAGGTCTCATGACATACTAGGGGTCATAGTGTCTCATTCATGGGTGCCTTTGTAAAGGGTGTGTGGTAACTTCGTCCGCAATGCACTTTTTCCAAGCCCATCATTTTCCTTTTATATTTATTTCTTTATATTTTCTTTCATAATAACATAAGGAGAGATTGAAGTTCATTGCCCTGGCGTGGTGACCAGGTGGTGGCAATGTCACCCACAAATATCTAATGGAAATGAGAAGGTTGGCTCGTTATGAGACCCCCTTTTTCTCAGCCATGCAACTGAGAGTCACTGCCCTGGTTTAATGACCAGATGATGGCAATGTCATACCACTAGATATCCATGGATGTGATAGGTCGTCTCATGATGAGACCTCCTACCCTTCAACTAATCTTTTAAGCATTTTATTTTATTGTGGGTCGCCTTTATTCAAAGATAAGTGTTTCATTGCTTTCTTGGGTGATCCTTGGGCGAAGCATATGGAAGATTTATATAAGTCTTTTATCTCTTACCCAACACCAACCCCTCTGGGCCTTTAGCCCCTTCTTCCCATAGAATGAGGTACAACCCCTTCTTGGGTCAATACACCCTAAAATCCCAAGAGAGAAGGAGATGGAAGGGGATAATGATGGAAAATGGTAAGTATGGTCGGGAATGGTATGATGGCTCATCAAGGGAGTTCTCAGTAAGAAACCCATTCTTAAGGAAAACCCCTTACTAGGGCACAATGTAAACCACCAAGGTGAAGCATGGCAAAAGGCATAATGTCCAAGCACATATCATGAAATCTAGAGAAATCTAAGATACATCGTAATCAAATGGCTTAAATATTGAAATGATGCTCACCATAAAACTAACTGGTACCTCATGGAGCAAGGCCCACTGCCTTCTAGAAGCCAAATGATGTGGTGTACGCCATCTATAAACCTGTGACCATCTGTGGTGGTGAGTGGGTTTTCCATCTGTGCAAAGGGTACTTCTGGTCATGTAGTCTCTCGACACTCCATATCTGCAACTTAAGGGCCTCGAGACATCATCTCCTTTGTTATCCACAAAATGGGGATAACATCTGGCTCCTACTTGGGGACATGTGCTCGTCGTAGAGTGCATGAGAACTGTAACATCTCATGGTAGACATGTGCCTACAAGTAAACATCAAATTGTCAAGTGTAGGATGGCCTACTCATCCTTGTCCTCATATGATGAAAATCTAAACCAACTAAGCTAGATTTTATTTTTTTTTGACATTTTTTCAAAAAAAAAATATAAACTAAGCATGAAATCAATATGCAAGTAGAGAAGAATGAAAATGAAATGCATCTAAACTAGCATGAGCAATCAAGATGCAAATGCACGTAATCAAAACGACTTATCTACTTACCTGGGGCACAGGCCCTGAAGAAGTCATGTGCCACCTTGGAAATAATGTTTGAGGAGAGATCCATTCACTGGTAGTGGCATACTCCCCCCTCTTGTTGTGGGTAAGTAGAAAGAATATGGTCCAGACACTTCCTCTATTTTGTAGGGGCCTAGCCAAAGACTGTCGAACTTTTGATGCATTCTTGTTTTTTCTCTTCTTTTGTTCCATAGTAGAACTTGATCCCTTTCCTTGAAGTCCTTTGTCTTGCCTTCTGATCAAAAGTTCTCTTTAGTTTCTCTTGATTCCTTGACATTTGATCGAAGGCCATTCTTCAAGTTTCGTCCAATTCTACAAGCTGATCGATTCACCCCTAAAATGATTCCTTATTTGTAATGAATTTTTGGGCTATTTGTAGCGTTGGAATTTGGAGATTTATAGAAAAGCGAGCTTCAAATCCGTACACCAACTCAAAAGGAGTCCTTCCGGTAAAAGTCTTGGTGGTTGTGCGGTCAACCCACAAGGCATACTTGATCTTGTTGGCCCAACTCTTCTTGTTCTCCCCAACAATATTTTTCACAATGTTCATGATGTTTTTGTTGTTGGATTATGCCAATCCATTCCCTTGAGGATAATAATTCGAACAGTGTGATAAAACAATCCCATACTTGAAACAAAATTCATTTAGTGCCATTGAGCTAAAGGCTTTGGCATTGTCAGTGGTTATCTTAGTAGGGACATCAAATGTAGTAATA
Source organism: Picea sitchensis (assembly GCA_010110895.2). Taxonomy (NCBI): domain Eukaryota; kingdom Viridiplantae; phylum Streptophyta; class Pinopsida; order Pinales; family Pinaceae; genus Picea; species Picea sitchensis. Next base: position 386,210 of record SNQJ01S0001636.1, read on the forward strand.
ATATTTTCCTCAAGGAATTTCATCACGACTTCCTTCGTTGCTTTCTTGGTTGGGATAGCTTCCACCCACCTGGTGAAGTAATCAACGGTGGTCAAAATCCACCAGTATCCGTTACTAGAATTGTCTTTGAATTCTCCAATGAAATCTAGTCCCCATTATTGAAAGGGTGCTTCTATAATGATTGGTTTAAGGGGAAGGGCAGGGAGGCGTTGCTTGCCGATAAAAAACCAACATGGCTGACAAGCTCTAACATATCGATGTGTGTCAGAGAACATAGTAGGCCAATAGTACCTTTCTCTTAAAATCTTATAGGTTGTGGTGCGTGCTGCAAAATGCCCCCCATGGTGTCCTGCATGAAGTTATGTGATGAACTCATCAACTTCTTCTTTATCAACACATCTAACGATTACCCCATCCGGGTTCCTCCACCCGAGACCATCTTCTGCTAGGCAATACTTCATAGCTTTGATTCTTAGGGCTCTTCTTTTATGTTCCACCAAATGATCAGGGCATGTGAGATTTTTTAGGTAGCAAATGATGTTTGAATACCATTCATTGTTTTCATTCTCACTTACGACAATGTTAATTTGATCCTTTTGTCCTACCTCAATGGTCTCTTGATTTCTTTCTGTCATCATTTTTGCCAGCCCTTGTCCTTTAATTATCTTGGTTGCCTTGATTTCCAAATCATATTCCTATATTTGTGACACCCACTTTCCCCTCGATCCAAGGCAATCTTGTTGCGATAAAACATCCTTTACAATGGGGTAGGGGACAAAGGCCTTGATCTTGTTGTATCCCACGTAGGTTCGAAAGTGTTTGAGAGACTTGACTAGAGAGAAGTTTGTTTTTCCGTGATGGTGTAATTCAATTATGAGTCCCTAAGGTTCTTGCTCATGAAAGTTATTGGTTGTTCGTCCCCTTGGTCATTCTTTTGTAACAACATGCCTGCAATAGTATCTTTCGAAGCAAAAGAGACAATGATGAAGTCCCTGGAAAAGTTCAGACTAACTAAGACGGATGCGACGATTATTGCCTCCTTAACACGTTTGAAGGACAACCTACCTTCACTTTCCTACTCAAAACGGACGTCCTTTTTTAGTAATTTGTTAAGGGGTTTGACAATTTTGGTGAAGTTTGGGATGAACCTCCTAATAAAGTTAATCTGGCCGAAAATTGATTGCAAAACTTTCTTGTCTTTAGGCAGGGGTTTTCTTGATGGCTTCAACCCTAGTAAGATTTATTGTTATCTCATCCTTGGAAATGATGTGTCCTAGTAACTTAGCCTTGTCAACACCAAAAATTGATTTCTTAGGGTTGAGAGAAATGCCATACTCCCTACATCTCTGGAAGATGGTTCTTAAGTGTTGAATGTGTTGTTCCCTCTTTTTAGAAATTGCAGTCAAATCATCTTGATATATCTCTGTGAGATTTTTGATTAGATCTATGAAAGCATAGTTTGTGGTTCACTGAAAAGTATCCCCTGCATTGGTGAGTCCAAAGGGCATTCGTAAATACTTATAGATTCCCCAAGGGGTGGTAAAAGAAGTTTTAAGTTGATCCTCCTCCTTTACTAAAACTTGATTGTACCCTAAGAAACCATCAAGCATGGACATTATTTCTGCACCGGTTACCCTTTGCAAAAGATATTCCATGTTTGGAAAGGGATAATTGTCCTTGAGCAAAGCTTGGTTTAAGTTTTTTAAGTCTACACATATCATGATTTCACCAGTCTTCTTCCTTATAATAACTGGATTAGATACCCATGATGAATTTCTAATTGATTCAATTATTCCTGCCTCAACCATCTTTTGTAACTCTTTCTGTACTTATGGGGCAACCTTTGGGTTCATTTGTCTGAGCTTTTGTCTGAAAGGTTTTGCGCCATCAATGATGGGAATGGCTTGTTGTATAATGTCTTCTTGGTAGGCCTTCATGTCTTCATAAGACCAAGCAAATACATCATTGAACTCTCTTATAAGTGTAGTCAAATTTTCTCTCTCATCAGCCGTTGTTTCTTTACCAAATTTGATTAACTTTGGGGATTCTTCGGTTCCAATGTTGCATTCAATAATCTCATCACTGATTTTGCCGGAAGGTTTCCCTTTATACATATCATTTCAGTCAAAGAGGTTTTCTAAAGGAACAATTCATTTAGGGAGGGGCCCGTCGGCTATATCGATGATCTCGATTTTTTCCTTCTCAACCAACAAGTTTATTCGGGCCTTCAAGAATTCTCCCTCATTTTGTAGAAAGCGAAGAAATTGACTATCGTTTTCAAAAACTTGGTAGTGTTCCGAGTTGTCAAGCAATGAGGGTCTGAAGTTCACTTCCACCTTGTAGTAGACAATTTATTTGGAAAGTTGCAAGTTTGAAGCGGACACAACAAGACTATCTACTAAGTGGTTTTCTTCCCTAGGGATGGCCTGAATGGAAAAGTTGTCAAACCTTTCTATGGCATCCCAAACATCATCTCTATATTGTTTTAACCTTGGGTTTTTTTGCAGCAAACTTCCTATTTAATTGTGAAACAATTAGGTCGAAATCCCCTTTTACATGTAGGTTATTGATGTTCATATTGATGGCCAGGTTGATGTCTAGGATAAGGGCCTTGTACTCAACAATGTTATTTGTGCAGTCAAACTCAAGTCTGTGTGAAAAAAAGGTGGTCTTGTTATTGGGCGACCTTAAGACTACTCCTGCACCTGAGCCTGTACTTGAGTGTGCACCATCAAAATCCAGGCCCCAAGACCCTTCTTTTCTTTTCTCATTTGCAAAAGGGGAATCCACCATAATAAACATGCTATCTATTCCTTCTTTGTGAACCTAATGATTTATGCTGTCATGACTCACAATATTCTCAGTTTTGATACTGTCTTGGAGAGACACTTGCTCTTTACCTTTGTTGGTCTCACACTTCACTTCGACCAATTCTATGGCTTGCTTATTTTCTAATTCCAGGATCTCATTTGGTGGGCGAGGTGTTTTTTCTAATGTTATCTCTCTCTCTCTCTTCTTCTAAAAGGTTAATCATGAGACAAGTTGCCCTTTCAACTTCCTTTTCTCGCTCCTCTTGTATGTAAATTTTGACATCTTAGGGAAGTTATGGTGAAACAAATTCATCCATCTGATTAATCTGAAGAGTTCCCTTGGGGTTCTCTCCTCCTCGTATGAGAAAAGTAGCCAAGTTTTCTTCTATTTCACATGCTCTCTCCTGGGCTTTAAACATAGTAGTAGGGCGTTCTCTAACTAGGCCCCCATATGGATATTTCATATTTGATATACATAGCTTGAGAACAACAGTTAGAGGAGGTTTCAACTCTTGGGGAAAACATCTTACGAGGGTGTTAAACCTATCGTTGAAATCCCTTATATCTTCCCATGTTTTTCTTTTACAGTTGTGGAGTTCATTACACAAGGATTGGTAGTCTCTCTTTTTCTCGAATCTTTTGGTGAAGAGTTCCTGAAAGAAGTTCCAATTTATGATTGTTCCTAGGGGAATGTCGTTAAACCAATCCTTGGCCCTTCTAACAAAAGTATAAGAGAAAAGTTTCATCAAGATATCCTCATGTTGGTCACATGATTCTAAACTACGCAGGAAAGTATACAACTGATCTCCTAGTTCAATAAGGTCTGCCCTTGAAAAGATGGGCAACCACTCTTTGATGTCCTATGGGAGCTTATGAGGGGATCCAAGGATCTTTGTTATGTCCAAAGATTTGTACCCCTCTTTGTTTTGTAGGATCCAAGTAACGTTCAATGAGGAGGGTAGAGGTGTGGAGATAACAGGTGAGGATGGAGGGCTAGGAGAGGCAAAAGAGAAATTATGAGGGATGGGGGACATTGGGGGACTAGGCCCTTTGGGTGGTGCTTTACAAACCCTAGAGGGTTTTTTGGTTGTGCATTTCTTTGGTGGCATAGTCGAGTCGCCAGACAACCCCCTTTTTAGGAAAGGTTTTGTCGATAAGGTGGAAAGGGAACGTCCTTTGGGTGGAGTCGCCAGGTAATCTAAGGGAAAGGCTTTGAGATAGCTTAACAAAGTGTCGTTAGGCCACGAAGAATATTCAAAATCTTCCCTGGTAACAATGCCAAAATGTTATAGTGCAAGTTGTAGGTTGGGAAAATTCTGACCCAACCACGGAACAAGTGCTACAACTTGGGAATCCTACACCCAATATCACCTCAATGTAGGTCCTGCACTTCAAGGGTGACTAGGTCACTCTAGGGAGGCGATCCCGGTGACCCTAGGGGTATTGAGATAGAGATGGAGGGAAGTGGAATTAAATCCCCTAGAGGTCAATTCTAAGTGGAAATAAAGGTAGGGAGAGATGCCTTGCAAGTCAAGTAATGGTTGCCCCACAAGTATAGTATTTATACGGATGATTGTACCTGCACGAGACACAAGAGAACATAGTTTGCAATGACATATGTTAGTTGGATCAACAATTTAAGCTTGTTGTCCCTATTTTTCAGCAGTAGATATCGACTTATATTATCAAATAAAACATCTAAAATCAACATATAAAGATCTAGATTAGTTAAGTAAATCGACATTAAATTTAACAATGAACATCGATTGAAATAAGGCACTTAAGAAGCCAGATAAGATGGTTGTTGTAACATGTGTTTATCTACAAAAAATTACAGCCTTGTGCCTGTATCATTCAGTGGAAAAGAACAACAAAATCAACCATGAGAAGTTTCCAAGAACTAGCTCAAAAGATGCACCCTAGTTAGTAGAGTAAATGAGCAAAGCTAGAGACCTAGTCTAGGGTTACTTTAGGAGTTATGAGAGTGTTAGTAGCTAGGGTTATGCAACCCTAATGGTTGTAAGTTAAAGTTTGTAACAACAATTAGAGTGTTTGGAGAAAGGGGACACCCTAGTGGGGGAAGACTCCTCTCAATGAGAGAAATCAACTTCAAGCGAGAGAACTTTCAAAAGGCCAAAAATCATGTTTCCCAAGGCAATGATTTTATATCTCCAATGCAAAAAAGAGTATGATTAGTGCCTTTACTATTGGGTTAATGGAGTTACAAGGAGCTTAGAGAAGCTACCTCCTTGGGGGTGTAATCCCTTTTACTTCCCAAGGCAAGTTTCTCTAAGCTAGGGTTTGAGCTAAGAGGGTGTATGCCCTTATACTTCTCTTAGCAAACCCTTGTAATTAATGAAATGAAGCAATAAAATGGAGAAGACTATGGTGGGGGTGTATGCCCTTATACTTCACACCTAGCTCCTAGCATAACAATACTTGAATAAAATGATAGCAAGAGAGTAAAAAACATACCAAGCTCAAGCGAAATGCTAAAACAATCCACCACAAGAGGTAGAAAGCATCATCCAAAGCTAGCGCTAGGCCTTCTTCCATCAACCATTCATAAAATAGCCATAAAACAAGTGCACAAGATCTAAAAGAGCCAAGGAGGCCAAAAATTTCAGACCAGGTCTCTCACAAGAGGGAGAGTTATGATTTAAAATGAGACCTTATGACCTCTATTTATAAAAAAATTAGCTAACATAGCTTGTCCACAAATTAAGGATTAAAACACAAGATTAGGGGTCAACAACCCTAATCTTGCCCCATTAACAAAATAATATTAAACAATTCACTTAAAATTTCATCTTTTCACAAATTAAATGCTAATTTTTTAGGATGCCACCCCTTTAGGGGACGTTTTTCCACTTTGAGGAGGTTGTTGGTGTCAAAGAAACACGAATGGGCCTCCAAAGGCCATGTGTCAAGCATCTAGGCACTCATATCATGTTGAAGACCCTTCTCCTCATCAAACGTCCATGTGCCAAAGAGTGGCACCTCACCACCATGCCCTAGCCCCCAAGATCATGACATCAAGCTAAAAAATGGAACGTTTTCCCCCTCCTCGAAAAATCGTTTACCAAGAAATGGGTGGGATAGGTTGTCCAAATCATCATCAAGGTCGTCAGTGTCATCTCTCTCCTATCTAGCATGCGGGACCCTGACATCCAATCTATGGGCTTCTAGCCCTGTGGAAGCCCAATCTATGGTTGTTCTCCCAAAACGATCCATCGGCTAGGTCCTGCAAAGACAAATGAACACGCCCTTCAACGATCTCAAGTCATAACACCAAGATAAGTGGATCCAATCAATAAATAATCCATCCAAGAATGTGCATCAAAGATCACTATATTAGATAATTAGAAGCTCAAAGACACTATGCGACTAGTCAAGCTTAAGTATGGGAAGGTTGACGAGGTGTCCTATGTTGAAATAATGTAACTGCAAAGTGTATTCTAATTATTATTGATGTATTATTCATTAGAGCAATCCCCTATTGCGGATTGATCATGTCGGCTATTGTAAATGACCAAATCCCCTTTTGCGGATTGGTCAAAACATAATTGTAATAGGTAGAATAAGAATTCGGCCCCAGAATATATATTAAAGGTGGTTATAACCACCCAGAAGAAGAAGTCGGCCCTGCCAGTGAAAAGACACCTCCACACATGCCAAAATTGTATAAATAAGGAGGCTAGCACCTCATTTAGACACACACTCACTTGTTCATCAAGAGACAAGTTTGGAGTTGTAGTTGGAGAAGAGAGAGAGAGAGGCACATTCTTGGGAGAGGACTTTATGTATTTGTTTGAGTTATCTCTTGGCATTGTATTGGCTATCTATAATAAGGAATTTTTTGCTAGATTTTCTCCCCCATAAGGGTTTGGATAAATGATGTGTCTCTTGTGATTGTGTATTTCTCAGTGATCCTATCTATGCTATTGTTATCTAGTGAAATGCAAAGAACTCTTATAATAGCTTAAACCTTAACATGGTATAAGAGCTAAGCTGAAGAGAGCATCTTTCACAAGAGAAAGTGAAAAACGTCATTGTTGTCGTACATGCAAATTAGGGTTTTTTGTTGGAGAAGTATTTCAGCCCCAAAACCATCTAGAAAAGTGTGCCCTTCCTCAAGTATCACTTTGGCACCCTCAGCGCAACTTTTCAGTGGCTCGATCTTCTAGAAAGTGAAACCCTAGTTTTCACAAAGTACCAAAAGTACCAAAATACCAAAAGTAGTAAAAAACCAGAAGCACTAGTCCAGAAATCCGGAGATCAAGTTTGGAGGGGTAAAAGTTGGATTTTCCAAGATCCAAACACACCAGCCTACTCGCCTCAGCCAAGCTCACCTCCTGGTAAGTTCAGAATTTAATTTTGAGCATTTTCATTTTTGGACATTTTCCTAGCTCCAGGTAAAAGATGTCTGGAGGCACTAAGCTTGTTGACAAGCTAGAAGGTGTGGAAAACTTTTGTGCCTGGAAGTATAGGATTGGTCTCATTCTTGAAGAGAATGACCTAGCGAGATTCGTCAAAGAAGAAGTGTCAGAACCTGATGATGCTACAAATAAAGCAAAGCACCAAAAGGACACGATCAGGACCAAAATAATCATTGCAGATTCAATCAAAGATCACCCGATTCCTTATGTGTCGTCAAAGAAGAGTCTGAAAGAAATGTTTTATGGCATCAACAGACTATATGAACGAAAGAACATAAACCGAAAGATGAATCTAAGAACTTAGCTCGAGAATACAAGGATGCATAGAGGATAATCAATCCAAGAATATTTCTCCAGAATATCCCAATTCAAAGAACAACTAGAAGCGATCAGAGATACTATAGATGAAGACGAACTTATAATGATGACCCTTAATGGTCTCTCATGACCTTGGGATGCATTCATCCAAACTATTTGTGCAAGAAAGGATAAACTAAAATTTGACAGTCTCTGGGAAGAATGCATTCAAGAAGAATCAAGAGCAGCTAACCGAGAGGCTTTACTATCAAGGGATGAAGATCAATCCCTAGCCACTCACACTAAAGGAGGAAGAAAGAAATCTTACTTCCAGAAAGAAACTCATAAAGAGTCTCACCCCTAAAACAAATTCAGTCATAAAGAATCTCAACCAAAGAGATTCTAGAAGAAAGGACAACGAAAGGAAAGAGATTACTCATCTGTCCAATGCTACCATTGTGAAAGGATGGGACATATTGCGAGACATTGTCCAGCTAGACGAGAAGAATACAAGAGGAAAAAAAAGAGGCACCATGCCCATACAGTTGAATATGAAGAGCCACCCACAAATGTGTTAAGAGAACAAATTAAAGACTATGTCTTAATCTCGGCCCTCTCAGGATCGGTATTACCAAGGCATTACCATACGTATGCAAAGTAGTCACAGGTCTACCAGAACTCAAGGTTGACCATGAAGGCATGTGCAATGGATGTGCACAAGGGAAGAACATCAAGAACCCTTTTCCGAAGAGAGACAACAAAGCAGAAGGAGTCCTAGAACTCATTTATTGAGATGTATGTGGCCCGATACCATCATCCTCCATCAGTGGGTATGTATACTATGTATCTTTTATTGATGATTATTCTTGTAAGACCTG
>SNQJ01S0001636.1:394643-429201 GCA_010110895.2 Picea sitchensis
GAGGAAATTCTAGAAGATCATGACATAGTAGAATTTCAAGAAACTCCCCAAATGATGATCTCCCATAAGAGAAAGCCTGCTTGGGCTAGGGAGCTTATTCAAGATGGAGAGAAGTATGGTGTTCCCGAAGGAACCACGAGACAGGTGAAGAGACCTAAGCCAGTCTCCAGTTATATGGATTTAATGTATGATCTCCTAGAGAAAGAGCCTGCCTGCTTTGAAGAAGCCATTCAGAAGAAAGAATGGGAAGATGTCGTGACAAAAGAATACCAATCTATAATAAAGAATGATGTATGGGAATTAGTTCCAGACCGAAGAGCAAGGACGTGGTATCTTCCAAATGGCTCTTCAAAATAAAACATGTTGTTGATGGAAGTATTGAGAAGTATAAAGCAAGGTTTTTCGCTCGTGGATTTTCTCAAAAGGAAGGCATTGACTATGAAGAGACATTCGCTCCTATAGTCATATACACTTCGATCAAAACCATCATAGCCCTTGCAGCTAAGATGAAGTGGAAGTTACACTAGATGGACGTAAAGACAACTTTCCTAAATGGTGTCATCGAAGAAGAAGTGTATATAGAACAACCTCAAGGATTTGAAGTTGAAGACAAGAATACACATGTCTGCAAATTGAAGAAGGCTCTGTACGGGTTGAAGCAAGCTCCTAGAGCTTGGTATGGAAGGATAAACAATTTTTTGACGAGCTTGGGCTTTACCAAGAGTAAAGTTGATTCTAACCTCTACTTCAAGGTTATGAACGATGAGCCAGTGATATTGTTGTTGTATGTGGATGACTTAATCTTAACTGGAGAAGAAAAGCTCATCATTGAATGTAAGAAGAAGCTCGCTTCAGAATTTGAGATGAAAGACCTTGGCCTAATGCATTATTTCTTAGGTCTTGAGGTATGGCAGAGCCCAAAGAGAATCTTCCTTAACCAATGGAAGTATGCAGTCTAAATCTTGAAGAGATTCGACATGTTGGAGTGCAAGTCCATGAATACATCAATGGAAGCAAAGCTGAAGCTACTGGTCGACACTTCGTCAGAATTGATTGATGCCACATTGTATAGACAGATCATTAGATCGTTGATGTACCCGATGAACACCAGACCAGATATATGTTTTGTCATGAACACTTTGAGTCAGTTTTTGGTAGAACCCATACATGTTCACCTAGTTGCTGCAAAACATGTGATGAGGTACCTTAAGGGTACATTAGATTGTGGTCTCAGCTATGATGGAAATCATGATTTCACACTAAGTGGGTACATTGATTCAGATTGGGCTGGAAGCGTCTCTGACAAGAAGAGCACTTCAGGATACCATTTCAGTTTGGGATCAACCATGATCTCATGGCAGAGTAGGAAGCAATCAAGTATTGCTCCCAGTACAACGGAAGCATAGTACATTGCTGCGTGTTCTGCCAGTTGTGAAGCTATATGGCTTCGAAAGTTGTTGACGTGTATATTCGACCTAGAGATGGAAGCAACCACGATTCTATGTGATAACCAGAGCTGCATAAAGATGACAAAGAATTATGTATTTCATGATAAGTCGAAACACATAGAGATCTGATACCATTACATCTGTGACATGGTGCAAAGAGGAGCCATAAAGCTCTAGTACGTTAGCACATATGAACAGGTTCTCGATGTGTTGACCAAGAATCTATCTCGTGTAAAGTTTGAGCACTTTCGAGATAAGCTTGGTATAGTCCGAAAGGACCTCCCTCGAAAGGGGGAGTAGTGTTGTGTTGATATGCTAGCCCAGTGTTGCGCTTCCAACTTAATTGTTGTGTCGAGATGCCAGCCTAGTGTTGTGGTTCCAACTTAATTGTTGTGTTGAGATTTCAACTTAATTGTTGATTCCAACTTAATTGTTTTGATATGCTAGCCAAGTGTTGTGCTGCCAACTTAATTGTTGTGTTGAGATTTCAGCTTAATTGTTGTGTTGAGATGCCAGTCGAGTGCTCTACTGCCAGCTTAATTGTTGTGTCGAGATTTCAGCTTAATTGTTGATTCCAGCTTAATTGATGTGTTGTGATTCCAGCTTAATTGTTGTGTTGTGATTCCATCTTAATTGATGTGTAGTGTGCCAGCCTCGTGTTGTGATGATGTACCAGCCTCGTGCTGTGATGATGTACCAACCTCGTGCTGTGATGATGTGTCAGCCTCGTGTTGTGATGATGTGACCAGCCTCATGATGTGGTGATGATGATGTATTGGTTTTATACTAATCCATATTGATGCAGATGATGATTTCATTCCATTGTGAATGACAATGCTGCTGATGAGAAAAACTTTCGATGATTTATAGATATGTCAGTCAATGCTCCAAGATGTTGTTGATGATGTTGTCCTCTCACCCACCTGATGTTGTTGATGATGTTGTCCTCTTTCTTGCCTGATGTTGTTGTAGAATACCCTTCTTGTTAAGGGGGAGTGTTGAAATAATGTAACTGCAAAGAGTGTTCTAATTATTATTAATGTATTATTCATTAGATCAATCCCCTATTGCGGATTGATCATGTCGGTTATTGTAAATGACCAAATCCCCTTTTGCAGATTGGTCAAAACATAATTTTAATAGGCAGAATAAGAAGTCAGCCCCAAAATATATATTTAGGTGGTTATAACCACCCAGAAGAAGAATTCGGCCTTGCCAGTGAAAAGACACCTCCACATGTGCCATAATTGTATAAATAAGGAGGCTAGTGCCTCATTTACACACACACTCACTTGTTCATCAAGAGACAAGTTCAGAGCTGCAGTTGGAGAAGAGAGAGAGAGAGAGGCACATTCTTGGGAGAGGACTTTCTGTATTTGTTTGAGTTATCTCTTGGCATTGTATTGGCTATCTATAATAGGGAAGTTTTTGTTGGGTTTTCTCCCCCATGGGGGTTTCCCAGAATAAATGATATGTCTCTCGTGATTGTGTATTTCTTAGTGATCCTATCTATGTTATTGTTATCTAGTGAAATGCAAAGAACTCTAATAATAGCTTAAACCTTAACATCCTATTGGGTAGGTCTTGCCCTAGGTCAAGGAGAGCTCCTAAGAGGTCCCTCTTTAAGCCATGTAAAGTGTATGAGGTGGATGGGGTCAGGACTCAATGGGCATAGGGCTCATGACATACTAGGGGTCATAATGTCTCATTCATGGGTGCGTTTGTAGAGGGTGTGTGGTACCTTCATCCGCAATGCACTTTTTCCAAACACATAATTTTCCTCTTATCTTTCTTTCTTTATATTTTCTTTCTTAATAACATAAGGAGAGATTGAAGGTCACTACCTTAGCGTGGTGACCACATGGTGGCAATGTCACCCACAAATACCTAATGGAAATGAGAAGGTTGGCTCATGATAAGAACCCCTTTCTCTCAGCCATGCAACTGAGAGTCATTGCCTTGGTTTGGTGACCAAATGATGGCAATGTCATACCACTAGATATCCATGGATGTGATAGGTCGGCTCGTGATGAGACCTCTTATCCTTCAACTAACCTTTTAAGCACTTTATTTTATTGTGGGTCCCCTTTATTCAAAGATAAGCGTTTCATTGCTTTCTTGGGTGATCCCTGGGTGAAGCATCATGAATTTTTATATAAGGCTTTTATATTTTACCCAACACCAACCCCTTTGGTCCTTTAGCCCATTCTTCCCATAGAACGAGGGACAAGCCCTTCTTATGTCAATACACCCTAAATCCCAAGAGATAAGGAAATGGAGGGGGATAATGATGGAAAATGTTAAGTATGGTCGGGTACGATACAATGGCTCATCAAGGGAGTTCTCAGTAAGAAACCCATTCCCAAGGAAAACCCCTTACTAGGGCACAATGTCAACCACCAAGGTGAATCAGGGAAAAATGCATAATTCCCAAGCACATATCATGAAATCTAGAGAAATCTAAGATACACCATAATCAAAGGGCTTAAATATTGAAATGATGCCCCCTATAATACTGACTTGTACCTCATGGAGCAAGGCCCACTGCCTTCTGGAAACCAACTGATGCGGTGGATGCCATCTGTAAACCTATGACCATCTGTGGTAGTGAGTGGGTTTTCCATTTGTGCAAAGGGTATTGTTGGTCATGTACTCTCTCGACACTCCATATCTGCAACCTGAGGGCCTCGAGACATCATCTCCTTAGTTATCCAAAAAATGGGGATAACAGGTCCCACTCGCATGATCGGTACCCAGGTACATGATCATCACCAAGAGTGGTTGAGTTAGTTTTTTATTTCATGCAAGAGTGTTTCCTCTATGCAAGTATGTTCAATACTTTCCTTTTCTTAAACTTAGTTTTATTTGTTTTTATTTCCGTGGGAATAACTCCAAGGAAATCCACCGAGTACTTCCCCTCATTTCAAGGATGGTACCCAAAGTAAGCCGAATCTTGTAGAAAGTTGAGGCTTTTTCGATAGCGTGCTCATTTAAGAGCCAAACATGTCACTTGCGAGAATTGAACCTAGATGGTAGGTAAAACACCCCTTAGCACAAACCACTCGGGCTAGACCCAATTGATAACTTAGTTTTACTTGTTACTACAATGAGTGTTCAAATAGTACAAATGATCTAATTCCACACATACAATGTTTGCATTTCATAAGTTTATGAACTCCTGGATTGATAATTAAATGTAACATGATTTAGACATATAAATTCACTGACAATATGGTTACTAAATTGTTATATTGAAGCATTTAATCACTTGTTAGAATCCTTATATTTTACATTGTCATACATATTTATTGAATTCATTGAAGTAAAGCACAAGCTTGCATAGATTATTTCACTAAACGAGATTTACTTAAAGATTTATTGTTGATAGATAGGGATACCCCTCTTGGCCTTGGAGCTGGCCTAAAGTCAAGGGGACATTGTGCTAAGCTGACATTGGTGCAATTCTCATCTTGTTGCCCTAGACTTTCCACTTGGATGTTATTTTAGGCTATAACATATTGTACGGGGTAGTAAAGAGAATGTCATAGATGGGCTAACTAGACGATAAACACTAAAACTTTCTAGTGAATTTTTTGGTTCATCTTAGAAGCTTTTGGGATGGGATGAGTCGCCTTAGAGTTTTGGAACTTGTTTCCTTCACCTTGGTGGATTCATAACCTAGGAGGGGGACGACACCCATAAAGGACTGCCTATGGTTGAGTGGAAAATTGCTCACACTCAGACACTTCCTTGGGTCAATTTGTTGATAAGATAAGTATTATATCTTTGCTATGGAAATATCTTGATATTTTTTAATGTAAAAATGTTTTTCTTATGAGCAGTTTCATTTGAGTTTTTTCATGTATGCCAGTAAACTCGTTGTTTGCAACTATTTGCGAGAATACATTAGATGAAACAAGATTGTTTGTCAAAAGAATCTGAGAAGACTTGAACCTATGATTATTTAAATTAACATTGATTAAGTAATTTTTCGTGCATATATTTTTGTATTTTGTTGGTGGTCTTCATTGCCCAATAAGTTTAGATGAGAAGTTTCTCAATAAATAGTTCCCTTCTCCTGAGCAAATTAATGTTATCAGAATAATTTGAAGCATTGGACATTGCTAAAATAAAAAAAAATGAATCTTTCTTCCTTTTTCAAATTTCATTCGCTGTGATTTTTGAACTTATATCTTAAAATGTATGAATTCTTGTAGATGCATTTCCTATCCTTGGTTTATAAGTTGGTTCTTCCCCTTAAACAAAGAAATAAAATATCATGTATGCTTGATTTTAAGACCATGCAAAAGTTTTGAGTAGTGAGGTAGGCGATCACTTTACTTGTTTCATAACTTTGGTTTCTTCTAATTCAAGAGCAATATGTAAATGACTTACCTCACACTTGCATACCCCTAGAATGGATATATTTGTGAAAGAGAATAGGCAAGAGAATGCTTAGCCTCTGGGTCAATTTTTCATTGTTCCCTAGCCAAGAAAATGTGATTGTATGTGCGGTATGTGTCTAATTGTTAAATTCCCAAAGTCTAATCAAATTGTGATTATATTGGATTGGCATGAATTAGGTTACAAGTTATTCACATAAAGTACTTTGTTGGATTTTCTCATTGCCATAGTTGAACCTTAAGTTGACAACCACTCTTATGGCTCAAAAAAATAATACATTGAATTCATATTATGTGGACTGTAAAACCATTGGGAAATAGTATGGTCCTGGAGTATGACCTAAAACTGGTTCAGCTAGGCTAAGAGTTCGTCTAGATGTAAGGAAACAGGTTAACTGTCCAAAATCCCAAGTCATCTCACAAGAGTGAAAGTCTGCCTCCTTACAGACCACTAGGTGGTGTGGTTTTCCTTGAATAATGATGATGAGTGAGCTTACATTTACATATAACAGCCAATGATGTTTGTCCCCACTGTTGATTGACAACTAAGTTATGATAGGTTTTCCAGTGTGAAAAAAAATTTGCTAGTTAATGTAAGTGGTTACACATTTGATTGAAATGTGGCTATGTTTATGAATTCCCACTTAATCAAATTGTTTCCCATGCATAGGTATCATTATAAGTTAATATTTTTTATTGAATGTGAATTATGGGCACTACATGCATCCTTATGATTGAAGATGAGCAGAGTATAAGGAAGCATGTAGCCTGTTCCAACCATATATTTATGTCATGGCTCTCTGTATGGTTATGAATTACCTCATTTATGAGTCCCATACACTTGATGGCTATAGCAGTAAGTTACTTCATGCAAATAAACTTGTGGGAGTGTATTATCTTGGGAGAAATTGTTGAAACCAAATTGTTGCGTGAAGCGAAGAGAGGATTGTTACTGGATTTTTACCCTGAGACCTTGGGTCTATGTCGCAACATAGCCTAACCGTATTTAAAAGGCAAAACCTACCCTCCCACACACAAACTTATAATGAAATAACTATTTGGAAGAGAGAATAGAAGAGCTCACACCTTGTATCCAAATGTTCGATGTAGTTCCTCACTCTCAACCTTTGACTTGCTCCTTATCTCTTCCTGTACTAACCTGCAAAAGGAGATCAAGTCTATACTGCAACAAGGTGGTTATGAAATCAAGTTATACATGTAATGTGAAAAATCAAATATGTAAAGCAAGTTAACATATATAAGTAGATTGAATGAAATTACACATATATGGAGGGAAAGAGAGCTCTTTTATTGAAATTGTATAAGTAGGTAGTTACAACCTGACTCTAACTGCCATCATTTCCTCGAAGCCAATCGCCCAAGTTCCTTCACTGGACCCTTCAAGCATCAACTCAACAAAGTGGTTCTTCCTCGAATGACCCAGAAGGGATAGAAACACACCCTATGATCATATATGAGAGAGGAAGGAATGCTGGAAAACGGGTTTCCATATCAGGAGATGCTACTCAGAGGTCCAGGGAATAGAGGAGCTTGCAAATCATCAGCATAATCTTGCACCAGGGTTGTCTTTCCTCATCCATACCCCCATAGGTGCTTATATATCATCCTAAAGAGGTTGATATGATGATATTCCGCTGTGTGCGGGACAATGGAAGTTTGGGAATGGGCCAAACCAAAAACCTCGCCTAAAAATGTGGAATATTTTTATTTTTTTCACAAAATGGAGGGTATACACAGTTTGTACACTACTAAATAACATATATACATGATTTTCACATGGGTGAATAGCATATGACAACAAAATTGTTGTTTTTTAGATGAATCCGATGAAGGAGAGTGGGATTTGGTTCTGCAAGCTAAGGAATGGACTAGGCCATCTCGCAAATGCAAATGTAGTGTGGGAATTTGTTGTATAACAGATTCCCCCTAATGTAGGAGGTCAGAAGAGCAAATGATGGTTGGAATAATTTATAACTTTGAGAGGCGAGGATGAATTGAAGTAAGTCCCATTGAAAGTTCCCAAACAATTGATCCAAGAACATAACCGACATCAAAAATCAAGTGAGAGTATTCTCTTCCTGAGTCAGGCATACCCATGCTCAGGAGTGATGTAAGAATGGCCGCCAAATCAAGTACACTGCAGATCCATGAGTAATGAAAATATAACTGATTTCCATGGCCACGAGAACTATACATAGTGGATCCATGTGAAATATATAGAAGTAGCAATCATGGCCACGAAAAGTACACAATGGATCCATGCAAACGTAGATCATAGCCACAAATGGATACATAGTGAAGCTATGTCTCAAAATCAAATCAGAGGATATCTAGAGCCAATGAAGTGAACAAACTGATCCTCTGCAAGTACCGATGTCAATGAGGGTGGCACAATCATTGTAGGTCGAGTAGGAGCACAAAGGATTTGTTGCTTGTACTTCACCCGAAGTCTTTAAAATGATTTGTCGTGGTACGAGTCTACACAATGTGAATAAATGTGTTGAAGTTGAACACAATGAGACACTGGTTGATTACCAATCATTAATGTATACCGTTAACAAATGTGAGACAACCCACCGATGATAATAATGGGTGTCAAGGTACCTAGTACAATCTAACAAGTGTGAATAAATGAGCTGACGTCAAACACCTGATAGAATCTACCGAACAATGGACATTGATATATTCCCACTCTCAATAGCGAGGGAACCTGCCACTAATTACTGTAAGCCCCAAGGTACTAAAATGACTCTAGATTCTTGTCCCAGAGCAAGATGTGTTAAATTTGACAGGAAGAGATCCGCAGGAAGGAGGGAATTAAGGCATCCCCCATCATCCAACACGAGGAGTAGCAAAAGGCCAAATATTTGGAAGGACTCGAATGAAAATATTGTAAGGACTACACCAAGGTACGACTCCAACGTGCACCAAATGGAATAACGCACGACAAAGACTCTCTAAATAGTATCCAATGATGAATACTACTGACAAAGACAAGGAATCCACCGATGGCGTCAAATGGAAACCAAGGTACCGCACAAATCCCTATGTGTGATGATTGTTGTTGTCGTTGAAGACATGGGAAACCGTTCAGTCAACAACCAGTGATGGTTTCCCATCTACTGAGCGCAAGGTCACCTATCAATGATGGAAATAGGCCCAAGGTGCAACTCTATGACATACTCTCATAGCAATGTGTCGAAGTCGATAAGAGTAGACCCGCCAACAAGAAGTCAATGGGGACCTTCTATACTAGCATGAGTGAAGTACAAAGATACTTGTGAAACTGAGACGTACTTGATTGACATGGGAAGGGCAACTTGGAAAGGCAAGGATTTTTACAGAGTGGCCTACTCGGGCTGAAACTTCCTTTGAACAAAAGCACGGCACATTATGTGACTTAGGCAGCATGGATTACAAGCTGGGATACATCTACGATACAAGAGGCATGGGCAGATGCTCCATATGACTGGAAGAATAACCATCCAGTGGAGATTATACCCAACAACGAGAAAAGTCTCCTAAAGCCATACTAAACCCAAAATATTGAGATACTGACTCAAAGATTGTGCTTTGTTCAAGGGCGAAAAATTACTGCCATATAAAGAGATAGATGCTTTCCCCCCTTCTTTCTGTTTTTTAATTTTAATTTTTGTCTTTTCCATATTATTAAATCCTGAAAAAAGAATAAAAGAATGCTATAGTAAAATGACGGGAATGAGTGTTGTGAGCAAGCAGACTAGTTCTAGAGTGCAAGGAACATACCTATGCTCAATGCAAGGAAGCATGCGCGATATAAGGACACTCAGGGGAATGCCTCCTCCATGGGTAAAGGTATTGAGTCACAAAGGCATAAATTGCAAGGATAACAACTAGTAGGAATTCATAAGCAAATGGTTCAACAATAACAAGTTGAAGCCGACATTAGGCCTACAAGTGTGAGCAGTTAATATGCAATGCAATTACAACTCAATAAAATTTTGGAATTCCCGAGGGTAAGCTAGCCAGAAAAATATTGAGAGGAAGTCATGAAGCTTCAATGCGAAGACATGGTGGAACTAAACAGGGCTTCTGAGCCTACGAAAAAAAATGCAGCATGGATGTCAAAAAGGATAATGAGGTACTAACTAGGACACCCATGGAGAGGTAAGCTCTACCATTCGTAAACGACACCTTTAAAGCAACTTGAAGGTATAATTTCATGAACGAAAGGGGTGGACCCTATGGTAGATATGTGAGTGATACAGATAAATGAATCATGCAAGCGGAATGAAACCTACCCTATATGCCAATAAATAACACAATACTTGTTGAAGAAGCCGAAAAATGTTGACATATGTAGCATAATATGTTAGAGGGAGTCTCATATGTAATGGCCATAAAAATATTGAGAATAAGATATGCAACTTCAACACAAAGTCATGGTGGGATTAAACAATACTCTCGAGTCGATGAAAATATTTCAACATGGGCACCAAACTGCGAAAAAGGTTCTAACTAGGGCACCCATGAATGGTAGGCTCTAGCACATGAATTACAACACTTCTAAACAACAAAGAAGGTTATGTGTCGCAACTCAGTGGGGTTGATCCAAAGGCAAAATGAAACAAGAAATGGATAATGCAAAAATGCATGAAGGGGGAAATCTAACCTATATGCAAATTTCGAGATCATATTTTGTCATAACGGATCGACATGGAATGAAAAGGTAGCAAAGAAAATGTCTCCAAAGATTTGCATATAAGACCAAAAACACTCACCCATAAGTTAATAAGTCTAATATAGAAACCTCTAAGAAAAACAAGTGTTGTGGAATACGAAACTTGAAAACAATAAACCCTAAAAGTACAATATGTACAKAGCACCGCATAGCCTTGCGCTCTATGCATAATAGTTCTTCGGGTAGAGCCCATTGTTAGGCTCAGGCCAAGCGTTTCTTTGGTAACCAACCTGTAAAGTCTCCAGTTTAGGAAGAGGTTGAAAATCCATMATCATAGCTTTAAGGATAGCCTCGTCTGAAGGCAATTCAACATCCATGAAACCGAGGCTCGACAACACACAAATACCAGGGCTCGAGGTCTCACAAACAATATTATAAGACTTGAGAGGAAACACCAGATTACTTGGGCCAATAGGGGGAAGCAAGGGTTCCCATGCTCCCATTGGATAAAACACCTGATCAATTGTCGAGACCTTGTCTTGAGAAGGCAAACATAATTGTAAGGATCCTTCTGAGGGGAAATTGAACACTGAGGATAAGACGCCACATAATTCACCCGTGGCAAGGAAGAGTTTACTTGAACACTAGGAAGACACAAAGGGGAAATATGAGCTGAAAACGAACTAATATGGTGATTATCAGATGAAAGCTTATCAATGGTGACAATGCTTCCGTTGAGAGGGAAATGCATCACACGAAAGAGCATAGACACCACAACATTCATCACATATACATAATCACGCCCAAGAATCATATTAAAGTCTAAAGGGCCTGGCACCACTAAACGATCGACTAGGACAGTCTTCCCACCTAAGGTGATAGGCAATTGAGGAAGAATCCCCAAAAATTCACTAGGTCTTATGTCGAAATCCAACAACCCACTAGTGGCTGACACAATCTTGGGATAACCCAAAGCTTGCCAAGTTGAGAAGGATACAATACTTGTATAGGATCCTTCATCTACAATACATCGGTAAATTTTTCTTGAATTAACTCTAACCCTTATCTGGAAAGGTGTAGAAAAAGGAAGGCGAGGCTCGACAAGATTATTCCGATCAAAA
The DNA here is from genome assembly GCA_010110895.2 of Picea sitchensis. NCBI lineage: Eukaryota > Viridiplantae > Streptophyta > Pinopsida > Pinales > Pinaceae > Picea > Picea sitchensis. The sequence goes on from SNQJ01S0001636.1 coordinate 406,297, forward strand.
GAAACCATCCTAGGTTTTGGAGGGAAAGTAGTCGAAGATAGTAGATTTCTCCCTTGTTCAAAAGGTATTGAACTGGAAATGATAAAGACACAGTCAAAAGACACATCACTCCCCAAAAGAGGAGTGGGAGCAGTCGAAGATTGCATCGACAAGACCACTCTGGTAGACTCATCACTCTCCCAGAGAAGAGTGGGATCGACTAAAGATTGCATCGACATGAGCACTTCCTCAACCATTAGTTGAATAGGATGTGAGACAATATGGTCAAGAGACGCATCACCCCCCAAAACGATATTGGTATCGACCAAATATGGGATCGACATGATCACTTCATCAACCAACGATTGATTATATTGTTGGGAAACTGAAGACGACACAGAACTAGAATGGGCCTTTAGACAAAGACCACGCTCTTCGTACCACGACAATAACATGGCACAAATGAGTAAGGTGATCTCCTTTGCAAAGCTTACAAGGAAACTTGGGCTTGCATCCTATACGTCTAGGCTTCTCAATCGTATCAATGCCCCCAACATGACTTGCAGTGGCTGGTGGGTTATCCCCAGCATGACTTGCAGCGNCCAACGATTGATTATATTGTTGGGAAACTGAAGACGACACAGAACTAGAATGGGCCTTTAGACAAAGACCACGCTCTTCGTACCACGACAATAACATGGCACAAATGAGTAAGGTGATCTCCTTTGCAAAGCTTACAAGGAAAATTGGGCTTGCATCCTATACGTCTAGGCTTCTCAATCGTATCAATGCCCCCAACATGACTTGCAGTGGCTGGTGGGTTATCCCCAGCATGACTTGCAGCGACTACGTGTTGATCTCCAACATGACTAGTAGAGGTTGGTGATGTTTGTCTAGTATGATTAGCAGTGGATAGAATTGTGCCCCCAATATGACTTGCAACGGCTAGTTGCTTGTCTTTAACATGACTCACAAAGGTTGTTGACATAACTCCAACATGACTAGCAGAGGTTGGTTTCGCACTCCTAGCATGGCTAACAAAGGTTGGTTGCTAAACTCCAGTATGGCTTGCAAGGACTAGGCTATCGCCCCTGTCATGACTTCTAGAGGGTGGGTTCATGCGCCCAACATGACTAGCAGAGGCTAGTGGCACATATCCAATGTGACTAGTCGAGGTTGGTGACATATCTCCAACATGGTTGATAGAGGTTGGTGAACTAATACTAATATGACTCGCAATGACTAGACTTGTGGTTCCAACATGACTTGTAGCGACTAGTTGCTTTCCCACAACATGACTCACAAAAGATGGTGACATGTCTCCAACATGACTAGCAGAGGTTGGTGAACTCTTTTTCTTACTATGCCTCTTCGTATTCCTTTTAGACTTCTGGTTACTAGTAGCAAGACTTTCACCAGAAGAGGGAGAAGAAGAAGGAGTAGACTTCACGGACGTAGAAAATGAAGGATCAACATTAATACGATGCCCATGAAATAAGGTGCTTATCCGAGAAGCATCAAGAGCATTCAGGACATTTTGAGTGGTCAACAATCAAAATGGTAGTCCTACATTCAACCCAAGAATGTTCAAAGTGGCCATCAAGGGGGCATCAACGTTTCCAAAGAACCGAAAAGAACAAGAATCCCCTTGGGAAGGGGTCCCTTGCTTGGTATCCTCAAGAGCTTTGGCCATAACTTTCTTATGCATAGGTTCTTCCCTTGTGGGATTATTCATGTTCAAAAAATTCTCACGCATTGACTCTAGCGAACCAGTGGTATAAAAACCCACACCTTCTAAGAGGCGACTCCACACTTTCAAGAGAAAGACTAGGGGTCCTTCCCAACCAACAGAGTGGCTGGTCGACCACTCTGAATCAAATATACAAAAGTGGTGATACTGACACAACATAAGGCCAACTATACAAAACAACACTCCACTAAAACGTCTTAAGAGAAACATTGCAAGCAAATGACTTCTCCAAAACTTCAGCCCAGGTGGATGAGGTCTCGAGTCCAAAGAAATGAAAAAGTGGAAAGGGGCCTTTTGGACTAAGGCATGGGTTGATTAAGTCTCGTGAACCAACAAACGAAGGAGTGAGAAGTAGTTACCTTAACCTTCACTAACCAGCCTTAATCGATGCAAGTACCCATGCTTTGCATGACACCCTCCAACATTACTGAAAAGTGTGATACAAAGTCTAACCCAACTACCATGGAACCCCCTTGTAGTCACCTTTGAGGTCCCTAGGAAAATCAACTAAGTTCACCAACTCGCAGTCAACGTCCGGGGGGTACAGTCAACAATCAGGATCAAACGTATGGGCAGGGTAATTAAGCCCAAAGCTCTTCCAGAGGATTGTCTACAAAAGGGTTAGTGTCACTTCATAAAATATCAAACTAGGTCAGAAGCTTCTAGAGGATTGACGCCAAGAGGGCTAGTATCACTTCAATAAAACTTCAACCAGGTTCAAATTTCGTAGAGGAATGACGTCAGATGAGTCAGTGTCACTTTAGGAAAAACCCCCTAATATACGATCTCTCCACTACACTCAATTAAGCTTCATAGGGGTTATCTCCTCGACTCTCCTTCATGTGACCTCGTGTTTAACTCTCATGTTAGAGGAGCCTCCCAACTATACTTATACAAAAGTTGGGTTTGAAAATATCCCTAGCTTAGACTCCTGTGTTTGTTTACCAACCTTGGAGAGCTATATCTCCAATCCTAATCCAAGGCCCTAACCCTAAACTTGTTTGTGAACCCTAGAAACAAAGTCTAGTATATTTTAAATTTAGTGTTCATTTTAGCAGTTGTTTTTTACTCAAAGGGTTTAAAAATGAAACTGATGTTGTTTGAGTCTCTTGCAAAAATTGAAACTTATAAGAACACTCGCAAAGAAAACTTTACACTAATCCTTCAATGAAAAAGAGTTTAAAAAAAAAAGAAAAATGCATGAACAATCCTTCAAACCTTGAAATGCAAATTTTTCCTTTCCTGATGCAAAATGCACTAAAGACCTGAGTGCTAGTAATCAAGTTATTTTCTTGAAAAGTTCATAGGCAAGGGAGCAAGAGAAAAACTACCAACAATCTAGTTATTTTGTCTTTTCTGTTACTAAAAAGAAATGAAATGTAACTACGATGCAATTTTTTCTTTTCTTTTTATGAACAATGGGAAGAAGGCAAATAGGAAGAAAGAAAACAATCTATAAATACTAGAAGGTAGCAAACAACTGGAAGCGGAGCCCAGGCCCTCAAGATTGACCTTTCAACCCACCTAAAAAACCTTATAAGCAAAAGACTGACCAAATAAAAAGCAAGAACTTTCTAGCATGATTTTCAAGTTTTCATAGACTTAATACAAGACTCAAAGACAAAAGCAACCTGAAAAGGTTCAAAAGATACTGAAAAACCAACCTAGATCTTCCCAAAACTCTGATAATGGCTCAAAAAACAATTTCTCAAAAAAATACGCGACTATATACACAATCAATAACATATATACGCTATTGGAACCAAGGTGAATCACGTATATACACGATTCAAGCAAATGCAAAGTGTGTATGGTTCAACAAAACTCAAAGAAAGAGATTGCAACTACAAAGGGAAGCTTCCAGAAACTCGAGAAAAATTTCTGAGATTTCAATTGCTTTGAGAGAAATCCCAAAAAACAAAAAAACTACAGAATTCAAGACAACACGAGATCCCTAAGACCGACCCAAACTAGGAGAAAACCTCCCCAGTATGGTCGCCAATTCTGTTACGAGATTTTTAACCTATTACCTTAGGTCTGTGTCACAATAGAACCTAGCCGTAGTTAAAAGGTAGAACCTACCCTCCCACACACAAACTTACAATGAAATAGTTATTGGAAGAAAGAATAGAAGAGTTCACACCTTGTATCCAAACGTTTGATGTAGTTCCTCACTCTCGACCTTTGACTCGCTCCTGATCTCTGCCTGTACTAACCTGCAAAAGGAGATTAATTCTATACTGCAACAAGGTAGTTATGAAATCAAGTTATACATGTAATGTGCAAATTCAAATATGTAAAGAAAGTTAACATATATAAGTAGATTGAACGAAATTACACATATATGGAGGGAAAGAGAACTATTTTATTGAAACAGTATAAGTATGTAGCTACAGCTTGACTCTAACCACAAGCACTGCCTCGAAGCCAACTGCTCAGGTTCCTCCACTGGACCCTTCAAGCATCAACTCAACAAAGTGGTTCTTCTTCAAATGACCCAGAAGGGATAGAAACACACCCTATGATCATATATGATAGAGGAAGGGATGCTAGAAAATAGGTTTCCAGATCATGGATGCTACTTAGAGGTTTAGGGAATAGGGGAGCTTGCAAATCGTCAACATAATCTTGCACCAAGGTTGTCTCTCCTCATCCATACCCCTGTAGGTGCTTATATACCATCCTAAAGGGGTTGAGATAGCTATATTTCATTGTGCATGAGCCAATGGAAATTTGGGAATGGACCAAACTGAAAACTCCACCCAAAAATGTTGGATAATTTTATTTTTTCACAAATTTGAGGGTATATGCAGTTTGTACACTGACAAATAGTGTATATACATGATTTGCACATAGGTGAATAACGCATGACAACAAAAGTGTTGTTTTTTGGATGAATCTAATTAAGGAGAGAGGGGTTTAGGTCAGCAAGCCAGGGAATGGACTAGTCCATCTCATAAATGCAAATGTAGTGTGGCAATTTGTGGTATAACAAGGATAGCCTCAACTTGTGACCTCTCTCCTCCATCATGGCCACTCTAACTGTTAATAAACACTCCCATTATGACAAAGGGATAACTCTTAAAAGATTTTGAACAACGAGCATTTGATTCCAAGCTAAATTGACTCGCAGTAACAAGTAAAGAAAGTTTGTAGTCAAAGTGTTTGTCAAAATACCTTCACCACATTTTTCTTCATGCATGCATAGTGTTGGCTCTGTTGTTACTTAGATTTGGTTCCTTGATGTCTAATGCCTTTCTAGTGTAAAATGCAATCATTATGAGTATTAATTTAATTGTGAATCTTGAGAAAGACGACCCTCTCTTGTCTAGTTTCTCAAATCAACACCATCAGTGCAACAAGAAAAAAACTTCAACTCACCACTATAAAAGTGCTCCAACATGTAATTCAAGTCAACCCCCCCAAAAGGAATCAAATAACTTGGTATCCGAATTGCTCCTCAAAATCCAGAACAATTGTCCTATAGTCATCCAAGCTGGGTTAAATCTCACCATTTAATTGAAGGTGGCCATGATCTGCTTTTATAGTGCGAGCAATAAACTCAAGCAGGCTAGCTACAATCATCTAAGCTGGTTTAAATCTCACCATTTAATTGAAGGTGGCCATGATCTTTTACAATGTTAGAAATTAATTCAAGCATGCTAGCTACAGTCATCCAAGCTGGTTTAAATATCACCATGTAATCGAAGATGGTCACGATCTCCTTTTACAGTGTAAGCAATGAACTCAAGTAGGTTGGATACAATCATCCAAGCTGGTTTAAATCTCACCGTTTAATTGAAGGTGGCCATGATATGCTTTTACAGTGTAAGTAATGAACTCAAGTAGGTTGGTTAATGCTATTATATTTTTGCATTGCAACAATGACTATCATGATTATGGAGACCTTGTGCCTCCTAGTGTTCTTGCTAAGCTTTTCGCTTATGTCTTTGTCTTTGTTGGAATGGCCCTTGTGGATTTGCTCCTAGGTCGTGCAACATACTGCCTTATTGAGAAGTAGGAGCAGATGTTGATTAAAGCATAATGTAAGCTATCAATATATTTGGCAATCCTTCAGGCACTAATTGTGGTTGGTATAATTGTCATGCATGAGGTTGAGGATTTGGATTTTCTCAATTCATTTTGTTTCATTTGTTCACTGATTACAACTTTAGGATATGGGGTAGCTTTGTTGACAAACTATATTATTAGGTTGGGTTATGTTGATCGCTTAGATTTTGTTTTAGTTATGATGCTTACTATGTTCCTTTTGTGTTACGTATAGGCAGATTCAAAGCCATACCTTTGTTGTCCAAAAGTTTTTTCTTAATGGCCATTTATTGTATAGAAAAAGAAAATGCTATTACTCTTGAATCAATATTAGACTTTGTATGGCGAGTAGTTGCAGGAGGTACATTACAAGTGGAGTCACCATTTTACAGTTGTCTATTTTGCGTTAATGAAGACAAAATGACTTCCACCAATAGGTTGGAACTATTGGTGTAGACAAAAGATTTGAAGGGTGCTCAATAAGGGTGTTTGGGGCACCATTACTTCAATCCTGTGCAATGATCAAGAGTTTGAAAGAGGGTCAAAGTGAAACCTTAAAAGAGTCACTCTTTATGTAGATTGTCGATGATATAGTAGGATAAGGTGGGACCTTCACACCACAACTTCATCTTTGGTCTTGCAAGAGATATCACGATAACAAAAGACACTGCCAAACTTCCCACAATGTTAATATGTTAGAAATCAATCTCATGCAAAGATGAAACAACCAATACAAAGTATATTGTGACGGGGAAAGAAAACCCAAAAAATATATTGATAAAGATCGGGTAAGAAATTATAAAAAATAAGAATGACGTCACTTAGGAGTAGCCACGAAGAGGACCTTCAAGCTTCCTCTTAGGATGAAACCTGTCTTCTTCGAGGCTTTCTTTCAAAACCGAGGCAGTAACTAGAAGAGACTTTACCAAAAGACACTTTATAATGAGTGGTAGAAGAAAAGGCTCAATGCCAATACGAATGTGATACAATCAATTTAGAATTAGCAAATGATTAAATTCCTGATTACAACTGTGCAACATAATCTTACATTCGTTTAACTCTTGGAACTCTTGAGAGATTCTTGCATTTATAGGTTTTCTTTGGAGAATGCCATGCACGGGAATCAAAGATATTTCCCAATTTAGGCCATACAATTGCCTCTTCAACTTCAATACTTTATCACCATTGGCGAAACACAAGCTTTTGAGCCTTTTCTATTTTTGAAAGTGAATGAAAACTATTAGATCACATAATTTAATGCGTTGCTGACATACATGATGATTGCATGGCCTAAATAATTAAAATGTCACACAACTACAAGTTTACTCAACTACATGGTTTGACATTGGTTCTTCATAGGTTATTCAACCATTTCTTGCAACACACTGCTTCATTTACTTCATTGCACTGGTATTCCACTATAAATGACATGTTATGTAAAAACCCTTTATTTGTACATGCAGATGAAAAAAGTGCGATGACACTCCTTTTCTTAATTGTGTGTGTTAACATTGTCGTGGATGTGTCATCCCTTGTGTGTTGGCATTTTTGTTGGGTTGTGGCTTAATGGTTAGGATGCGACAACACCATGCAAATACTGTAGATTCAAATCCCAATGGGTGTAGAGCTCCTTGCACGTGTGGGTGAGGTAACATGTTTGACCTCTTGATGTGGGTTTCCCTCCATCATCAAATACATTGAACATATGTGCAAAAGCCAAATTAGTTTAAGTGAACATTAATAGAATACTTTATCCTTTATTATTATTTATCCTCTTCTTGTATATATGGAAAATGCAGTAGTCTAAATGTTCTATGTTTGGCTCTTTTTCGAGAATATTTTCTATTTAATTTTGTCCAAAATCTGGTAAGAAATGATTGGATCTACATATTTGAGTGACTAAGTTAGTATAATCCAAGAGCCCCACGGATTTTTCAACACACTGAATCCATTTATGCATTTAAAAATACAATTTAAAGAACATAAAATTGCAATTTCGTCCAAATTAATGTTACTAAATTTCAATAACAAAACCAAAACGTAAAATGTTTAGACAACGCTATGAAAAATTAATATAACTAAAAACCCAACAACTTGAGCTCTTTGTTTTCATTAACATTTGGTGCTTTCAACATAATTACTAATACGAAGGGGCACAAAATTTATAGCACAAGATGATAATGTTAACGCCTCATGAGAGTGGGCACAAAGATTATAGCATAAAACGACTATGTTAACACCTCATGTGAACACGCACAAAATTATAACATAAACTGATACACCACCAATTAAACAAAACAAAATGCCAAGCCTAAAACCCTTCCTCCAAAACCCTCACGGGGCATCTTCTATAGCTCTTGCAGGGCAGGGAAGCCCAGGTTTTCATACCTCGTCGACCTTCTTATTCATTTCCACCTTCTTCACTGTCACGCGATCGATTCCGAATTCGATTTTCTGTAAAAAAAACCGATCGATTTTTGTAGTTAAAATGCTCATTCCCGCTTACGATGCAAATGCAGAGATTGAGCTCTGAAATAGCTCAAAAAATGCTTACATTGAAGATTTCAATGATCAGCTCTTTAATCTCGTATTGGCTTCGGGTTGCTGTATTTTAGGTTTTTAACAGATGGCGGCTGTTGCTGCATTGAGGGCTAAGTCCTCCAAGTCCCTGTTTCGAATCTCGGCGCCTCTGTCCTATGCGTGCAAAAGTGGAGCAGATGCTTCTGTTTCTGATCGCGGGCTCCAAAATGAGGCCGGGACATGGTGGAGGGCCATGGCAACCTTCAGCCGAACGTAAGTTTATTCTTTATTTGTTTTATTAACAGGCTCTGAGCATTTTTAGATCACCTGGTTAACTGAGCTCACTCTCAGTATTATGGCCGAGGCGAGGTTTAATGAATGATTTTTTTGGTGACATGATAAATGCAATTTATATTTTGTGAGCATTACTAGCAGTGATACGTTTGCTTTCAGATGATTCAATGACGTTAACTAATATAAAGTAGCCGGAAATCATGTGGTGTTCTGATTTGCATTTTTCCTATAAATAAGCACGTCCAACTGATATTTACGAGCAATTCAATCGTGTGTTTTCTGATATTTAACCGGAAAATCTCATAGCTATCAACACAGGGCAATTTTATGATAAAAGATGTTGCCACGTACCCACAATGAGTTTTATTTATTTATTTATATTTTTTTTCTCAGTCTGGCGTGGTAATGCCTTGGGATAACCTTAGATGATCAGAGATCAGGTAATACCTTTCATTACATCTATGACTAGGAAAAGAGAGCAACACGACCCCTTATCAAGAGGCTCATCCTTGTCGAAGTGAAAAAGAGACGGTCCAAAATTAAACAGAAGCAGCACCAGACTGAGGGAGAGAGAGAGTTTGGTCTTTTTTCTGTATTGAATTCAGGATCAGGACTTCATCTGAGCTCAGTTAAAACCTTTTAGGATCTTGCCTGAAAGGACATTAGCCAAGTTCTAACTGAAAGGTTTTTGTTGGATTGGTCCTGACCGATTGGAGGTAAGGCCAGTCATACTAGGTTGGGATTTCTCTTATCCATCACGGATAAAAGAGATGCCACCTTGCATTCACAATCGGATAAAATTATGCATGGGTGATGGAACAAATTGAAGACACCTTTTCTTATGGTGTCTTATGTCTTGAATTGACAATGGTATGATATTGAACAAAAAAAAGAAGATATATTCTTCCCAGAACAAGAGAGGTGTTGTAGGGATTCATGATCACAACGATGCAGATTTTTGGTTCAACAGAAGAGGCATCCATCACATGTACAGAGTTTGCCCAATTTTTGTTAAATTATTGAGCCTGATTTAATATGCGGATTATTTCTTTAATTGCTTCAACACTTTGATTCCAGCTTAATACATTTCAACTATACAGAACCATGTAGATCCACAAGCATACACATCAACAACAAATATACCCTGGGGAAACCCTATACAGGGAAAAAAAACCCAACAAACAATCTTCCTCTATTGCAAATAATATGTATGATCATGTACAATAAACCACCATGAAAAGTACCTGACTGTGTGACCAGCAGACACAAAAACGTCACTGTCCTTTACTGCTGATATAAACCAGCACTTCTAGCAAAAATCCTTTGCTGCCCTTTTACACAGTAAATTATATTTTACTCCCTTTGCAACTGTGTATATCAGCCGACTGTAAACTAATTCAAACACTGCCCTTAGACAGCAGACTCATATGCTGTCCTTTCTCACTGTGTAGACAGCAGACTCATATGCTTGCTGCCCACTCTCAATCACCTGCAGACATACTCCTTTCCTTCACTCTTGTGCTGCATAACAATATGAATGAGAAAGAGGGGTCAAACTCTGTATATAAAGGCGCAGGGAGGAAGAGAAGAGTGAGTTCGAATTAGCAATAGCCAACTTGCCTTTACAACTCGAATTGTAACTTGACTTGACTGAACTTTGCATGGCAATGCGACCTTGAGACTTGGCTTATGCATGAGCTCAAAGAACAAAAATCATCATTTGATTTGGAAGTCAAAATCAAGTTTACCAAAGAGAGTTAGTTCTCTTAATCGTTTTTTCTGTTTTAATTAAATTTAGAAGTCAAATCGAATAATACAACAAGGATTTCGAATCCTTCTTTGTAACAAAGATAGAAGTTGTTTTGATTTTAGGCTAGAATATAGGATCCAGGGTTGAATAAGGTGATTTGATCCAAATATAGTGGAACAAAAATTGATTGTATTTAAGCCTGTCAAGCCTTTTGTATTCAGGGGTCGGGAGTAGAGAGTAGAGAGCTTGGGATGTGGAATAAATTGATAAATCTTTGATTATCAATAAAAGAAATTGAATTTCATTTGGAAACTCTCACCCTTGGAGCAACTGTGTATGTCTATTTTGATCTCTTGCTGCGAGATATTTCAGTTTTTTTTATAGATTTACGTCGGGAGTTCATCCAATCTACTGTGGAACGAACTGTAAGTATATTCTGTGGTTGAATTTAGCAAATCGAAGCTCTGTTCGCAATCTAAATTCTCTATCAAATATTACTATGCCGGAATTATTATATCTAGAATTGTGTGGTTTAAAATCTATAGAGGGCTAAGATCGACGGTCATAATCCATTGTGGAGATTGTATATGCACGCAGGTTAACGTCGGGACCTGTACCCGTAATTCAAATCAAACGTAGTTTTTGTTTAAGTTTGGAATCCGATCGTAGATCGGACGACCCGTATTCATTGCGGAGATTATAAAGCACAGTGGTGGACACGACCTTTGGCGGACCCACAATTTTATAAAATGCACTTGTTATACAATTGAAATCCGACTATGGTTTGGGACTTTAATGTTCTGTTGTAATATTAAACCAAATCTCCACCGTAGATCTGTAGATCTAATGGTTGTTGTAGGTCTGTGGGTTGATTTTTATAGTTTTATTGACATCGACTGCATTAAGTGTTATCAGAGCAAGAAATTTTGATTCCTATAAGTGTATGAAAGGGAGAATTTATTTCTCACCTCTTCCATTGATAGAAGCAGGAGAAATTTAGGATTGTAGTAATTCTCAAAAGAATCTATTACATTCTGAAATGGCATTTCAGTTTCGAAGAGGACATGGCAGAGGAGGTCGTAGAGGCAGACCAGTTGCAAATGCAAAGGTGATGGAGGAAATGAGAACTCTGCTTGCAGAAGTTGAAGCCATAAGAAATGTTGGGAAAAGAGATCTTGAAGCTGGTGATGTTAGTGAAGCTGAGCAAGAGGATAATACAAAAGAACAAGAAATGACAGAAGAGAATCTTGGACTCAAATTATTAAAAGCAGTTATGGGAGATAGTTCAAAGTCCAGAACAAAGATAGTTTCATACAGTGGAGGTTTAAATCCAAAAGAATTTGTTGATTGGATCAATGTGTTAAACAAACACTTTGATTATGATGAAGTTCTTGATGAAAAGAAGGTGAAGTTTGCAGTCACAAAAATGAAGGTCCATGCTTTGTTTTGGTGGGATAGTGTTCAAGCAGAGAGAAAAAGGAATAACAAATAGCCAATCAAAAGTTGGGATAGAATGGTTGCAAAGTTAAAAGGTAACTTCTTACCTAATGACTATCAGCTTGCCTTGTACAGACAGATGCAAAATCTGAGATAGAGATTGCTAACTATTAGAGAGTATACTGAAGAGTTCTACAAAGTGAATATTAGAACTGGTTATACTGAAGATATCTCTGAAAAGATAGCAAGGTATATGAATGGTCTCAGATTAGAAATTCAAGATGAGTTGAGTCTCTTATCACCAAATACAGTGGAGGAGGCATACCAATGTGCTTTAAAGGTGGAAGAGAAACTGAGTAGAAGACATAATTCAGGAAAAGGGAAAGGTCAAGCTTACAGAGGTAAGGCACAACAAGCTGGGAAGAATAATTTTTCAGCTTAGAAGGAAGAAGCTGATACATCAAATCAGCAAGAACAATCCTCAAGAGGAAGAGGAAGAGACTTCAGAGGAAGAAGATATTTTCAGAGAGGTCGAGGAAGAGGCAGAGGATATGAGATCAGATGTTATACATGTGGTAAGACATGCCATATGTCATGGGATTGTCCAGAGAATGCTGCAAGAAAAGGAAATGTCTAGATTGCACAAGCTGAAAGTGAGCCAAGAGTACCAGAGGAGAATGCTGTAGTTCCAGAGGCAGGAGAAGCCCTATTGATGAGGAGAACTTTACTGAAATCAAACAAGGAAGAGCATGAACCAGCACAAAGGAAAAATTTGTTCAGAACAATGTGCAAGTCAAAAGGCAAGTGCTGCAAATTAATTATTGATAATGGTAGTACTGATAATTTGGTTTCTGTGGAGATGGTTGAGAAGTTAGGACTGCAGAAGGAGATGCATCCTACACCATATAAAGTTTCTTGGATGCAAAAAGGGCATCGAGTATTGGTGAATTAACAATGCAGAGCTGATTTCCAGATTGGAAATTATAAGGATCAAATTTTATGTGATGTCATTCTGATGGGTGTTTGTCATGTGTTGTTAGGCAAACCATGGCAATATGACAGAAATGTGGTGTACAATGGGAGAGAGAATACTTTTACATTTGAGAAGGAAGGCAGAAGGCATACTCTTATTCCTCTTAAGGATGAAAGAGCAGAAGAGCAGATAAGTCCAAAAGTATTGTTGGTCATAGAGAAGGAATTTCTGAAGCATGTGCAAGATGAAGAGGTAAGTTTTGCTGTTGTTGGAAAACCTAGGACTGTTTTAACCAACACAAGAATAGATGTCTTACCTATTGAAGTTCAGAAATTGTTAGAGGAGTATGTGGATATTGTAGTTGATGATTTGCCTAATGAACTACCACCTGTTAGAAGTATTAGCCATCATATAGACCTGATTCTTGGAGCCAGTTTGCCAAACAAAGCAGCTTACAGAATGACTCAAGTAGAAAATGAAGAGATTAGCAAACAAGTGCAAGAACTGTTGAACAAGGGATTGGTCAGAGAAAGCTCGAGTCCATGTGCTGTACCTACAGTGTTGAGCCCGAAGAATGGAGGAGAATGGAGAATGTGCACAAATTCTAGAGCCATAAATAAAATCACCATCAGGTATCGTTTTCCTTTACCCAGAATGGATGATTCGATGGATTGTTTAAGTGGTGCCAAATATTTTTCAAAGATAGATTTGAAAAGTGGATATCATCAAATTAGAATGAGAGAAGGTGATGAATGGAAAACAACCTTCAAGACAAACAATGGACTATATGAGTAGTTGGTTATGCCTTTTGGTTTAACTAATGTACCCAGTACATTCATGAGACTTATGAATGAAGTGCTTAAGGAATTCACAGGGAAATTTGTCATTGTTTATCTAGATGATATTCTTGTTTTTAGTAAAATTAGAGAAGAACATGTTAGGCACTTGAATTTGGTTCTGAAGAAACTACATCAAGAGAAACTCCTAATAAACTTGAAGAAATGTTTCTTTATGAAAAACATAATTGGTTTACGTAGGATTTGTGATTTCACAAGAAGGATTAAAGATGGATCTAGAGAAAGTGAAAGCAATTAAAGAGTGGCCATCTCCAAGAAACATATTTGAAGTTAGAAGTTTTCATTGGTTGTCAAGTTTCTATAGAAAATTTATAAGAAACTTTAGTGGTATTTGTGCCCCAATCCTAGAAACCGTGAAGAAAGAAAAACAACCATTTAGATGGACAGAGGCAGTAGAAAAAGGGTTCAAATTGATGAAGGAAAAGATTACCGAGAAACCTATCTTAGCTCTCCCAGATTTCAACAAAATATTTACAGTTAGATGTGATGCTAGTGGGACAACAGTTGGAGGTGTTTTGAGTCAAGATGACAAACCAATTGCATATTTCAGTGAGAAACTGAATGAGGCAAAACATAAATACTCCACTTATGATAAACAATTCTATGCAGTGATCCAAGCTTTGAAGAAATGGAGGCATTACCTCATGCCTAAAGAGTTTGTTTTATATATTCTGACCATCATGCTTTGCAGTTCATAACTAATCAAGAGAAATTAAATCAGAAACATGCTAAATGGGTAGAATTCATGCAGAATTTTACTTTTGTATTAAAACATATTAGTGGAAGCTCTAACAAGGTTGCAGATGCTTTGAGTAGAAGATGTTTAGTTTTGCAGTAGTTTCGGGTGAATGTTATTGGATTAGAACATCTCAAAGATATGTACCTTAAATATGCAAATTTTAAGGATGCATATGAAGCATGTCAGAATCCAATTTTGAGAGATAGAAGTCCATGGATGGATTTCACGCTACAAGAAGGATTGCTGTTCAAAGGAAGTAAATTGTGCATTCCAAAATGTTCAATGAGAGAGAATTTGTTGCAGGAAAAGCACAGTGGAGGACTTGTTGGTCATTTTGGCAATGAAAAAACTCAGCTCAGTTGAGTAATTTTTATCATTGGCCAAGAATGAGGACTGATGTTCAGAAATTTGTGGGAAGATGCAAAATTTGTCAGCATGCAAAAGGTAGACACCAGAACACAGGCATATATTAGCCACTACCAATTCCAAAAAGACCTTGGGATGATGTGAGTATGGAATTTGTTTTGGGATTGCCAAGAACTCAAAGAGGCAATGATTCCATTTTTGTTGTGGTAGATAGATTTTCTAAAATGGCACATTTTATACCCTGTTATAAAACTAGTGATGCAACTCATATTGCAACTTTGTTTTTTAAAGAAGTAGTAAGACTGCATGGTCTTCCTGTTAGTATTGTTTCAGACAGAGATACTAAGTTTGTTGGACACTTCTGGAAGACATTGTGGAAGAAATTGGGGACAAGTCTAAACTTTATTTTTGCCTACCATCCTCAAACAGATGGTCAAACTGAAGTTACAAATAGAAGTTTGGGTAACATATTGAGAAGCTTGGTAAGTGAACATCCTAACCAACGGGATTTAGCTTTACCACAAGCTGAATTTGCTTATAATGACTCACCCAACAAAAGTACAAGGTTAAGTCCTTTCAAGATTGTCTATGGAGTGAGCCCAAGAGGAGTGTTTGAGCTCAGAGATTTGGGACAGATGGAGAAAAGAAGCGCAAATGCAGAAGATTTTGCTTCAGATATGCAAATGATGCATGAAAAAGTTAAAGAACAATTGCATGGAAATAGTTTCAAGTACAAACAGAAAACAGATTTGAAGAGAAGGGAAGTTGTTTTTGAAGAAGGAGATTTAGTATTGGCACATTTGAGGAAAGAAAGATTTCCTAGAGGCACATATAACAAACTAAAGGTTAAAAAGATTGGGCCTTGCAAGATTTTGAGAAAGTTTTCAGCCAATGCTTATGAGATTGAACTTCCAGAGGACATGGGAATCTCTCCGATATTTAATGTAGCAGATTTGTATTCTTATGTGGAACATGAAGCAGAACAGTCAACAAATGATTTGGACAAAGACACATGACAACAAGTAAAATGGCAGAAACAAATTCCTATAGAGAAGAAGCTGCAGATGGAAAGAATTCTGGATACCAGAGTGCTGAAGAAGACAAGAGGACAAAAGTACTATGAGTACTTGGTGAAGTGGAAGGATCATCCACTGGAAGATGCTACATGGGTAACTGCTGCACTCATACAGAAAAGTGGCAGTACTATAGAAGAGCTCATGAACAAGAGTACATGAATTTTTCTGACCTGAGGAGTTTGATGCAGGAGCATGGACTCAAAAAACAAAATCATCATTTGATTTGGAAGTCAAAATCAAGTTTACCAAAGATAGTTGGTTCTCTTAATTGTTTTTTCTGTTTTAATTAAATCTAGAAGTCAAATCGAATAATACAACAAGGATTTCGAATCCTTCTTTGTAACAGAGATAGAAGTTGTTTTGATTTATGCTAGAATATAGGATCTAGGGTTGAACAAGGTGATTCGATCTAAATATAGTGGATCTAAGAAACATAAATTGATTATATTTAAGCCCCCGTCGAGCTTGTATTCAAGGGTCGGGAATTGAGAGTAGAGAGCTTGGGATGTGGAATAAATTGATAAATCTCTTATTATCAATAAAAGAATTTGAATTTCATTTGGAAACTCTCACCCTTGAAGCGACTGTGTATGTCTATTTTGATCTCTTGCTGCGAGATATCTGAGTTTTTTTTATAGATTTACGCCGAGAGTTCATTTAATCTACTGTGGAACGAACCATAAGTATATTCTGTGGTTGAATTTAGCAAATTGAAGCTCTGTTCGCAATCTAAATTCTCTGTCAAATATTACTACGTCGGAATTATTGTGTCTAGAATCGTGTGGTTTAAAATCGATCGAGCGCCAAGATCGACGGTTATAATCCATTGCGAAGATTGTATATGCACACGGGTCAACGTTGGGACCTGTACCCGTAATTCAAATCAAACATAGTTTTCGTTTAAGTTTGGAATCCGATCATAGATTGGACAACCCATATTCATTGCGGAGATTATAAAGCGTAGTGGTGGACCCAACCTTTGGCGGACCCACAATTTTATAAAATGCACCTGTTATACAATTGAAATCCGACTATGGTTTTGGGACTTTAATGTTCTGTTGTAATATTAAACCAAATCTCCACCGTAGATCTGTAGATCTAATGGTTGTTGTAGGTCTGTGGGTTGATTTTAATAGTTTTATTGACATCGACTACATTAACATGCAACTCGACTTTGTCAACTTGAGTTTGACCACTCGAACTAGACATACAACTTGTCTTTTAGAACTTGAGTTTGACAACTCAAACTAAACATGCAATTCGACTTTTACAACTGAGTTAGGTAACTCAAATTCTTTTCATGGTGGATAATGTTACACGTGCCAATGCACTAGATCAATACATTTACATTATTTGCATAAGGAAGATTGTTTGTCTCTAGCTCATAGGAATTGTACATTCAACCTACCGTTTGCTAGAGGCCTTGACTTTTTCTCATGGCTCACGAGGCTTGACTAGGCTCACAGAGGTTGTACGTTCGCCCTGACTTTTGCACTAGTCTGTCTATGCTCACAGAGGTTGTACGTTTCCCTTGACTTTTGCACTAGACTGTCTATGCGCACAGAGGTTGTACATTCCCCTTGACTTTTGCATTAGACTTACATCTTGACTTTTTTCTTAGACTTACAAGACTTCTTCCTTTGCCTTGGCTAGACTCACAAGATCATATAGCATCTCTTTCGTCCTGACTTTTCGTTTGACTCATGGAGGTTGTACGTTTCCCCTGCTTTTGTCAATACTTCACAAGACTGGTTCATTCTCCAAACCTCCTTGGCTAGCCTCAGGGTGGCTCACATGGCCTCTCATTGGAGAATGACTATCGATGCTGCCAAATTTAACACTCCCTCTCAACTAGGGAGTTATTCTCAGCCACACCAAGCTTGCCTCGCAACTGCACAAATTGTCTCAATGGCAATGGTTTGGTCAATATAACAACTACCTGTTCACTCGTGGCTATATACTGTAGCTTTACAATTTTTCTTTGGACTAAGTCTCTGATGAAATGATATTTCATGTCAATATGCTTTGACCTATCGTGAAATACCGGGTTCTCTGTCAATTTTATGCAACTTTGATTATCACATTGACCACTGTAGCCTCTAGCTTGTCATCAAACAACCTAGAAACCAATTTTCTGAGCCATACTGCTTCCTTGCTAGCATCACTTGCTGCAATGTACTAAGGCTCTGTTGTACTCTGTGTAATGGATCCTTGTTTTCTGCTTGACCATGAGATCATAGCGGATCCTAAACTGAAGCAATATCCGGAAGTACTCTTCCGGTCCACTGGGCTTCCTGCTTAGTGAGCATCTGCATACCCATGCAGAAACAAACCACCACTGGATGTATATCTCAGACCATAGGTAATGGTCCCTCTAAGATATCTCAAGATGTGCTTTGCTGCCACCCAATGTCTCTGTCTCGGCTCAGCCATGAACTGACTCATTGCAATCAGTGCATAACATATATCTGGCCTGGTATGGATCATATACATCAATGATCCAATCAACTGCCTATACATGGTGGGATCCACCAAATCAGAACTTATATCAGAATCTTGCAGCTTCCCCAGGTTGGTAATCATCGGAGTAGACATGAATTTACAATCCATCATACCAAACCTCTTTAACACATCCACTGTGTATTTACCTTCTGCCAGAAATATCTCGCCTTGTCTTTGCCACACTTCCAATCCTAGGAAGTAATGCATCAAGCCTAAGTCTTTCATCTCAAATTCTTAGATTAGATCCCTCTTACACCATGCTATTAGCCCTTCATCTCCTGTCAGAAAGAGATCATCATCATACAAGATTAATATAACTGGATGGTTCCCTGTTACCTTGAAGTACAGATTCGCATCAACATCACTTTTTTGAAAGCCCAAACTTTTAAGAAAGCCATCAATCCCGTCATATTAGACTCTGGGAGCCTGCTTAAGACCATACAAGGCCTTCCTTAGCTTGCATACATGAGTGTCTTTTTTATGCAATACAAAACCATCTGGTTGTTCCACAAAGACCTCCTGTTCAATCTTTCCATTCAAGAATGCTGTTTTTACATCCATCTGATGTAGTTTTCAACCAAGAACTGAAGCTAATACAATAATAACTCGAATGGAGGTATACCTGGCTATAGGGGCAAAAGTCTCGTCGTAGTCAATTCCTTCTTTCTGAGAGAAGCCTCTGGCTACAAATCTTGCTTTGAACTTTTCCACACTCCCATCGGCTGCATGTTTGATCTTATAGATCCATTTGGAAGAGACCACTGATTTGTCCTTTGGCCTCGGCACAATGTCCCAGACATTTTTCTTTAGAATAGACCTGTATTCCTCCAGCATGGTGTCCTTCCACACTTGTAATTTATCTGCTTCTTCAAATGAAGAAGGCTCAACATCACTAATGTTGCTCATCAATGCAACATAGCCTCCATACCTATGGGGCCTCTTACTTTCCCTTAAAGTTCCTTTGGGAGCAACTATCTTTTCTGCTACTTGCACTCTTTCTTTAAGCCATCCCGACTTCCTTTTGGTTGGAGGTTCTTCAAGAGTTCTTTCCAACTCTTCAGTAGGTTCTAGGGGCTCATCACTTGGCCCTTCATGAGGTTCCTCCCTCTGATCATCCGACTCTTCATTTTCAGAAGAGGGTGAAGCTGGTTGAACTGCTTTTATCCGACTCTTCATTTTCAGAAAAGGGTGAAGCTGGCTGAACTACTTTTGATTCCTGCTGTAGCTCTCTGGATTTCTTGAATGTGACTTCCTCATGGAAAGTCACATCCCTGCTTACCTCTATCTGCCTCTGACCCGGTACATATATCCTGTAAGCCTTGGAGTTCTCGCTGTACCCCACAAAAACCCCTTTCTTGCTCGAGGGTTCCATCTTTGTCCTCTTCTCCTTAGGGACATGAATATATACTGGACACCCAAATATCCTTAGATGCCCTACTCCAGGTTTGGTCTCTGAGAACACCTCTTCAGGAGTCTTGTCCTTCAAGATATCATGAGGACACTTGTTTTGAGTATACACGGTAGAGGAGGTTGCTTTTTCCCATAAGGAATTTGGCAGATCCTAGTCAAACATCATGGATTTCGTTGCCTCACATATTGTCATGTTTTTCCTCTCAGCAACACCATTTTGCTGAGGGTTATATGGCACGGTCAACTGTCTCTTGATTCTTGCTTCCTTGCAGAAGTCCTCAAACTGGAGAGATTCAAACTCTCGTCCATTGTCTGTTCTAAGAGTTCTGATGTGTCTCCCTGTCTGCTTTTCAATAAAGGCTTTATATTCTTTAAACTTATCAAATGTGTCACTTTTCGCTTTAAGGAAATAGATCCAACATTTTCTAGAGCAATCATCAATAAAAATGACATAATACAAGCAACCACTAAGAGAGGGAGATGACATGGGATCACACACATCAGAGTGAATCAAATCTAAGATGCCCTGAGCTCTACTGTCACTGCTAGGAAATGATTTCTTTATATTTTTACCAAGCATGCATCCTTTACAAATTTCATTTTTTCTAAAAGAAATAGAGGGCATGCCACATACCATATTCTGCAGATCTAGAAGTGCTTTGTAATGAATATGTCCAAGCCTTCTGTGCCACAACTCGCTGGAGCTAGTCCCATCATGAGCTAATGCCTGAACTGACTATCTTGTCACAACATACAATCCTCCTCTGCGAGTCCCAATAGGTTCTGCTGTACTCAGGTGGCTACCTTTAGCCCACAAAAGGGCCTTCCTGTCCTTGAAGATCACCCAGTATGCCTTGTCCTCAAGGGTTGCAACTGATAATAGATTCTTCCTGAGCCCTGGCACATATAATACTTCATCAACATGAAACATTGCCCCAGATTCCAGTCTGAAGGAGATATAGCCTGCTCTATCTTGTAACATGTCATCCCCAAGCCCAACTTGCTCTGCAAAATATTTCTTCTTGAAATATGAAAGGATCTCCTTGTATCCTGTCATGTGCTTTGATGCACCACTGTCTACTAACCAAGTTTTTGGCCCTGTGATAATTGTACTGGATAAAGCAGAAACCAAGTAATATTCTTTTCTATTTTCTCTCTCATTAGGACTTTTTTGATTTTTTTTTGATTCATCATCCTCATCAATTGAGGCATGATGTTTCCCTTTCCTTGGACCTTTCTTCTTATACCAATAGTCTCTAGCAAAGTGACCCAATTTATTGCAATTAAAACATTTAATCTTAGATGTATCAATATTCTTGCCTTTGAACGTACCTTTAGTATTTATCTTTTTCTGAGATCCTTTTTGGAAAGTGACCTTCTTCTTTCCCTTGAATCTTGATGCTAATGCCAAATGCTCTTCTTTGGATGGCTCGCTCCTGGTAGTAGTGCGACCCTCCTCTTGGAGACAATCATGCCATAACCTCTCAAACGTGGGCCGAATCTCTCTCCCACTCACGCTGGATAAGAAAGTCTCCTATGAAGAAGGAAGACCATCAAATATGGCTTGCACTAAGTCATCATCATCCACTGTGACACATGTGACCAAGAACCGATCTATAATATGGGCTATCCTAGAACAAAAAGATGCCACTGATTCACCTTTCTCCATCTTCAAATACTTAAGCTTGTGCTTAAGTGTCCTCTTCTGATTTGGTGCCTTTTTCTCATACAAATTTACCAAGGTATCCATACATTCCTTGGCATTCATTAATGAAGTCATTGTTTGCATTATACTGTCTTTGACTGAGTCAAAGATGATTCGCTTGGCCTTTGCTTGACTCTTCCTGAAGGCCGCACTTCTTGCATTAGAGGTGGGTTCCTCCATCACTGAGGTCACATATTGCTCAAGATCATGCTCTTGTAAGATATTTATTATCCCGAGCTTCCACACATTGAAGTTGGAAGCTCCTTCAAGCCTATCCTCGGCCGTGACAAAAATGGAGGATGCCATGGAACTCACACTGGAAACTGATCAAGCTCTCTTGGATCTATGTGTACCTTGTTCTTGCACTTCAACAAGCTCTTTCACACCCTTAGCTCTGATACCATGTTAAATTATTGAGCTTGATTTAATATGCAGATTATTTCTTTAATTGCTTCAACACTTTGATTCCAACTTAATACATTTCAACAATACAAAACCATGTAGATCCACAAGCATACACATCAACAACACATATACCCTGGGTAAACCCTTTATAGGGAGAAAAACCCCAACAAACAATCTTCCTCTATTGCAATAAATACGTATGATCATGTACAATAAACCACCATGAAAAGTACCTGATTGTGTGACCAACAAACACAAAAACTTCACTGTCCTTTATTGCTGATATAAACCAACACTTATAGCAAAAATCCTTTGTTGCCCTTTTACACAGTAAATTATATTTTGCTCCCTTTGCAACTGTGTATATCAGCTGACTGTAAATTAATTCAAACGCTACCCTTAGACAATAGACTCATATGCTGTCCTTTCTCACTGTGTAGACAACAGACTCATATGCTTGCTGCCCACTCTCAATCACCTGTAGACAGACTCCTTTCCTTCACTCTTGCGCTGCATAACAATATGAATGAGGAAGAGGGGTCGAACTTTGTATATAAAGGCACAGGGAGGAAGAGAAGAGTGAGTTCGAATTAGTAATAGCCAACATGCCTTTAGAACTCGAATTATAACTTGACTTGACTGAACTTTTCATGACAACTCACCCTTGAGACTTGGCTTATGCATGGCATGCCAACTCAACATGCAACATGCAACATGACATGCATGCAACTCTGACATGCAACTTGACATGCATGCATGCAACTCAACATGCAACATGCATGCAATGCAACTCAACATGCAACATGCAACATGACATGCAACTCGACTTTGTCAACTTGAGTTTGACCACTCGAACTAGACATACAACTTGTCTCTTACAACTTGAGTTTGACAACTCAAACTAAACATGCAATTCGACTTTTACAACCGAGTTAGGTAACTCAAATTCCTTTTCATGGTGGATAATGTTACACGTGCCAACGCACTAGATCAATACATTTACATTATTTGCATAAGGAAGATTGTTTGTCTCTAGCTCATAGGAATTGTACATTCAACCTAACTTTTGCTAGATGCCTTGACTTTTGCTCA
>SNQJ01S0001636.1:433924-485034 GCA_010110895.2 Picea sitchensis
ATTTATTATTGCTCATATGTATTAAAGATAGTCATTAATATTTTGAAGTACTAACCACTGTATGCACATTTTAGTTCCATTTGCCTTGTCTCGCAAACAGGTGCTCTTTCAGTGAAATATCTTCTCTTTGACTATCCATTTGGCAGTAATTTGTGAAGGGAAAGCTTACCTTAACCTTTGAGCCTTAAACCCTTGATCCTTTTCCTTCAGAACCCCAGATTACTAGGGACGTCTCCCTAGGGATTAGCCACCCTAAATAGAAAGAGCTCCCCATCGAGGTGACAGTGGGTGGGGAAAGCTCCTGTTACGCCTGTTTGAGTCTTACTTCCAAGCTACTAAACCTATCCTACAAACTGAGCACTAACAATTACCTCTTCGATTGAACCATTCTATCTTGCATCCCCAACCGCTGGCGGAGTGTTCGCTGTTTTGCTGGCTGCTGGAAGCCAAGGCCTGAGAATTGGCTGACTTATGACGCTTACTTCTAGTACTAACCCCTTCAGAACCGGTGGCATTTTGGCCAGGAAGATTATGATAACCCCTACCCTGTTTGGATCTTCCTCGCTGGTGTGTCATGGTGGGAACAAAATATACCGTCATCACCTAAAAGGAAGCTACCCGACTACTGTTCCAGAGCCAACAATGAAAGAAGCAATGCCAAGCTCGAGAGGGAGCTGCATTCTCTTGATAGGTAGTGAACTGTTCAACCATCATTTCCATTTTGCACCACAGGGGAAGGGTCGTTAATGCCCTGATAACTTGAAAGGACCAGAAGTAATGGACAATGGCCTCAGTAATGCTGTACTTCAGCTCTCGACACATACCTCCCTGCTGCAAGTACTTGGTATGATTAGTGCCCAAATCTTGTGGTAGATACAACCCAAATCCCCCACGTATGTCTTGAGGCTCGTGTTGCCAGGTGCCTCGACCTCTGTTAGCCAAATCAATGTGTATATTCGCTGGATATCACCCCATTCGGGGGTAATAGAAGACTTTTGAGTCCTCACTATACTAATTATAAATTATGATTGATAAACAAATGCTATTGAACATTTTTTGCATGTACTTTGTTTGACATAATCACTCTGAAATTTGAACTCATGACTCTCATGACTCTCATGATCTCATCACTTATGAGTATTGAGTCTAAACATGTCAATGAATTATGATTGTTGTGTCTATAATATCATTAATCAGTGAATCATATTATTTTATGTTTTATGTTTTACTATTTTTCATAAATTTTGGTTCCATTTTTATTTTTTACATATCTTATATGTGATGTACTGCTGCACCCTACAATCCCTGGTTTAAAAAATGATGTCGCTGTCATCACAGGCACACCCATGAACTTGGGCAACTTAGTTATCTGATAAACACATGCATTTTTAGTAATATATTTTTCATTTTTCTAAATCAATCAAATTTAGCATTTTTCGTTACTATTGTTTTGCCCTTTTAATTTTTCCTACATGTGTACTATGAGTTATTGGAAAATCATTAGTTAAGGTGAAAGATGTTATAATTTATATGCAAGTATTGAGGTAGCAATGGCACATAGATCAGATAACATAAGATAATTGTATTAATGTCCGACAAATGACCACTAAAGTAGGTCAATGGGACTGTTAGGTACAATGATGTCCGTACAAAGTGAGAACACTAAAGCGGCTCCTACATAAAAGAGTTCAATCAATGTTAAGTAGCTTGCCATCTTCTTGTGATCGATATTTGTAGTACTAGAGTTTTATCAACAACTTAAAGGAAATTGATTGGAATATATTTCTAGTAAAAAGTTTGATTGTTTGAATACATGACACTAGACATTGTTTTGAGAACTTAAGAAAACTTATTCAACTTATCTATTACAATGCTAGAGTTTAACAAATCTTTCGTTGTGTCAACCATTAGAGCATCACAATAAAAAGGAATTAATCAGATAGGAATACTCCATAATAATCAACAAGAAGAATGATAATAACAAATAAGTATTTGCTGCCATTCATGCTTCAAAGGAATTTTAACTTTTTATTCTTAGAAGTTGATTTATTGTTTGACATTTTGAAACATTTTGTGCCTTTGAAATCCAAAGATGTCAACTAGGGCAAACAAATATCCACATAAGTTGATTCTCAATGTCAGCATGAGTTGCCAATGAAATTGATGCTCAAGTTTTCGAGTTGTCTATACAAAAGGACACTGATTCTAGAATGAATTATGCTAGATCAAGAAGAAGAAGATCTGTTTCAATACTGACTTAGTATTTGGAAGAAAGAGAATTGGCTATATAGAGAAATAAGCAAAGTTATGACATAAGGGGAAAGATTCTAACTGAGGAAAGTATGTGATTGGGGAAAATATCACTAATCATGTGTGTCAAAGTATTGAAAGTGGGAAATGAGACATGGTAAGAAACAAATTTACGGAAATGGGAACAACTAGTGTGTAGTTAGGGCATAACACATGGGTTAAACTTCTTTCAAAAGATCAAGGAATTGGGGTAACACCATGAAATGGTTATCCAAAATGGGAAGAAAATTTTCAAGTAAAATCTCTCAACTTTTTACTATTGGCTTTGCCATTCATTCTCTAGTGAACTCTGTTTTTGTTTTGTTATCAAGTTTTTCATGCTTTAGAAATGTTGCTTTAGGATTTAGTGCGGTTAGACTGGGTTAGATATGTCATGACCGTGGGTCATCAAGGTCATTGGGACCTCCATCTGGTCTTTGATGGGGTAGTTAACTCTATTGGCCACATTAACAAAACAACATGTTTTCGTGGGGGATTGAACCCAGGTTTGTGTACTAAAAGTGCTTTGATTTAACCACTGTATCACAA
Source organism: Picea sitchensis (assembly GCA_010110895.2). Classification (NCBI taxonomy): domain Eukaryota; kingdom Viridiplantae; phylum Streptophyta; class Pinopsida; order Pinales; family Pinaceae; genus Picea; species Picea sitchensis. The sequence goes on from SNQJ01S0001636.1 coordinate 436,763, forward strand.
CCTACTTGATTGTTTGGGCACATTCTTATTAGTGTTGTGTGACTTATTTCGTTCGTGGCATCCCCACAATATGGTATCAATCATCATATATTGAGTACTCCTATAAATATCTCATTACTTGCTATAACTGCTATACAAACCACCTTCTTATAAATGATTTAAACATTAGAGTGGAAGAGTAGAAGCATGGCATCTAAAGGCTATGGAAGCCAACTTTGGTTCTTCTTGAGGAAACATGTTTAGTGTTAGTGTCCTAACCTAACCTCCCTACTTTAGGCTACGTAGGAGTTAGTTAATTGTTGTATGTGGCCATCCTCTTTGAATAAGGCCCATTGGATAGTAGTGGATAGTTATTTAATGTAAAAAGGTCCACTTTATCAGGCCCACTAGGTAGTTGGTATCCACTAGTGACATGACCACACGTAGTTAGGGTTTTTCTATTGAAAAGTTATTTAGAGAGATAGGAGTCTATGAAATGTTTGTCTTGTGTTGTTGTATTTGGAGTTCTGCTCAATGAAAGGTTGCTCCACCTTAAGAGCCAAGTGAACATTGTTTTCTTCTTCGAATTATCTTAATACAAGGGTATCTTTTATATCTTTCGTATTATTGTCTCTTGTATCTGATTATTGCAATTATATTCAGTATCTTTTATATCTTTCGTATTATTGTCTCTTATATTTGATTATTGCAATTATATTCTCTATATACTTGGATGTGTTTCAATTTTAAGGGTTAAGGAACGCTACAAGTGGTATCGAAGCTCTTTCATTAGCTAGCACGTCCTTGAATTTTAGTAGAATTTTTTTGAGGCTAGAGACGTGTTTCGATGTCTTTAAATAACAAAGTGATCTGTCTTTCAACAAGTAAAACTTTGGTCGGGGAAAAAGACATGTGGGAACTACAAGTGGAATCACTTTTTTTGAAAACTGTTGTAACCCTTGTTGGTACCCCTTAGAGTAGTATCGCATTAGACAACACCTGTATATAGAATCTCACTTCCACATTCCTCTGTGTGTATTGAAAGTCCCCTAGGTATACTTGAAACCAACTCTAGATCAACCGATCGATCGTCTTGTTGCTGTAGTACATCAAGAATAACACTCGAGGAGATCACTCTCTAGTACCGGGGTAGTTAGGTCGTATTGCGAAGGGCACGGTTTAGCCTCCTTAGTTAGTGCCCTGAGATATTGGGCCGAGTACTACTGTTGGTGTAATACCCTAGTTTTGATTCCCAGATTAGCAATGTATATATGTGTATATGATGAATGGTTGAGGGCCAAACAATCTAATATGTAAATGTATATTGAAGAATAATAAAACAAATACACATCATAGGCTGCAGACAGAGAAGGACAAAAAATATGGGGTCTATGATTCCACAAGAGAGGAAAGAGAGGGGGCTTAGGGGCTCAAGGGGGCCAAAGACATAATAACATTTATTCTAAGCCTAAGTCACTTACCTCATATTATCCTAAGTCATATCAACCTTGGAGTTAGTGGGGAAGTGAGTATGCAAATATAACCTATGGTTTTTGGTTGTTGTTGGAAGAGTTGTCCATCATTCTTTCCAGAGGTTGTTTGAGAGCCTAGGTTTCCATACTATGACCTGTAATAGAATGACTGGTTCAACTATTATGGAAACTAAGTGGAAATTATGCCCATCTGTATGAGAAATTATTGTCATTGAGAAAACTCCATTACAACTAAGAATCCATGGAGTTCCTAGCAAAGAGATATCCTGGCTAGTTTGTTCTGGAACCTAGATGGGAAGTGGGATAGCTTGAGGGACTGTGGCAGAGAAGGGGATCCCATTCCTTGGGTTGTGTAGGCTTAAAGGGAAAGAGAGCTGGTGGATTGAGATTGTTGTGAGAGTTTCTAGATTGTGAATTGTTGGGAAATTGTGTCGTGCGAGAGGATTAGAGCCAACCATAGGTGAATTCGTCCTTGTGGACTCATAACCTTAGCTTGGGGGTGGCCTTGTTGTAGAAAGAGTACATGCAACAGAGAGCCTATGGTTGGGTGGAATGTCCTTCGTTTGCAACCAGTTGGTGTTGTATTCCCATAAAGATAAGTGTTTATGGTTTATTGTAATTATGTTGAATTAATGTTGTTAATGTTATGAATTTAATGTTGTTTTATTTACATGCATGTATAAATATGCATTGGTATCTATGATTGAGTAATTGTGTTTGCATGAGCTTGCATTATCTTGTTTGCATGCATTAATCCATATAATGGCATGATAGTGAGGAAAAATGGTATTAAAGCTATATGATGTGGATTTCAACATAGTTAGATGGTTGGGTAAATTATATTGCCGTATCAGAGCAAGAAGCTGAAGGAAATATTTCTGTTTTCAAAAAGCACCCCATATATTCAAAAGTTACAGAGGGTACTGGGTACGTTATAGAGTGGTATCAGAGCTACTAGTTACAACATCGGGGTTGTATGGGCCATAAATCATCTTGTACATATAAATAAATTACAGGTTGCAGATTATGCGTTTGACAAAATTCCTCAGGGAGCATAATTGGGGTGTTAAGTTTTGATGGTTAAGCTTATGCACCTGGTTTATTTCATTTTAGCATTACTTGAACCATAAACAGTGCATCAATAATACATTAGCTACAGTAAACCAAGATCACAAGAAGAATAACCATGCACAAGAACACAAGAAGTATTATGGGAAAACCTTTCTCAACCAAGGGAAAAAACCCAACAATACTTTGCTTATATTGCCAAGAGAAGATCCACCATCCACCACCAAAGTACACAAGAGGGTGCTGCTATGACTGAGAAAACTAGCACCTAGGAAAGTGCGCCCTAATTTCAGACCTCAACTCCTGTGTTGAGTGAATGACACAATGAATAAAAAACGAGTAATCCACAATGGGGATAAACTCTTATAAATACAAGACCTAGACACATAAAATGGATGTGTCTATTGGCACAATAGGGCCGACTGTACAACTTAATAATATAATTAATAATTACAAAATATTAATTATCTTTACTTGGTGGGGTCGACTTGTACCCTTCACAACACAAATTAGGGTTTTACCAAAGTCTCATTCTCTGACAATATAGCAAGGATCTCTCTCATCCTCTAGTGCTCAACCACTAGGGACACGTCCACCTGTGCTCACGCACAGGGATGTCTCTCTCAACAGATTAACTTAGCTGAGTCCACAGGAGTACCATCTGGAGAACCATCTCAAGCCGACTCTACTAAGTCCATAGGAGTATAAGGCAGGAGACCATCTCAAGCCGACTCAACTCAGTCCAGAGGAGTACAAGGCAGGAGACCATCTCAAGTCATCTCAACTTAGTCCAAAGGAGTAGACAAGAGACCACACGTCATCACAACTCAGTATAGAGTCTGACGCACACCCATCACATGGGCACACACAACACATGGGCTCTCTCATAGATCGTCTCAACTCAGTTCAGAGGAGAACAAGTTGGAGAATGTCACACGACCTTGCAATCATTAACACTCCCTCTCAGCTAGGGAGGCATTCTCCACGAAGCCAAGTCTCTCACGGAAGTACTTGAACTTCGTCATGGCAAGCGGTTTGGTGAAGACATCTGCAACCTGCTCGTGTGTAGAAAGGTACAACACATGTACTGCTTTCCTCTGCACCATATCTCTGATATAATGGTATTTTATCTCAATGTGTTTCGATTTATCGTGAAGCACAGGAATCTCGGAGAGCTTCACACAACTTTGGTTATCGCAATGGATAATGGTGGAATCCATCTCATGTCCAAATAAGTTTGCAAGGAGCTTGCGAAGCCTCACTGCTTCGTGGACTGCCACACATAATACGATGTACTCTGCTTCTGCGGTACTCAAAGCCACAGAGGTCTGTTTCTTGCCGCACTAGGAAACCATGTCTGATCCCAAAGTAAAACAACCGGATGTACTCTTCCGGTCCACAACGCTCCCTGCCCAATCTGCATTGGCATATCCCTGCAATATCATGTCTACACTGGAGGCATATCTCAAGCCATAACCAACTATGCCTCGTAGATATCTCAACACATGCTTCCTTGTTATCAGTGTGTCTGTCTCGACTTACTCATAAACTGACCGAGTGCACTCACTGCATAGCATATATCAGGTCTGGTGTTAGCTAGATACATCAATGATCCAATCAACTCTCTGTAAAGATGTGGATCAATCTCTCTTGAATTAGTAGAAGCCTCATTAATTTTCTTCAAATTCATCACCATCAGTGTAGGCATGGATTTGCAGTCCATCATACCGAATCCTTTTAATATCTCAACTGTATATTTTCCTTGACTCAGGAAAATCTCATCAGTCCTTTGTCATACTTCTAGTCCAAGAAGTAGTGCATCATACCACGGTCCTTCATCTCAAATTCAGAAGCCAATGCACGATTGCATTCAACAATAAGGATTTCTGAATCGGTGAGGAATAAGTTATCACATATAGGACCAAAATCAAGCACTGGTCACCAACAATGTGATAGTATAGGTTGGGATCAACAACACTCTTGCTGAAGCCCAAACTCATCAAGTGACCAACAATCATGCTCGAGGTGCCTGCTTTAGTCCACACAAGGCTTTCTTCAACCTATATACATGAGATTCCTTCTCATGTGTCACAAATTCATCTAGCTGCTCGATGTAAACTTCTTCCTCAATCTCACCATTTAGAAAGGCTCGTCTTTACATCCATTAGATGTAGTCTCCAACCCATGGATGCAGCAAGAGCAATAATGGTATGGATGGAAATGTATCGGGCAACAAGAGCAAATGTCTCCTCATAATCTATTCCCTCCACCTGAGAGAATCTTCTAGCCACAAATCTCGCTTTGTGCTTCTCGACACTTCCATCAGCTGCATGTTTGATCTTATAGATCCTCTTGGAAGTCACTACGAACATCCCTTTTGGTCTCGAAACAATATCCCACACATCATTCTTCAAGATGGACTGATGCTCTTCGGTCATGGCATCTTGCCAAACTGCTGTGCCGCTGCTTCTCCATGACAAGAAGGTTCAGTATCAATGATGTGGCCCATAGCTGAAACATAGCTGGAAAATCTCTGTGGTCTCTTGCTCTCTCGGAATGTACAACGAGGAGCTGCATGTCCCTCTGCCTCCAACAGAGTCTGTTGAGCCCATGTAGGCCTCTCTCGGACTGCTGCCATGTCTTTGGGAATCTTCAACTGGAGCTACAGGATCAACTTGATTAATAACTGTCTCCCTGTAAACTGCTGAAGGGGAGAAGGTACTGTTTCTTCCTTCTTCTCAAATAGTTTGATTCCCTCTGAAGTCTGAAGGATAAACATCTTCCTTTTCCGGTGTTGCTAACTTGGAGACATCCGATGTCTTCTCAGGTCCTCTACTGCCTCTACAGTACTTTGCTAGCCTCCCTTACTAGGATAATAACCAAGATGACTTCCTGTAGGGATAACAATCAAAATGGCCTCCTATACTAGGAGAATAACCAACCAAAGAAAAATTGGACTCCCGTACCAGGGATCATGGCCCTTCAATAATGAAATAAGAAATCTGGCCTCCTGTACTAGGATAATAGCCAAGATGGCCTCCCGTAGGGATAACAACCAAAATGGTCTCCTGTACTAGGATAATAACCAAGATGGCTTTCCGTAGGGATAACAACCAAAATGGCCTCCTGTACTAGGATAATAACCAACCAAGAAAATATTGGACTCCCGTGTCAGGGATAATGATCCAAGTCATGAGGGCTCCCACACCAGATATATCACCCTTCATTATAAAATGCAAGCTACTACAGAGTAATGATCAAATAAGGAAAGTAGCACAAACTTACCTTAGTCTACAATCATGCTCAATCTTGCTTTCGGTCCTCCTGAGAATGCTGAGATAGAGAAGAACTCCTCGTCGTTCTTGCTTGCATTCCTTGACTTCTTTTGAGGTGGCTAAAGTTGCTTTCCTCTCTTCTTGCATAGTGACAAGGGCTTGAAACCTTGCACATCACTAGCTACAAGTCTAGTCTCCTCACTAGAGCTTGAATAGGATGCACTTTATAGCACACACTCAAGAGTCACCCCAAGGATTGTTCTCGAGACAAATTTCGGGAATTTCACCTCAAAACAAAAATGTCTTCAAACTCAGATTTAGATATACTTCCTGTAGCAGACCTAAAACTTATGCCCAAGATTCAAACTTGGTCTAGTTGCTGCTCAATCTACTCTGACTCTTCTGCCTTTTTGGATGGCTGTAGGTGGTATAGGCCTCAGAACAGATATGAATATACCTTGAAACAGATGTCAGCTTAGCCTTAATCTCTGCTACAGGACAAGCCTCAGATCCGCCCTTAAGACTGACAAATCTTGCCTCAGAATTAGGCCTCAAATCAGCTTCAGAAATCTGTCCTTGTTGCCTCAAGTATCTCGCCCTCATAGCCTTAAATCTCTTTAGTTTGCTGCCTCAGAAGTCACCTTTTCGCTGCCTCAGAGATCACCCTTTTCGCTGCCTCAGAAATCACCTTTTCGCTCCCTTAGATTTCTTGCTGTCATAGCCTTAATTCTGCCATAATAGAATAGGCTCAGAACAGACCTTGAGATTTGGCCTAGAATGCTTCTGCAAACACGGCTTCAGGCTGCCTTATCACTTGTTCAAAAAATGGCCTTAGAACAGGCCAAACTCTGTCACAAGAACTGTCTTTAAATCAACTTCATAATTTGTCTCAGGAATGCCACAGAATAGGCCTCTAGCTCGGCCTTCCTCAGAAATTTACCTTGAAAACAACACTCAAACATAGGCCTGAAACTCAGCCTTAAGTCTGCGGTTAAGGACTGAAACTCTGCCTTAAGTCTGCTGTTTAGGACTACTGCTAGGTCTGTGGTTTAGGTCTCTTTCTAGCTGCGGCAGCCCTGGAGGGTCTTCTCCATACGGTCTCCTTTTAAGACCCTCATTAATGCTCGACCTGCTTTAAACTTTCACCACAGAAGTTAAGGAAGGTTTGGCCCTCTCCTTACACCAACAACATGGGTCTAGCTGCCTTTAGATGTCCACAGCCTGCCTTTATTTACTGTGCAAAAGGTCATCTTCAAGAGCTGCTCTGATACCATGTTAAGTTTTGATGGTTAAGCTTATGCACATAGTTTATTTCATTTTAGCATTACTTGAACCATAAACACTCCAACAATAATACATTAGCTACAGTAAACCAAGATCACAAGAAGAATAACCATGCACAAGAACACAAGAAGTGTCCTGGGAAAACCCTTCTCAACCAAGGGAAAAAACCCAACAATCCATTGCTTATATTGCCAAGAGAAGATCCACCATCTAACACCAAACCCTAGCACACAAGAGGGTGTTGCTATGACTGAGAAAATTGGTGCCTAGGAAAGTGCACCCTAATTTCAGACCTCAACTCCTGTGTTGAGTGAATGACACAATGAATAAAAAAATGAGTCATCCACAATGGGGATCTACTCTTATAAATACAAGACCTAGACACATCAAATGGATGTGTCTATTGGCACAATAGGGCCGACCTGTACAACTTAATAATATAATTAATAATTACACAATATTAATTATCTTTACTTGGTGGGGCTGACTTGTACCCTTCACAACACAAATTAGGGTTTTACCAAAGTCTTACTCTCTAACAATATAGCAAGGATCTCTCTCATCCTCTAGTGCTTAGCCACTAGGGACACGTCCACCTCTGCTCACCAACAGGGACGTCACTCTCAACAGATTAACTCAATTGAGTCCACAGGAGTACCATCTGGAGAACTATCTCAAGCCGACTCTACTAAGTCCACAAGAGTACAAGGCAGGAGACCATCTCAAGCCGACTCAACTCAGTCCAGAGGAGTACAAGGCAGGAGACCATCTCAAGTCATCTCAATTCAGTCGAGAGGAGTAGACAAGAGACCACACGTCATCACAACTCAATCTACAGTGTGACACACACCCATCACATGGGCACACCCAACACATGGGCTCTCTCATAGATCGTCTCAACTCAGTTCAGAGGAGAACGACCTGGAGAATGTCACAGGACGCTGCAATCATCAACATGGGGAAAGTTCTAAATTCGGTGGTTTTTGGAATGATGGTTGAAATTCTTTAAAATTGGATTCCAGTTACAGTATACAGAAGCATGAATTTATAATTCGTAGTTATAGAGCTCAGTTTTGTGAAGGAAGTTGGGCAAACTTGTGAATGGCAGGGAATTGACAAGCCATGGGGTCGAATTTGGCAAAAGAGTGAATGAATGTATAGAGTGGATGAGTTGCAGAGGCTGAGCTTGGAAAATCCATTTCGGTCATAAATTTTCAATACACACAAATAATTATGTTTGCCTGCACATTTGACATGGACTTGTCTTGGTGATGTGGAGGCGTCATGGTGTTGCTAGGTGGAGTTAGGGTGCGCAAGTGGTAGCCACAAGGCAGGGTCTAGGGTGGCAGAGGCAGTTGGGGTTGCAAATGGCGGTAAGCAGTTTGTGGAGGCCATGGCAACGATATTTCACAAAGTCACAAAGCCTCCGTAATTGTTGTTGGGGTGATGTGTGTCCCCTAGCTGTAAGTGATTTGCAGGCACTAATGGTCATTTTAACCAATAACAAGTTATGCCTCAACAATTGATCTTAGTCGTTGATCTAAGATCTAGTGCAGGGAACATGTGCGCCAACAGAGGAAGGGTTAGAGATGGGATCCACCCCATCACAGTGTCCAACAAAAATGTGCCAGGTGGAAGGCTTGAGGACATAAGTGGACCACCTATCCCAATAACAAAGGATCATGCCAGGTGGGAAAAAGGATTGTAGAGTATTGATGGCCCATAATAAAGCAATCATAATCAATACATTTTTAAAGTGAAGTGGGAAGAAGGTAGGGGGGCCACAGAGACTTGACATGGCAGCATTAGAAGTGGACAGGTGGACACCAGTGTCACATCAACAACCATGTGCCATGCCACATCAACAAGGATGCCATGTCGGTAGGATTAAAATTTTATTTAAAAAAAGGTCTCGAGCCAAAATCTTATTTTGGCAATAACAAGAGTAGGAAAGCTCAGAATCAGGTGAAATTTCAAGTGTAGGTCCGCAGTGAGGAGGGCCATAAAAGTGCTAGTGAGGGTCATTGGCTATTTCAACACCAAAATTCCAGAAATTGCAGATCAGTGTTTTTTAATGAATAGGGTGGTACTCACTAACAAAGGCCCTGTTGTTGACAAAATTTGAACAATGAATAATAGGAGCAGACCAGAAGAAACCTAATGGAGCATTTGGCCAAATTCCAAAGGGTTTGGAATGGAGATGCAAAAATAGGCCAAAATCCACTATTCCAGGAGAATTTTTGGAGATTTTTGAAATTTTCAGGGGAGGAAAAGGGACCCAAGGTCACCAGTTTGGAAAATTTTTCCTTGTCGGCATTTGATGTTCACAATGATCTAGATAACTTTGGCCTACTAAAGTTTTTCCAGTTTTGTTCTATTTGGGAGATAATGGTTTTGGCTAAAAATTCGAAGTCTGGATAAAGTGTAAAAAGGGCAAAGCTGACAATTCCAGATTGATGTAGAAAGTGATAGGAGCATCAGATTACCAATCTGAACATTGTTGTGTGCCCGATACAAAAATTTTCTTGGATCTCGTCAAATTTTCTTCTATAGGTGGCAAAAGTTGGCCTCGACTCTGATTGCCCCAGTGAGAAAAGTGCAGAAAATGGACAAAAAATGATGATTTCCAAGAGCTATAGCTTTTAGCCTTTTGAGCTCAGATTGGAGCGTGAGTACATTGGAAAGCTAATTCAAAGGACAATATGTATGGAGGCTTATAATTTGGATATGTGCTTTAAGGTTCTTCATAAATTGAGAAGGACATGTAGCCTTAATTGACAAGAATTTACAATATGCATAATATCTAGAATTTGAAAGAAATGCTATAGATCTGGAAATGAGGTGTATCTAACAATTTTACTTGTGTGCACACTTCTTGCAGAATTGACACTACAACTGAGACTAGTAAAGATCATAATTGAAGAGCAACATCGAGGAGGAGACATGGAAGATGCACAGGGACCTTACAGTCATGAAGAAGAATTTAAGGGCTTGAATATTAGTATGGGAAATGAACATACAAAGTCTAATGGACATAAAGATAGAATGCAACCTTTAGAGCTAGTAGAAACTGTTATCGCATAGTTTGTAGCAAAGATAAAGGCTAAAGGTTGGAGAGTTAAACTGGCGTAACAGGAACCAATCCCACCCAATGTCACCACAATGGGATGGTTCTTTCTCTTTAGGGTGGTAAGGCCCAGGGGAGATGTCCCCGGTGACCTGGGGTTTTGAGAAGGCAAAAGATTATAAGAAAAGGATAATTTCCCCCCTCACAAGTCACCACTTAGCAGATAGTCCGGCTAAACAACCAATAATAAAGTAAAACCCCCAAAGAGGTACACCTACCTGAGACAAAGCAACAATAAACTAATATATGCAAGCTTTGATCAATGGGTTAGTACTTCATGTAAATCAATGACTATCTAATATACTTATAAGCAATTTGATAATAAATATTGACGAAGTCAATGTTTATAAATAACAATGAAAATTATGTCACTTCGCCAATAAAAGCTGAAACAATATGGCATTCAATGCAACAAATCAATACTTCATTCAATTAATGCCTTTAATCACCATTCAATTGCTTATAAAGAAAAATGTTTAGCTGCACCAATGATATTATAGTTAAGGATGACGACAACAATAGGTTAGTTAGGTTAGTTTCTAGGCTAGGGTTAGTAGTTAGGGTTTGATTCAAAATTTTGAAAGTTGTTGTGATCAGGTTCACTTCAAAGCAATAGGTCTTTAGATCAATTCCTTAGGGTAAATGGAGTCAAAAAGTGAAGGACGCAAGAGCTAAAGGATGCAAAGGTAAAACGACTAAGGACCAGAGGGAGAAGTTTTGAGGTGTTGCTAAAGCAAGGCCTCAAAGTCAAAACCCTAGGGGAGAGTGGCTCACCTTGGTGTAGGGGAACTAGGCCTCAGTGCTCTCTCCTCCTTCCTTAACTCAATGGCAATCACGGCTAGCTGAAGAAATAGCATAAACCAAGACAAGAGGGTTTGATGAAGCAAAGTGTTGCTACAGCAAGGCTCTACCAACAAACCCTAGAAAAATTGGCCCAAAGTGTAGAAGGCCTAGGCTTTAGGGCGTCTCCTTCTTCTCAGCTTGTAAATAGTAACGACTAGCAAAAGAGAAGAAAGAATGAGAGTGTAGCTACAACTAGGCTCTCTCCTTCTTCAAACAATGGCTGAAAAATCTCTCAATGGGGACATGAGAAAAGGACCTACTTGTGTGCTTGTCACCTAGGGTTTATTCAGCAAAATTATAAATATATGTAAGAAATAAGTAATGCAACCATTCAATTAAGAAGTTTTGCAGAAAAAATACTCACATATCACCAAGAAAAAGCATAGCAAACCCTAGTTGTAACACCTTCCATTAAGAGAAATGCCAAAATATGCCAAGAAAGTCTTCCTTCAACAAGTGTGCCTCACAAATTCAGCCAATAACCCAAGAGAGGGCGCAAATTTCAGACCTCACTATGAGTGAGTGTGAGATGATATAAAAATGAAGGTGAAAATACCTCATTTATACAGTACCATGACCTAAATTTACATTTTAGGTCATGATAAAGGCCGACAAGTCCAAAATACTAAATCATACTGTTTTTACATTAAAATGTTCAAAATTAAAACCTAATCAAGCTAAAGTAAGATGTCAAGCCCCTCTGAGGGAGACGTTAGCCCCTTCTTGGGCAAGTGGGGCATCCTGGAGCAAAACGTTAGCCCTCCTTGGGCTTCTCCATCCTGTCACACGTGTCGACTCTGCTAAGTTTGCCTCCCAAGTTGTCCATAAGGCTGGATGATGTCATGATCATCATGGGTGACGTCCTAAGACTTCCAAGGCCAACGTTCCACTGAAAGAGGGCCAATCCCCCTAGGTCAAGCTCTGCCAAAGTGCCTCTGGTGGAATGTCCTCTTCTTCTCTGGTGCAAAGCCCCTGATCCATCTGTGTCCTGTCTCTGCCCCTTGATGGGGTCTCAACATCCACCTAATGGGCTCTTCAGCCCCATGGAGGTCCGAACAGATCATCTCCCCATGTGTACCGATCCAAAATGGTACCTGTCCGTCGGGCATGGTCTGCACATCAATAGCTATGCCCTCAATGGGATCATTAGTCACAGGGATCATAGCAATGCCAATCACATCTCATCATCAATATTTTTAAACATGTGCACAAAATCCCTAATACATCAATTAACAGCTCAAAGACGTTACACAAGCTTGCAATACAAGTTTGGAGGAAAAGACAAGGCGTCCTATTGGGCTAGTGTCCACTGGAACAGGAAAGTTCCCGGAAGAGACCTCATCGAAGCCATGTAAGTGGGTGATGTGGTCAGGGGATGTCCAAGCATCTGGGTGCAATGAGGGCCAAGGATGCAAGAAACGTTACCTGTGGGTGCCTTTGTAGAAGGCGAGCTGTACCTGTCCTGGATGCAATTTTTTCCAAGCCCATTCTTGCCTTTTATTCTTATTCTTTTTTATTCTTTTATCTTTTATTGCCTTTTCTTTTTTGTTCAAGAGCTAATCAGGGGATACTGCCCTGGCGTGGTGACCAGTGGTGACAACGTTACCCACAAGTACTTTCACAGAAATGAAAAGGCTGGCTCGTGATGAGACCCCCTTTCCCCTGCCCATGCAACCAAGAGTCACTGCCCTGGCGTGGTAACCAGTTGGTGGCAATGTTATACTGCTAGGTACCCATGGACCTAATAGGCTGGCTCGTGATGAGACCCCCTATCCTCTGGTTAGGTCTTGTTTTATTACTTTTTTGGGTCCCTCTTGTTTCTTGCTGAGAAGCCTTTTATTGCTTTCTCGGGGATCCCTGGGTGAAGCATCTCGAGGTTTTTATTCTTAGGCTTTTATCTTTTACCAACTTGCTTTTACCTTTTGGGTCTTTAGCCCCTTCTTCTCACGAGATAAGGTGCAATCCTGAAAATAGGTCAACCCAGTGCCCGGACAAGTGGAATGGGATAGGTGAGTGGGAAACAAGATGAAACAGTGGTGCTGTGATGGGAGCGGACGATGGCTTTTCAGAAATCCCCCCGGTAGCAAACCAAAACCTATAGACATAGGCTTGCTAGGGCACCCTGTCAATCCCCCAAACAAGGTCAAGTGGGCAAGTGTAAGATCCAAGCAGTTGTTAGAAATAAAAGGAATTAGATGCACACATTCAATGGTTTTGATGATCAAAGTGACACATACCGTGATACCTGGACTAATTACCTCATGGAGCAAGAACCATCTCTGACACAGGACCAAGCCGATGGTGATGGATGCTGCTGCTGCTGACAAGATAAAGATGCTGGAAGAAAGAAAAGGTGGGCCCCTCGGGGCCATGCTAAAGTCAATCCTGCTCTCGGTACTCCATGTCTAGGACCTGTGGGCCTCGAGACATGATCTCCTAGTTATCCCTAAAAGTGGGGATAACAGAAACCATGAGGAGTTTGAAGATAGAAGTACTATAGAGTTGATAATGAAAAGCTGTTAAAAGCCTAGGAGGAACAAAATTAGCTAAATAATTAGTTGCTACAGAGTTTGAATCAATTGTAGAGGAAAAAAATAAATGGATCAGGTTCAAGACATGAAGAAGTAGGCAGAGCTCATGCAAGGAGGGATAGTCATAGAAGAGCCAGGCACTCAGGAAGTGCTAGCAGAACTCAAAGGCATTACTACTCACCAATTCATTCAACCAAACTATCATATGCATTTGAAGAATCAAAGAGTAGTCCATAAGTGTCCCCATTTAGACATCAAAGAAGAAGACATGAACAAAACAGTGCGCAAGGAGAGCTTAGGAAGATTAAGCCACCAATTTTTTATGGTGAAAATAAAAGGGGAGAGGATTGTAAAGCTTAGTTGCTAGGAGTAAGAAAGTATTTTTAGTTGCATAGCTACTCATCTAATCTAGAAGCCAAGATATCTATATACCATGTACAAGGAAATAATTTTATGTGGTGGGATCAACTAAAGCAAGTTAAGCACATCAATTAGAAGAGGATTTCTTGGAAGCAGTTCAAGAAGTATTTCCAACAACAATATCTTTCTGAGCACTACTATGACAAGATGCCTGAGTTCTTTGAATTCAAGTTGGGAAATATGACCATGGAAGAATATGAGAAGGATTTTTGGAATTGTTGAGATACGTGGGCATTATTAAGGAAGTAAAGGTGAAGATACAAAGGTTTTTATGTGAGTTGTCAACATTTTATAGAGACAAGATCCAATTTAATGAACCTAAACTCTTAGGAGACTATCGAGAAATCCAAATACCTATATGATCAAAACAAAGGCAAAACAATTTTCTAGAAGTCTTGGAAAGATAAGAACGAAAAAATGGATCAAAGGAAGAAATGAATCAAACCTCCTTTCTTCAAGAGTAGTCCTGATACATATTAGCAAATTCAACCAGCTCAGAGTGAATACAAGATGGCAGAATCCTTGGGGAAAAGGACAAGGTAACCAATCCAATGTCGGCGTTGTGTGGGAGATCACTTGTATAGATATTGTCCTCATAAGGGAGATAGAATGAGGATTATGTAAAACATACAAGAGGTAACTACAATGGAAGAAGTGGGTAGAAACATCCCAAGAATATATGCCGCCTTGGAAAATCGATAGACAGACCATCAGTCAAACATGATTGAGGTTGAAGGTAAGATTGCAAATCAACTTGTTGCCATTTTAATTGATTTAGGAGCAAGTCATAGTTACATTGCCCCAAATTTGGTTGAATGATATTATTTGAGGAGAAGTAACACTGAGAAGTCATGGTTGGCTCAATTAGCTACTGGGACTAAAAGGAAAATCAATGAGATTGTTAAGGGTTGCCCATTAGATATGAATGGTGTTAGCACTATTGCATATCTAAACATAATACCTCTTGGTTCATATGATGTCCTCGTTGGGATGGATTGGTTGGATATACATCATGCTATTCTGGATTGCCATAACAAGACTTTTACTTGTCTTGATGAAGAAGAGTAGTAGAGGATAATGAAAGGAATTCCAAGACCGATATCTATAGGGGAGATTTAATCCTTACAGTTGAAGAGGTGTTTTAGGAAAGGATGCCAATTGTATGCAGTTCATGTGGAAGAGTCGACCAAGAGCAAAGGTCCAAGTCTTAAGGACTTTCCAGTGTTGCAAAAATCTGAAGACGTGTTTATAGAAATGCCAGGTTTACCAATGAAAACATATATAGATTTCTCTATTGATTTAATGCTTGGAGTTGCCCCAGGATCTAAGACTCCATACATAATGAGTACACTCGAATTGAAGGAGTTGCAAATGTAGTTAGAAGAATTGTTAAAGAAGGGGTATATACGCCCAAGTGTATCACGGGGTGTACCAATATTCTTTCTGAAGAAGAAAGATAGGACTTTGAGGTTGTGTATTGATTTTAGATAGTTGAACAAAATCATTGTGCGGAATAAATATCCTCTACTTAGAATTGATGACTTGTTTGATCAATTAAGAGAAGCAAAGATCTTCTCAAAGATAGATGAGATCAAGCTACCATCAGGTAAGGATAAAGGATGAAAACATTGACAATACTGTTTTTAGAACCAGGTATGGACACTATGAATTTGTAGCGGTGCCATTTGGATTGACAATTGCACCAACTACCTTCATATGTTTAATGAATGGAATATTTAGAAATTACCTGGATAAGTTTGCTATTGTATTCTTGGATGACATTATTATTTATTCCAAGTTAGAGGAGAAGCATGAAGAGCACTTGAGGTTGGTACTACAAGTGATAAGAGAGCATCAATTGCATGCTAAGTTAAACAAGTGTTCTTTTTATCAGAGACATATTCATTATTTGGGACACATAATTTTAGAAGAAGGGATAGCAATAGATCCAGAGAAGTTTGAAGCTATTAAAGGATGGTTAATACCTAAGAACATAACTGAGGTAAGGTCATTCGTGGGGCTTGCTAGATACTACATGAGATTTATAGAAGGATTTTCTAGGATTGCTTATCCCATTACACCATTACAAAAGAAGGGGATTGAATTTGAATGGACACTAAATTGTGAAGAAAGTTTCCGGTTGTTGAAGGAATTGCTTGCTAGTTCACCCATTATGAGGATCGCTGATCCAAAT
This sequence comes from Picea sitchensis, assembly GCA_010110895.2. Classification (NCBI taxonomy): domain Eukaryota; kingdom Viridiplantae; phylum Streptophyta; class Pinopsida; order Pinales; family Pinaceae; genus Picea; species Picea sitchensis. Next base: position 452,977 of record SNQJ01S0001636.1, read on the forward strand.
GAAGATTTTGTGGTGTGTACAGATGCATGCAAAGAGGGACTTGGTGGAGTTCTTACTCAGAAATGATATGTGATTTGCTATGAGCCTCGAAAGCTGAAAGAACATGAGAAGAATTATGCCAGACATGACTTGGAGCTCGCTGCCATAGTTCATGCATTGAAAATGTGGAGGCATTACTGATTGGGAAGAAAATTTGAATTAAGGACAGACCACAGTGGTTTGAAATATTCATTTGAACAACAAACTTTAAATGCCAGACAAACAAGATGGCTGAAATTTCTGAGTGAATATGATTTTGATATTAAACACATAAGAGGAAAATAAAACAAGTTGGGTGATGCACTCAACAGAAGAATACATGCTACAACCATAAGCACGCGCAAATTAGATTTGAGAAATAGAATTTTGGAAGCTGTTATTTCAGATGAGCATTATCTACAGGTAAAGGAAGGATTACAACAGGAAAATGTACAATAGAAATATGAAGAGTATAAGTTGGAAGAAGATGGAATACTTATGCATAAAAATAGTGTATGTTCCTAATTCTCATGAATTAAAGAAGTTGGTACTTAAAGAAATGCATAATGTTTCATATGTTGGACATCCTGGTTACCAAAAGACAATTGTAGTAGTAAGAAGCCAATACTTTTGGCCGGGAATGAAAAAGGATATTGTTGATTATATAGCAAGGTGTACAGAGTGCCAAAGAGTAAATTATGGGCATAGACATTCTATAGGTTTGCCACAACCATTACCAATTCCGAAGTGGAAATGGGAAGTTGTAACCATTGATTTTATCTTAAGTTGCCCAAGACAACAAGGCAACATGATTCAATAATGGTAGTGGTGGATAAATTGACAAAAGATGCTCGTTTTATTCAAGTTAAATTGAGTCACAAGGCAACTAATATTGCAGAAATTTATATGAAAGAAATTGCTAGGTTGCATGGAGTACATAAAACAATTGTCTCATGCAAAGATCAAAAGTTCACTTCAAACTTTTGGAAGGGATTGTTCAAAGGTTTTGGTACAAACTTGAATTTGAGTACAACTAATCATCCACAAACAGATGGGAAAATAAAGAGTTAATCAAGTGATTGTAGACATGTTAAGAATGTATGTGATGGATAAGCCATCCAAGTGGGAGGACTTCTTGCATTTAGTTGAATTTGCTTATAATAATGGATATCATGCTTCATTAAAGATGAGTCCATTTGAAGCTTTATATGGCAGAAGATGCAATATTCTAGTTAGCTGGGACAATCCAGTAGACAGAGTAGTACTTGGGCTAGAGTTGCTTAGGGAAATGGAAGAGCAAATGGTCAAGATTAAATAGAAATTAAAGGGAACATAGGATAGACAAAAGTGTTATGCGGATAAAGGCACGACACCAAGAGAATTCAAAGTTGGGGAGTATTTATTTTTTGAAGTGAAGCCAAAGAAGAGTTCTTTGAAGTTGGAAAGTTGCACCAAGCTAATATCCAGATACTGTGGTCCATTTGAAATGATGGATAGAATAGGACCAGTTGCATACATGCTTGCACTGCCTGTTTCTATGAAAGTGCATAATGTATTTCATGTGTCATTATTGAAAAAGTATGTGCATGATCCTAACCATGTCATTGATTGGACTTTGATTCAGGTGTAGTCATAAGGCAACTTCCAGGTGTAGCCAGTGCGTATATTGGACAAAGGAAGGTTGCAATGCTTTGGAATAGAGTCTTAGGGTAGGTAAAGATCTAGTGGACCTACTATTGCACTAAAGAAGCGACACAGGAGTTAGAGGTGTCAATTTTAAGCATCTAATTTCATATCTGAAAATTACTTCCAAGTGATTTCAAACAATAAACCGTAGGGCTATTATGACCCGATAATTTTACATTGAAATTATGACAGAAAATTTCAGCGAAAACATAAAGATCAGAGAGCAACCATCCAATGCACAAGAGACAATTTTCTGTTCTGTAAATTTTTCGAATTCAAAATTTCTGAGGGAAAAACTAGCCCTCTCACCAAATTCACAAAATCAACAAATCCGAGGACAAAAACCAGTCCTCTCAACATAAATACAAATTAGTAAAATTTCCTAGAAAATTTCCCACTTACAAATCTGCTGCAAATCCTGCTGTCTGGCATGCTGACGTCAGCCTGTATGGATTGTATGGACTGTTGACCTCAGCCTATACGGTCTGCTAAACTGCCCAGAAACCCTCCCACGTGTGGCATGTCTGCTTCTGTACGGTTGTCACACGTGTGGCCTAATCTGTATTGTTTTCTCCCACATGTGTGATTGTACGACCTGTTCACACGTGTGGCATGCTTCACACGTGCGACTTGTACCTTCCTCTCACATGTGCGACTGTCTTTCTCTCTCTTCTCACACGTCTGACCTTTCTCCTTAGTTGAAAACAAAAATTAGAAAGTCCAAGAAACCCTAGGCCAGATTTGCCAAAGTGTAGAAATTTCCTTGCCGAAATTTTCACTCTAATCTCCTTAGCACAAGTGCTCACTCACTTATGCTAACTCCATAATGTCACAATCTAAAATCTCCTTGACATTGCCTCTCCTTTTATAGGAGTCTAATGCGTGAGTTTGGGAACCCCATATAAACTCAACATTAAATTAGAATTGTTTATTCATACATGTGGGTGTGAAGCCCCAACACAAGCCCCCAACACCAATTCCAAGCCCCGACTCCAATCCAAAAGGGTTTTCACGAAAATGAACATGCAATGTGGGTGTCAACGAAGATTCTCACATGCTCGACACGAAAGCCAATGTGAGAATCCCTGTTCGAAGCTACAAACCATCAACACTCCCTCTTAGTGAGGGAGGTATTCTCACGCACTCCAGTATCACTTGGAAGTAGCTCTGTCTCCCATACTGGAAGTGGTTCTGCTTCCCATACTGGATCCACTACCACATCTGCACTCCAATCCACCTGATTGGATGCTCCCTCTATCACTGAAGCAAATCCTACTGTATGGTATGGTCCCTTCTTGGAAGACACATTGCTCTAGAAGCCTCTCGCTTCTGTGCTTCCTGCCTAGCTTCCTCAACCCATGACACCTTCCTAACAGTCTTGGAAGACTCCTCTCTCCCACCTGAAGGATGACTCTCTTTGGACAACTGACTCTCCCTTTGAGCTTGCTGACTCCGTTTGAAGTCAGACTCCCTCTGAATCTGCTAACTCCCTCTGAAGTCGGGCTCCCTTTGAGTATGCACAACCTTCAGAGCTACCTGCTCCCTGACCTCTGTCACACTGCTACTACTGGCCATAGCTCACTTAGGCTGGCCCTTTAGCCTATACAAGTTGCTCTCTCTAACCCCAAGAACCACTGCTGTGTTGGAGTTAGATCCTCTGGGCATGAATAACACCTGTCCATCCCAAAACAATACGTAATATCCCTTCTTCTCAATCACTTAGACTAAGAGCACACTCCTCTTGAGTTATGGCACCCATAGCACATTTGTTACCCTCAACACATCTCCTGACTCCATCTGAAATGACACTGTTCCAGATCCCCGCACAACATGCTTGGTACCCATACCAAGTTCCACACACAAATCTGAGTCAGTATCTGTGAAGCTCTCGAACAACTCCTGTGCTCCTGTCATATGACATGAGGCTCCACTATCCACTAACCATGTATCATCACGGAAACTGTACTAGAAAGGACAAAGACTAATAGGAACTTCCTATAAAGCTTGTTTGCAACCTCATCAACCTCTGCTACTAATGCCTGCTGCTTCCTTCCCCCTTTCTTCCTCTGTGGACACTGTGAAGCATAATGACCATACTCATGACAAACAAAACACTTGACCTTGCTAAGGTCCTTCTTCCTCCTCAGCTCTGGAGATGCCTCTCTCTTTGGAGAACCTTGTCTTCTGCCCTTCCTAGTATGAACAACCAGGGTCCGATTCTCATCATTGCTGCCTTTCTGCTTGCCATTCTCGTACTTTATTCGAGCCTCCTCCTGGATGCAATCAGTCCACAATCTGTTAATTGGTGGCAACTTCTCCTGTGCACAAATGTTTCCCAAGACCCGGGAAAACGATTCAATGCCACATTCACCAACTCTATGTCATCAACTGCCTCACCAATGGCTGCAAGCTGATCACGAATCTGTGTGATCTTCGTGAGGTAGCTAGCAACTATATCTGAACATGTCATCTCAACAACTTGGAGTTAGTGCCTCAAAATCAACTTCTAGCTTACATTCCCGCTTTGGTACAAGTCCACCAAAGCATCATACATATCCTTAGCTGTCGTCTTCTCGGAAATGTGAGGAATTAGGTGATCCTTCATGGAATCCAACAACACCCGCTTGGCCTTCACTTCCTTCTTATGAGCTGCCAATTCCTGCGGATCATTATTGCCCCTTCCAACCTGTCCTCAATCTTAAGAGTGCTCACCATTGTGCCCTGCCTAGAACAAAGAAAAAAATCTGTAGCAACATGTGTTTCAAGAGATGATTCCCTCTCTCTCTTCAAAGCCTCAGCTCTGATACCATGTCAATTTTAAGCATCTAATTTCAGATCTGAAAATTACTTCCAAGTGACCTCAAACAATAAACCCTAGGGCTGTTATCATTGAATAATTTTACATTGAAATTATGACAGAAAATTACAGCGGAAACATAAAGATGAGAGAGCAACCATCCATGCACAAGAGACACAATTTTCTATTCTGTAAATTTTTCAAATTCAGAATTTATTAGGGCAAAACCAACCCTCTCAACAAATTCACAAAATCAACAAATCCGAGGACAAAAACCAGTCCTCTCAACAGGAATACAAATCAACAAAATTTGCCACTTACAAATCTGCTGCAAATCTTACTGTACGGCTTGCTGACGTCAACTTGTATGGACTGTTGACGTTAGCATGTACGGTTTGCTAAACTTCCTAGAAACCCTCGCATGTGCGGCTAGTCTGTTGTTATACGATTGTCACATGTTCGGCCTGATCGGTATTGTTTTCTCCCACATGTGCATATGTACGACTTATTCACATGTGTGGCCTGATTCACACGTGTCGCTGCCTTTCTCTCTCCTCTCACACGTGCGGCCCTCTGCCTTCCTCCTGCACGTGTGGTTGCCATTCTCTCTCCTCTCACACGTGTGGCCTTCCTCTTTCGCTGAAAACAAAAAAATAGAAAGTCCAAGAAACCCTAGGCCAGAGTTGCCAAAGTGCAGAAATTCCCTTGCTGAAATTTTCACCCCAATCTCCTTAGCACAATTGCTTATTTACTTATCCTAACTCCATAATGTCACAAGCTAAAATCTCCTTCACATTGCCTCTCCTTTTATAGGAGTCTAATGAGTGAGTTTAAGAACTCCTTCTAAACTCAACATTAAATTAGAATTGTTTATTCACACATGTGGGTGTGAAGCCCTAGCACCAATTCCAAGCCCCAACTCCAATCCAAAAGGGTTTTCACAAAAATGAACATGCAATGCGGGTGTCAAAAAAGATTCTCACATACTCGACACTAAGGCCAATTTGAGAATACCTGCCCGAAGCTACAAAACATCAACAAGAGGAAGCAATGTGGGAGGCAAACCCGAATTTGTTTTGAAATTTTGATGTTTTTTTTTTGTATATATTGGTGATGTACATTGAGGACAGTGCAAAGTCTAGGGTGAAGGGAATGTAATACCCCAATTTTGATCCTCAGATTAGCAATGTATATATGTGTATATGATGAATGGTTGAGGGCCAAATGATGTAATATGTAAATGTACATTGAATAATAAAAAAAATACATATCATAGGCTACAAACGAAGGATGAAAAATATGGGCGGTTATGATTCCACAAGAGAGGAAAGAGAGGGGCTTAGGGGCTCAAAGTGGGGGCAAAGACAAATAATACTATTTTTTTCTAACCCTAAGTCAATTACCTCATATTATCCTTAAGTCATATCAACCTTGGAGTTAGTGGGGAAGTGAGATACATGGACTTCTTAGGAAGACACGTGTTTAGTTGTGAGCATGCAAATATAACCTATAATTTTTGGTTGTTGTTGGAAGAGTTGTCCATCATTCTTCCTCGAGGTTGTCTGAGAGCCTAGGTTGCCATATTGCGACTTGTAATAGAATGAGGGGTATGACTGTTATGAGAACTATGTGGAAATCATGCCCACGTGTATGAGAAATTATTGTCATTGAGAAAACTCCATTACAATTGAGAATCCATTCCATTCCTAACAAAAAGATTTCCTGGCCAGTGTGTGCTGGAGCCCAGAGGGAAAGTGGGATAGCCCGAGGGATTGCGTGGTAGAGAAGGGGATTCCATTCCTTGAGTTTTGTAGCTTGAAGGGGAAAGAGAGTTGGTCAAGCGTGATTTATGGGAGTTTCTAGACTGTAAATTGTTGGGGAATCGGGCTGTGTGAGAGGATTAGAGCCAGCCAGAGTTGAATTCATATCCTTGTGGACTCATAGACTCATCTTGGCCTTGTTGCAGAAAGAGTATAGGCAACAAAGAACCTATGGTTAGGTGGAACGTCCTTCCTCTACAAACCAATTGGTGTTTTATTCCCATAAAGATAAGCGTTTATGGTTTATTATAGTTATGTTGAATTAATGCTGTTAATGTTATGAATTTAATGTTGTTCTATTTACATGCATGCATAAATCTGCATTGGTATCTATGATTGAGTAATTGTGTCTGCATGAGCTTGCATTATCTTGTTTGCATGCATTAATCCATGTAATGGCAGGACAATGAGGAAAGAATGGTATCGAAGCTATAAGATGTCGATTTCAACTTAGTTCGATGGTTGGGTAAATTATATTATGGTATCAGAGCAAGAATCTAAAGGACATAGTTGTGTTTTCAAGAAGTACTTTGTATCCTCAAAAGTTACAGAGGGTATTGGGTACGTTACAGTTGAACCCTGCAAGTATATCGAAGAGCTATAGTACCTGACACCCCTCTATCTCGAGGACCGTGCAACCCCTAACTTATGCAACCAACCAACGAAATTCCTACATCTTTGCATCTAGAATGAATTTGGAGATTCTATCATTGTAATAATAATCAATTGGGAGTAATACTCCCACGAGTACTACTCAGAAAAAAGAAAAAAAAAGGAGTATGGGTATGCCAACACCATTGTGGGAGACTTATCTCAAAAGATTTATGGCATCATGCTGATTGCTTGAATCTCCCTCTCAAGTAACCGTTATTGTGTGGACCCAACAATACAGTGATTTGGGGTATATTTGAACATAATCCTTTTAAAGCCATTAATTGCAATGAGATAAGTGAAAAATAACACTTCCACAAAATATTTGGTGGTCCCATGGTTTAGACTCACAACATGGCCAACTTGGAGAACCAACAACAAGCCCAACCCGCTCAATGCTACGATCTAGATAGCAAGGTTGTTGGCATTGAGGCTACACCCAACGTTATGAATGAAACAATGAAATCATGTAGTGACTTTTTGAAAATGTTAGGTGACCACTTGAATCTCAAGGTAACATATCCAAACATGGATCCAACCAAGGAGGAATTTCCTGCCCACGAAGTGTAGGTCACACACATGTTTTAGGATAGCCCTCGCCCACACTTTCAGGATCACAATTCATCGTTTTCCAAAGGTCGACATGAACAAATTTGATGGGTATGATCCCTTGGGGGGGGGGGTAACCCAAATGGAACATTATTTCTCTCTCCATGGCATTACTAATGACCTACACAAACTAAAATTGGGGGTCTTATATTTGGATGTCGAATGTTGGCAGTGGTGGCAATGGTATAAGAAGGCTTATAAAGGCTACATTGCCTGGACCCAGTTTGTGAAAGTACACTATGCTTGTTTTGAACATGACACCTACCATTTGGGACACTCGACAAAATTACGCTAGACTGACACAATTATGGACTATATTATTGCGTTTGAGGAAATCCACATAGAAGGCCAATCTGATTTATTTTTAAAGATTCTTTCATCAATGGTCTCAAGGAAGCAATCCAAGCACGCGTTATGATGCAACACCCACACACATGGTTGGAAGCTTGTGATAGAGATAAAGAAGACGAGATAGCGATCAATGCACAAACCAAGTGACCTTTATTCATCACTTGCTGTAGCCCCCCTTTGGCGATTACCCCCAGCACATCCAACTCACATCTAGTCCGCATCCACAAGTTATCTCTCGATGAGATGGTAGAACATTAATGCCTCTCTCATTGCTATAATTGTGATGAGCGATATTTCAAAGGGCACAAATGTAGAGAACTAAAATTATTTCAAATGGATGTATCTCCACATATCTACTCAGATGACATTCCTGTTGAAGATACTCTTGAGCCAATTTTGGAAGACACCACACCCACCATGGAAGATGAAGCCCCCTTGCAAGCTCCTTGCGAGAACCCCAAATTTCTCTCCATGCCCTATTAAGTTTCTTGGCACTCGAAACATTGGAATTGATTGGCCACATCAAGCACCACAAAGTGATCGTGTTGATTGACAGTGGCAACACCCACAATTTCATCCATAGGAGAGTGTGGCACAAGACACCCATTGTTATATATGTCCCATATCTAATTTTCAAATTATGATCGCCAATGTTGGTACGATGAAATGTGGGGGCTGATGTGAAAATGTGAAACTACAAATTGGTGAGTATCATCTCAAAACTCGCATGTTTACTATTGAAATGGGAAGTTGTGATATAGTTATCGAGGCAGAATGGTTATGCACTTTGGGACCAACCACCATGGATTTCAAAGAATAATACATGAGCTTCATGCAAGAAGGGTAGAAACATACCCTGAAGTGACTTACATCTAGATCCCCTTAAATTATCATCTCTCATCATAGGGAGAAGTTGTTGAAGAAAGGCCACTCGGGTGTTATTGCATAGTTCAATTCAATATAAGTAGTAGACACCACACCACAAAAAATCACCCTGATCTGTAGCTGGTTCTCTCTAAGCATCAACATGTATTTGAAACTTCACAAGGTTTACCACCATTATGTGGGGAGAATGACCATGGTATTCCTCTCATTTCAAGTAGTCAACCACCTAATGTGCGTCCTTTTCAGTACCCTTTTGCATAGAAAAATGAAATTGAAAAGATTATTCAAAAATTGTTGGAGGCGAGAGTCATACATCCTAGTACTAGCTCTTACTCATCACCAGTGGTCATGGTATTAAAGAAGGAAGGTACTTGGTGCATGTGTCTCGATTTTCAAGATCTTAATGAGTTGACCATCAAGAACAAATTTTCTATTCTAGTTATTGTAACCTCTTGGATGAACTTCATGGTGCCAAGTTTTTCACTAAACTTGGCCTTTGTTCCAACCCACCAAATTAGGATGAAAGAGGCATGTATCCCTAAGACCACTTTCCGTACACATGAAGGTCATTATGATTTTTTAGTGATGCCTTTTGGCATTTGCAATGCTCCATCAACCTTGTACACCCTCATGAACAAGATCTTTCGACCATTCCTATGCAATTTTGTGTCGGTATTCTTCGATGATATTTTGATCTACAATAAAACATGGGAATCCCACATAGAGCATGTTGATAAAGGCCTTGCAATTTCTACACGATCACCAACTATACGTAAAACACTCCAAATGTGCTTTTGGGGCTTCAGAGGCTAAATAGTTAGGTCACATTGTAATTCAGGAGGGAGTACGAGTTGATCGCAAGAAAGTCAAAACTATGCAAGACTGGCCTCGTCCCAAAACCTTGAAGAGCTTGCATGGATTCTTAAGACTTAGGACTTATAGGCTACTACAAGAAATTTGTGAAAAATTACTGCTCCCTTAACCTCACTGCTAAAAAATAATGCTTTTATTTGGAATGAGGCCGTCAAATAAGCCTTCTCAGTTTAAAGGGTGCCATGTGCATGGCTCCAATATTAGCAAGGTTGGATTTGACTAAGACTTTTGTCTTGGAATGTGATACCTCGGGCAAAGGTCTTGAAGTGGTATTGATGCAAGAAGGGTCCCCTTTGGCATTCATCAATAAGCAGTTATGTGACCGCAATTTGGGTAAATCCACATATGAGAGAGGTGATGGCCAATCTGCATGCCGTAGTGACTTGACGTCCATACCTCATAGGGCGATGTTTCCATATCAAGATTGACCATCATAGTCAGAAGTAATTTCTCGAACGAAGGTTATCCTCACTAGAGCAACATAAGTGGGTCACCAAGCTCCTAGGGTATGATTATGAGATTATTTATAAGGGTAAAGACCATGAGGTAGCCAATGCCTTGTCCCGACAATTTGAGGAGGATGGATCTTTGTTTGCTTTATCTTTGCCCATTTTAGGTGGGATTTAGGAAGCCCATCAAGGATGGTTAGCGAATGACACTATTATTCAACTCATCCACATACTTTAGGAAGATCATAACCCTCCTAAAGGATATACATGCCAGCTAGATCTACGTTGCCAGAGTGTGGAGTGAAGAAGGAGTGTCGGGAGCATCATTTTCCAAAAATGTCGAGAGCAAGAGCGTCTATTATATATATAATGCGTTTATATTTAAAAAAACATGCAGAAAGACAAATTAGTTGCAAAATATATGAAAACATATATATTTGTGCTACTTGTGAATGAATACTACATTATTATGAAGTTAGAAATGCCATCCATACTCCATAGTATATTAATGATTATATTGAAACTTTGAAAGAAAGCATTATGAATAAACAAGCAAGGACATTTAAATGACAAGCAATGTTCCACCATTGCTTATATTGGGTTCCACATCATTAGGATCATCCTTCATCCTTTGCCTCTTGTCTAGCCTTTGCTTCTACCTCGATCCTCTAGGGACATCAGTTGACACCACCCAATTTTGATTAAACTACCTAATACTAGCCTTAAAATATGGTAGAAAAAGCTTAACATGCCTAATCAATGATTTTTCGTTTGAGTGAAGGGTGCATTTTTGCTAAGTAAATGATAAAGTAATTTAACAATCAACACCACCAACATTGGGGTACATAAAGGGCTTGGTGCTCTTTATTAAATTCCAATCACATACCCTCATATGTGATAGAATCCAATGAAAATGTTGCAATCCCATCAATTCTGAAATCATGAAAACTGTTAAGTCTGCTGAATTTTGAATGGGATATGAAATTCTACTTTCTCCATATGAAGTCCAAAGAGGTTGGAACCACTGTCAAACATCATGAAACAATTAATGGCAATGTTAAAAATATAGGTAAAAGGATAAAAATGAAAGATATCTTTCATTTTTGTTCTTTTACTTTAAGAATTTAACATTACCATTAGGGAGCGTCCAGGGCGCGTTCAGGGAGCACCTTTTGGGAGCGTCCCATGGAGCGTGGCACTCTCAAAAGGGCATGGAGCATCCCAAAACTGCCCGGAGCGTGCTCCCGAATTTATGAAGTGTGCTCCAAGGGTGGTTTCCTGGGCGCTCTAGCTCGGAGCGAGCTTAGGAGCTTTGGAGCGGGGGGGGGGGGGGGGGGGTGCTTCTGGTACATTGCGATATAAATGACACATTGTTTTAGTAAATAATTTTTCCTTAAAACAAAGAATCTTAGAGGAATTTCATTCATCACCTACAACTAAGCGCAATGAACGAACTAAGCGCTCGTTCTTTTGGGAGGGCATGAAAATTGACATCCAGGATTTTGTGGCAACCTCTGACACCTGCCAAAGAAACAAGGGGAGACAATAAAGATCCTAGGGGCACTACAACTGCTACTGATCGCAACACACAATGACCCCATTTGAAGAAGTTTATGGCCAAAAACCATTATCAGTCACTCTATATTTACCAGGTGCTTCCAAGGTTCAGGCAGTGGATCGCACATTCCACACTAGAGAAGCCATTTTCCACATACTAAAGGACAATTTGGTTATGGCTCAAAATAGAATGAAGTAACAAGCGGACCAACATCGTTCTGAATGTTCTTTTGTAGTAGGGGATCAGGTGTTTCTTCACCTTTAACCCTATAAACAAACGTCACTCAGAGACAAAACACCTCAGAAATTAGCACCTAAGTTCTGTGGACCCTATGAGATCATCCAGTGCATTGGACAAGTGGCCTACAAATTAGCTCTTCCAACCCACTCCAAGATTCATGTAGTATTTCACGTGTCTTGTCTAAAGAAGGTCAAGGGATCGAAGTGCAATGTGCAAACTAGTGTACTAGAACTTGATGGGGAAGGCTCCATTTGGCTTTAGTCGAAAGTAGTATTTGGATACCAAAGAGCGTTAATTGCGCCAATGCACGATTAGTGAAGTATTGATCCAGTGGAAAGACATGCCACCCTAAGATGCCACATGGCAACCAACAATGATCATGCAGCAATTTCCTCATCTTCAGCCTTGAGGACAACATTGTTTTTGAAGGGGGAGGGCATGTTAGGGTCCCATCCTAACCTCCCTACTTTAGGCCACCTAGGAGTTAGTTAACTGTTTTATGTGGCCATGCTCTTTGAATAAAGCCCATTGGATAGTAGTGGATAGTTATTTAATGTAAAAGGGTCCACTTTATAAGGCCCATTAGGTAGTTGGTATCCATTAGTGACGTGACCACAGGTAGTTAGAGTTTTTTCTATTGAAAAGCTATTTAAATAGATAGGAAACTGGAATGTTTGTCTTGTGTTGTTGTATTTGGAGCTCTGCTCGGTGAAAGGTCGCCCCACCTTAGGAGACAAGTGAACATTGTTTCCTTCTTCGGATTATCTTAATACAAGGGCATCTCTTACATCTTTCATATTATTGTCTCTTGTATCTGGTTGTTGCAATTATATTCACTGTATACTTGGATGTGTTTCAATTTTAAGGGTTAACGAACACTACATTTAGGCTTTAACAGACACCACCATTCTTTGGTGGCTAGCCATATCAATACAAACATGTTGGTTACAATCTTTGCCTTGGAATGGGAAGCCTTTGTAATGAAAATGTTCTTCATGTCATCAAAATATTGCATTACCATTTGGAATTTTATTTTATGGAGTAGAAGTGGACAACTGTCCATATGATTTATTCTTCTCTATTGATTCTAGACTCTATGACTTGTTGAGGTAGTGAATTATGCATGCTTGGAAATGCATTTCTAAATTGAAAGTAACAACTATTGTTGCTTCCCAAATGTCTGATCTTTGAAGGCATTTGTTGTACTTTAGAACACAATTGTCGATGCTCTTTGGCGAGTGCTTTCAAGTTCTCATTGCTGTTTAGATTTCAGTTACTGAGTCCATATTATTTAACGATTCTGCCAGAAAATCAATTATTATATCTTTTAATAGCAATGTTGCAAGCTTTTCCACCTAAGATTTTGATGAAAAAAATTGATTTAGTTTTGGAATGTTTCCATAAATTCTTTAACAGGAAATATTCTAGTCTTGTTCCTGTGTACTATCTGTCTAAAGTTAGTGGCCTCTTTTGTCCATTACCTAGATAGGAACCTGTATTGTAACTGTAGGATTCTTAGGTATATTGATAGCTCCATATAACAAAGCATATGGAAGCAGAAATACAAATGAGCTTATGTCTAGGTGAAAAATCTGACTTGTTTTGTTTAAATTGGTGGTGCCTTTGGATGATTCACTGTAATGGTTGTCACTGATTTTTTATTTTATTTCAGGAAACCACATGTCAATATTGGGACCATTGGACATGTCGATCATGGCAAAACAACTTTGACAGCTGCAATTACAAAGGTTTAAAATTATATGTCTAACAGATGTTTTTTTGTGTTCTAATTTCCAGAACATGTGACGGGACAAATTTTACTAGTGTGTTAATCATGCTGTTTTCACATGCATTGTGGCCTTGCATGTGCTCCCAATTCTTTGCTAGCATCTATAACATTAGGAGATTTGCAAGGCCTACCTTCACTCAACCTTCACTCATGGAATAGATAAAGTCAGACTGAAAGTGTGATTTTAGTTCTATGAATGAAAGAACATTTTCAAAAGATGCCTCTCCTCATCTTTTTGACGTATCTGTTTTGTGACCAGGTATTGGCAGAAGAAGGCAAAGCTAAGGTAGTTGCTTTTGATGAGATTGACAAAGCTCCAGAGGAGAAAGCTCGAGGAATTACTATTGCAACGGTTGGCATATTTCTATATTGTCTTTTTTTATTTAAAACAAAAGTTTTGTTTTGATCTCTTACAAGACATCTTGTTGTTTTATTAGCTTAGTAGTGCAACAAGTTATTTTTTTCGTCTTGCTGAGAAATTGTTGTTTTTCCTGATTGTACTTTTTTTGATGTCCATAATTTTTTTTTCTGGATTTCAGCTTTTTCTTACTAGAGATTTTAGTTCATGTATGCATATTTGCTCAGTGTCTAATCTTTTGCCTTTTGTTCTACTATCTAAGACTACAAATTCACACATTTGATTTCATAATTTTATAGAGTTGTGTGTTCTTTCTGTCACTTAAATGAAGATTTTAGGAACTGCTTTTCAACTTCATTGCTTTTCAAGTTTTCACTGAATCTTCCTATCTTTTAGTTATAATTCTGCCTGATTTCTTTCAGGCACATGTTGAGTATGAGACGCAGAAGCGACATTATGCTCATGTAGATTGTCCTGGACATGCGGACTATGTGAAAGTAAGTTTTATATATTTGATTGCTTTTTTAAGCTGTCAGCTGGGTTGTCTTAAAAACAAAAGCTAGGTTAGCTAGGTTGACCAAGGGTAATGAGCATTGCTTACAAGATGAGAATGTTGATATATTGGTGAGGATTGTGGGACATTTAATTTGAAGTTTTTAAAGGGTAAAGTTGCTATTTTCACTTGCTTAATCTTTTTTATGTCTAACTTCTAATTTGCTTCACGAAAGCATCATATGCGATACTCTTTCTTGCTGTTCGTTAACCATTAAAAGTGAAAGATGTTAAGTTTTTTAATCTCAACTAACTAAGCAATCGGATCGGATCTAACAACTATTGCTGAAATAAATAACTCTTGCATGCAACGGAAAATAATGAGAAAAATAATCACACAGTACACAAAATTTCTGCTCTTCAAGATCAATTCTTCATCATTAACATCAGAACTTACAAGAGCTCCCCACACAGGGATAACGGATCTGAGAAAAAACTAAAACCACAAACCAAGTCTCAAACCTAAACCACAGTGCCTCGATCAATGTGCTGCCAAAACTCTGATGCTGTTGAAACTCGTGTGGCTGAAACTCAATGTTGCTGAAACTCTGAGGCTGTTCTTACGGATCTACTGCTGCAATAAATGCAGCCTCCTCGTATAGCGTGCAACCAGCTGCAATGGATGCAGCCTGCACTCACACGTGCGACTTAGTTGTACGGATCTGCTGCTGGAATGTGTGCACTTTGCCTTGGGATGCATGCAACCTGTTTTGTCTTCTCGCCAAGCTGAAACATCAACTTTGATTTTTCTTCTCTTATTTCACGTGACTTGTGAAAATGAAGAATGAACGTGTCTTTTCCTTTACCCATCCTGTCTTTTGTCTTGGGCGACTTACCTAATCTCAACGGTCAAGATTAGATCATGATATCAATGGTTCTCATTTAATTAAATCATTAAGTGACTTTTTTCCTAAGTCACTTCATTAATTAAAAGTCACTCTACAAAAAAACATTCACTTTATTAATTAATTAATAAAGTAACTCACTAGGAAAAGGTATGGATACATTTAATGACGGTTTCCGCAAGTAGACACCCTTGCGAAAATATCTGTCCGAGCTACAAACACTAACACTCCTCTTAGCGAGGAAGACCACTCCAAGCTTGTCCCGAAATGGAACAAATTTTCCCTTTGCCAAGGGCTTGGTGAAAATGTCTGCCAACCACTCATCTGTATGGAATATACCGAAGCTGAACTGCTCCCTTCTACACTCTGTCTCTGATGAAATGGTATCTAATCGCAATATGCTTAGACCTGTCGTGAAACACTAGATTCTTCGAGAGTTTGATGCAACTCTGGTTATCACAGTGGATTATTGTCGACTTAAGCTCCTGACCAAACAATCCTTTGAGTAGCTTGCGAAGCCAAAAGGCTTCACAACTAGCTAAAATGGCTGCCATGTACTCTGCCTCTGTTGAACTCAGTGCTACTGAAGTATGCTTCCTGCTGAACCAGGAAATAACTGCTCACCCCAAACTGAAACAGCACCCGAAAGTGCTCTTTCGATTTGAATCATTGCCTGCCCAATTTGAATCAGAGTACCCCTGCAATCTCACTCCATTTCCACCAAGGTACTGCAAACCATATCCCACTGTGCCCTGCAAATATCTGAGCACGTGCTTTGCTGCCACCCAATGAACCTCCCTCGACTCCACCATGAACTGACTAAGGGTGTTGACAACAAAGCAGATGTCTGGTCGAGTATTGACTAGATACATCAACGAACCAATCCGCTTCTTGTATAGTCTGGGATCTACCAACTCTGAAATTGAAGAATCAATCTTCTTCAGGTTGGTCACCATAAGATGGCCATCGGTCTGCTATCTTGCATCCTTAATCTCTTCAAGATCTCTAACACTTACTTCCCCTGTGCGAGGAAGATCTCACTCGATCGCTGCCAAGCCTCAAGTCCCAGAAAATAATGCATCGACCCAATGGCCTTCATCTCAAATTCTGACGCTAGATTTGACTTGCAACTTGTAATCAGACTCTCAACACTTGTCAGAATGAGATCGTCCACATACAACAACAAGACGAGGATCTCAAATCCAGCAAACAAGAAGTATAAGTTGGGATCTACCTCACTCTTGATGAAGCCCATGTCCTGCAGATATGTGCTGATCCTAGAGTACTAGGCCCTGGGTGCTTGTTTGAGTCCATACAAGGCTTTCTTAAGCTTGCAAACATATGTCTCCCTGTCATGGACTTCAAATCCCTGTGGCTGCTCAATGTATACCTCTTCCTTAATTATGCCGTTGAGGAAGGCGGTCTTCACATCTATTTGATGAATGCTCCAACCCATCTCAGAAGCTATAGAGATAACTGCTCGTATAGAGGAGTATCTGGCTACAGGAGCAAAAATCTCCTCGTAGTCTACTCCCTCTCTCTGAGAAAAACCACGAGCCACAAATCTGGCCTTGTATTTATCCACACTGCCATCTGCTGCATGCTTTACCTTGTAAAGCCACTTGGAAGTCACAATTGACTTCCCCTTTGGTCTTGACACAATCTTCCAGACATCACTGCAAATGATGGAGTTGTGCTCTTCCACCATAGCATCTCGCCATACCTGCTGGCTGGCTGCTTCCTCATAATTGGAAGGCTCTGAGTCTATGATGCTGGTCATCAAAGCCATATACTGTGGAAACTTCCACAGAGGTTTACTCTCCTTGAAGGTGGACCTGGGAGGCTCAACATGCTCCCGAGCATCCTACAAGGTCTACTCATACCACCTAGGTTTCCTGACTTTAGTCGAAGGAGCTGACAACTCCTTCACCTCCACTGAAGTTTGGCTCTCTGAACTGGAAGTCTCTGCGCTCAGCTCTGTCTTTGGAACCACCTCTTGTGATCCCTCTGCATCTATTGGTCGGTCTTGAGATTTCCTAGATGCCAAGTTCTCCTCAAACTTGACATCTCATCTCACCACTGTCTTGCGTTGATCTGGCAAGAACACCCCATAGGCCTTCGAATCCTCGTTGTACCCCACCATAATGCCCCTCTATCCTGAGGGTTGCAACTTTGTCCTCTTCTCCACAGGAATGTGGATGTAGACTGGACAACCAAATATCCTGAGATGTCCTATCTCAGGTCTGCTACCTGTGAATGCCTGCTCTGGAGTCTTCCCCTCCAGTATCCGATGTGGACCTCTGTTCTGCAAATACACAGTCGTATTGCAGGCCTTTGCCGACAAATGCATAAGCAAACTCTGGTCATGCAACATGGCCTTCACCACACTGATGATGGACCTGTTTTTCCTCTCTGCAACTCCATTATGCTGAGGGTTGTAGGCCACTATCTTCTCCCTCTTGATCCCTGCCTCCTTGTAGAAATCAAGGAACTCTATAAAGGTGTACTCACTCCCGTTATCTGTCCTCAAAGTCTCGATCTTCCTTCCTGTCATGTTCTCCACCTGAGCTTTGAAAGCTCGGAAGTGACTGAAGACCTCATCCTTCGTCTTCATGAAGTAGATCCAGGACTTCCTGGAGAAGTCATCAATGAAGGTCACATAGTAGGATGCGCCCTTCACTGAAGCTACTGACATTGGCCCCCCAACGTCTGAATGGATCATATCCAAGATGCCCTTGGATCGAGTCTCGCTGCTAGGAAAGGCTGCCTTGACATTCTTTCTAAGTGCGCAACCTTTGCACACCCCTTGCTGGTCCAGACCGAATTCTGGAACCCTAGTGACCATTTGCCTTAGTAATGGTAGAACTCTGTGATGGAGATGACCCATCCTCTTGTGCCACAGATCGCACAAGATCTCACTGGTGTGCAACAATGCCTGTGCAGGCTGGCCATGAAGTCTATAAAGGTTCCCATCCCATACTCCAATCCTCACAACAATGTCTGGACTGGCTCCCTCTGGGCGAATGAAGGTCTGCCCCCTCCAGAAGTTAACCTCATAACCTTTGTCCTCCATGGCTGAGATGGACAACAAGTTCTTCTTCAGACCAGGTACGCATAGTACCTCATGCACATCAAAGGATCCTCCCGACTCAAGCTGGAACTCCACGGTCCCATTTTCGTACTGGATACTTGGTCTCATCGCCAAGTTCTATGTAGAGATCTGAGCCATCCTTTGATAGGCTGCTGAATAGCTCTCTATCCTCTGTTATGTGGCGAGATTGACCACTGTCCAAGTACCATGCACCCTTGGGAGTGGTGCTGGTAGAAAGACAAGAAACAAATGCACAATCACTCTCGAACTTGCAAGCAAGCTTGCTCAACTGGGTATTTGCTGATGCTGCAACTGCTGACGGTTTTCCTCTGCCTTTTTTCCTTTGTGGACACTGAGAGGTGAAGTGGCCATTCTTATGGCAGATATAACATTTGATCTTGCTCATATCTCTCTTCTCTCCTGATTGTCGTCCCTCTCCCTGACTGTCAACCTTCTTGGAAACTTTGGCTTTCCCTTTATTGGTTTTGCTAACCAAGGCAAAGTTCTCATCTGCTGAACCTCCTCCCTGCTTTCCAGGTCTGGACTATTTACGAGCCTCCTCCTGAATGCAGTCATCCCAAAGTCTCTCCCACTTGGGGAGTTTCTCTCTGGCACATATGCCCATGATGAATGGCTTCCATGACTTGGAAAAAACATTCAAGGCAACATTCACTAAATCTGCATCAAGAACTGTTTCACCTATAGCTGCAAGCTGGTCACGGATTTGAGTGATCCTCATAAGGTAGCTGGTCATATTGTCTGAATAGGACATTCTACATTCTCTGAGCTTTGTTTTGAAGATCATCTTGCGACTCATGTTGTCACTTTGAAAGAGTGACACAAGGGCATCATACATCTCCTTAGATCTGGTCTTTTCTGCAACATGCAGAATGAGATGATCTTGGATGGCTTCAAGGATCACTCTTTGTGCCTTGATATCCTTCTTATTCTAGGCTGCCTACACTACTGGGTATACCACTGCTGGCGTACCCGCTGATGTCTGCGCTGGAGCTGGAGGAGGGTTTATGACGACATCCGACAAGTCTTGTTCCTTCAAGATCACTGAGATTCTTGCCTTCCATGGCAAGAAATTGGAAGCCCCATCTAGTCTGTCCTCAATCTTCACACTGGTTATTGACATGGCTGATTTGAGTTGTACGCAATAGATCCGCCTTGTCCTTTTAACCTGCTGAAGAGATCTGCACTGAATACAATAGATCTGCTTTTCTCTCAGAGCCAAAGCTCTGATATCATGTTAAATTTTTTAATCTCAGCTAACTAAGCAATCAGATTGGATCTAATAACTATTGCTGAAATAAATAACTCTTGCATGCAACAAAAAATAATGAGAAAAAAAATCACACAGAGTACACAAAATTTATGCTCTTCAAGATCAATTCTTCATCAGTAACATCAGAACTTACAAGTGCTCCCCTCACAGGGATAATGGCTCTGAGAAGAAACTAAAACCACAAACCAAGTCTCACACCTGAACCACAATGCCTCGATCAGCGTGTTGGTGAAACTCTGAGGCTGCTGAAACTTGCACGGCTGAAACTCGTGCGGCTGAAACTCAGTGTTGCTAAAACTTTGCTGCTGCGTTGCTGAAACTCACGCTGCTGAAACTCTGAGGCTGTCCGTACGGATCTGCTGCTGCAATAAATGTGACCTCCTTGTATAGCATGCAACCTGTTGCAATGGATGCGGCCTGCACTCACACGTGCGACTTAGCTATATGGATCTGCTCCTGCAATGTGTGCACTCTGCCTTGGGATGTGTGCAACGTGTTTTGTTTTTTCGCCAAACTGAAAAATTGACTCTGATTTTTCTTCTCTTCTCTCACGTGACTTGTGAAAATGAAGAATGAATGTGTCTTTTCCTTTACCCATCCTGTCTTTTGTCTTGGGCGACTTACCTAATCTCAACGGTCAAGATTAGATCGTGAGATCAACGGTTCTCATTTAATTAATCATTAAATGACTTTTTCCCTAAGTCACTTTATTAATTAAAAGTCACTCTACAAAAAGACATTCACTTTATTAATTAATTAATAAAGTAAATCACTAGGAAAAGGTACAGATACATTTAATGACGATTTCCACAAGTAGACACCCTTCGAAAATACTTGTCCGAGCTACAAACACTAACAGAAGATTGAGCATTATGAAGGATTGGTATCTTTGACAGTTGATGTTGAGGGGCCATCCATTACAAACTTGAGTGGTTTTTGTTTCGGGGAGCCACCTAAATTCTCAGATGTTGTTCTACAAATGTTCTACTCACTGTTGTTTTGAAATTTGAATAGAAACATTTCTAAAAGTACAAAGCTATTTTGCCTCAAAACATCTGTTTACTTCTATTTCTGAAGTCACCTTTCTTTGGAAGAATGGGGTAGAACCAGTGTTATTAGGACTGGACCAATGACAGAACTGGTTGAGCCCAAAAACCAAAACTGAACTGGAACCAGTAAAAAAGCTGGAAACAAAATTGTTGACCAAAAATTACATAACATATTCAATTTCTGATAAAACAGTATATCTTCATGTAAATCCAATCCATTATAAACCAAATATGCGAATTTTTCTCTTGTATGTAGCATTGTAAGGATGAATATAACAAAATGACACAGTGCAATACACATCTGAACCAAAATACATTACAATTCAGATTCTAAATGGCATGCAGAGTACAAAAATATTCATTCTATAGGCAAGCCAACAGCCCTTTATTCTTTATATTCATCATATTTATACAAAACTGAGAGCAAGGGAAGCTTAAACACTTCAGCTTTCTGTTTCTTCATATTCTAAGCCTAGTTATCAGGAGGCTGTTCTTCAAAATTTATCTTATCTTTTACATAATCTTTCCAAGCCTCATATACTTTTTAATTTCAAAAGAGTGGGAAAAATGATGTTGTTCAACGGCCAACCAGGGCGCGGATGACAGCTAGACTGTTCTCTATTTTAGCATGCCCCTCCAACTTAGATAAGAAAGTATTTATTAGACTTGTTTCCCCACTAGGAATTTATACATAGTCCTTGATCCACCTTGCTGATTTTGAGGATTTGTTTTATATTGCTCTCCTTTGGTCCTGCCATTTCTTTAATTCCTCCATCACTTCCACGTGAGGTAAAAATACATTATCTGCTCTGAAAGGGGGTAATTGACATTGTTGTATGACTGTCTCTACATCTTTCCAAAGCTGGTCACAGTCACTCATCAATTCTTGGACATCTTCACTTAAGCATTAACTTGCGTCTTTTGAATAATCGAGTCCCATATTACTCCTGAAGATCTTTCTTTCACTTAACCTTGTGATCTCTGGTGGAGTATCAACAAAATTTTGTTGCCATTCTTTCAGATGGTTGATACATCTTTGTCATCCCTCTTGTCATTTTTTCCATTCATGCAACTTGTTGGATAAGGTACTTACCTCCTTATATTGGTTCCGTACATCATGCAGTTTTTTGTAAAAATTCCCCTGCACCATGTTTACATTGTCTTAAATTTTCTTTTGAAATTTTGGCGGTCTCTCCATTTGTTGCTGAAACTTGTTCCCCTGCTCGCTAACCTCGACAAAACATAAGAATAATTGAAGTTATCAAAGATGAGGAATCCTTTTTCATTTCTAATGGCAACTTTGAAAGAGTGAAAGCATGCTCTATGGCTATAATCTCCCCTGTATAAGGTGTTGTTACCGCTCATATTGCATGAGAGGTAAATTTGTGATTTTCATCACATGATAGAATTTTCAGGGTGACATATTTGGATGCTGATGGAGCTGAGGTATACATCTTCTATTTTTTGCTTGGAGATGGTGCACTTCGATTGAGCAGATTGATGATTATGGATCCTCTTACTTCATTGTGTTGCATGGGATGTTACTCATTGGTTCAATGGCTTATGTGATAGATTGTCTTGATACCTAGTTCTCTCCTCATGGTTGCATTTGACGATCACATGGATAGTGGTGACATGCTCTTTGGTGCTATGATATGTTGATGTTTTGGTAGCTGCGGGAGGATCTTTCCCTCCTAGATGACCTTTCTTAGATGCAGAGAAGATTCCGGAAGCAAGAGATCCATTGAACAGATATTGAAATACCCTAGAAGAGAAGTCGGCTCAGAAGAATAAAGTAATAATGAAAAGACACATGTCCAGAGAAGAAGTCAGCCCAGTCTAGTGGCCAGGAAGACTATAAATAGAGGATGTCTTGGCTCACTTGTTCACTCACTCACACTCTCACAACTACACAAAAACAAGGCGCAAGTTTGGAGAAGGTGACGCAGTAGCTGCAGCTGTACAATTTATTCTTGTTCAGTGTTTTGGTATCTCTCTCTTGTGCGTGACTCCTTGAGGAGGTGCGCTACCTTTGTATGGTGCTGCTGCTGCAGCTGGGGTGGTATTTCTAGCTAAGCTAGAACTTGTGCTAGGGTTTATCTGATTGGACTTGCTTTGTGAACGGAATCTATCTAAGAAAGGTTGCTGGGTTTTTTCCCCCATTTGGGGTTTTCCCAGGATAAATCTCTTGTGTTCTTTTTTGTCTCTTGTTTATGTTGCTACTGCTTTGAACATGGTATATATGTTAATGGTAACGAAGTAAAAGAACACTAGTTGTTGAAATTAGTGCAACTGCAAGAGCCATTCTCCGAGAGGATGGCATAAGACCCTAGTTGAGGACTAGGGCCCCTAGTACACTCCTGGGGTTTCTTGGTTTGGGACCAAGCAGTGAGAGCCATGGCAAAAGACCCTAGTGAGGGCCCCCAATATATGACTGGGGTTCTTGGTCTGGGACCAAGCAATAAGTTCCTAGATGTGTTCTAGGGCCCCTGGATGTGTTCCAGGGAATCCTTGCCCGGTGTTTGGATTGATCCTTGGATGTGTTCCTTGGTTGTTGATGTAAGTCCCTAGATGTGTTCTAGAGCCCCTGGATGTGTTCCAGGGAACCCTTGCTTAATGCATGGGTTGATCCTTGGTCTTGTACCGTGGTGGATAAGACCCTAGATGTGTTCTGGGGCAACTTGGTTTTGGACTAGGTAGATCTTGGTGAAATACCAAGATGTGATGATGTGTGATCCTCTTCTTTCCCAGGATGGTCAATGAGACCTAGGAGTGGCTAAGAAGATGGACATGACCACATTGTTGATGTGCCCTCTTATGCAGTGATGATAAAAGTTTATAATTCATTATGAGACTTATGTGGACATGTTTTGCCATTGTGGACCCCCTTGACTTTGTCTTAAAGTTCCTCCTTGTTTGTAGTCTTGCTTTCCCGTCTTTTTTTTATGCGGTGGGGTTTTTTTATAATTTACTTTGATTTAATTGACATTTAATTAATATTTATATTAATTAAATTGTCATTATTTAATTAATTTTATAATAGCCCTAACCCCTCTCCCTTGCTATAAAAGAAACCCTCCCCTCTAGCATTTTTACACTAACTCTCACTCCTCACTCTTCTATTGCTGCGGCTACCTCAGTTGTCTTTCCTTGGTGATTGTTGCGGCTCTTCTAGTGGATTCCCTGTTTTAGATCTGAGGTGTTTACTTGGACTTTTGTAGGCTCAGAGCTCCTTCTGGGTTATCTGCTGATGTAGAGGTGTCAGACCTCACTTTAGCTTGTTGTGGGTTCTCCTGAGGCTGCCGCGGGCTGTCTTCTGCCTGAATACAAGTGCCACGGGCTGCTCCTTGCCTGGATAGAGGTGCCGCAACCCCTCCTTGTGGCTGCCGCTGAGTGTGGAGGGACTGGTGGCTTCCTCCTCTTGTCTGTTGTCCCTACTGTGGGTATTTATGTCCCTACTATAGGTGTTTATTCACCTTGTTGTGGTTGTTTATCATTGTTGGTGGCTCCTCCTCTTCTGTGCTGTCTACCTCTGTTGTTGAAGGGTTTCTGCTGCCCCCTTTTATGGAGGTTCTTGCTGCCCCCGTTGAAGGGTTTTTTTGCTGTCTCATTTTGAAGGGTTCTTGCTATCCCTGTTGAAGGGTTTTTGCTGTCTCATTTTGAAGGGTTTTTGCTGTTCCTGTTGAAGGGTTTTGCTGTCTCAATTGTGGTGTGTTCACTGTCCCAATTATTGCTGCTGAGTTCTTCAATCTCAACTGTTGACAATAACTAAGTATTCTTCTCCAACCTTACTTGTGGTCTTTCCTTTGGAAAACTGTCTACATGTCCATATGATAAGAGATCAAAACCATAGAGGTTTGATCCATGAACCTTAAACTGATTTTTTCTGAGCATATAAAAGAGGACTGCATCCACACGTGTGACTGGTACATTCTTCATTGGCTAAGAGGTAAGCTAAGGTTTGCTTCTGACAGGAGATGAGAAGCTCATAGTTGGGTGCAAGAGGGAGCTTGTTTTAGAGTTCGAGATGGAGGATCTAGGTCTGATGCATTACCTCTTGGGATTGGAAGTGTGGCAGAGATCAAATGAGATTTTCCTTAGCCAAGGAAAATACACTGTTGAGATTCTACAAAGATTCAGGATGATGGGCTGCAAGTCCATGACCACACCCATGACGATAAATCTGAAGCTCTTGAGTGACAAATCTTCAGATTTGGTGGATCCCACGATGTACAGGCAATTGATTGGATCCTTGATGTACTTGGTTAACACCAGGCCAGACATATGCTTTGCAGTGAATACCTTGAGTCAACACATGGTTGAACCTAGACAGGTACATTGGATGGAAATAAAGCATATGTTGAGGTGCCTTCATGGTACGGTTGGATATGGATTGAGATATGTCTCGGGTGGAGATGTGAAGCTGCAGGGATATATAGATTCTGACTGGGCAAGGAGTGCAGTGGATCGAAAGAATACTTCTGGATGCTGCTTCAGTCTGGGATCAGGCATGATTTCATGGTTGAGCAGGAAGCAAACATCACTAATTCTCAATACATCAGAAGCAGAGTATATCGTAGCAAGCGTGACAAGCCGTGAAGCAGTGTGGCATTGGAAGTTGCTAGCTGGGATATTTGATCTAGAATTGCTACCAACTTTGATACATTGTGACAATCAAAGTTGCGTGAAGCTTACCGAGAACCCTGTATTCCATGATAGGTCTAAGCATCTAGAGATCAAATATCATTACATCCGGGACATGGTGTAGAGAGGAGTTGTGGAGCTCCAATACATATCCACGAACGAGCAGATAGCGAACATTCTCACCAAGACCTTGTTAAGAGTGAAGTATGAGTACTTCAGGGACAAGCTTGGAGTGTTGTCGAATGTCCACCCTCGTTGAGAGGGAGGTGTGTTGTTTCTTCTCATGTCGGCTAACCCTTCTGGCCAAGGGTTCTCTGGATCTGTCATGTGAGGTGACTGAGGGGGTAATGCACTCTTGGACTTGCTGAGAGAAGAAACATTACACGCATAACCGTAAGACTACGGCGGAGACTATGTGTCTCCGGACAGTAGCTGTGTGCTACTTCAGTGGATGTGTTCCACTGGCGGAGGTTGTGTGACTCCAGACAGTAGCTGTGTGCTACTTCGGTGGATGTGTTCCACTGGCGGAGGCTGTGTGACTTCGGACATCAGCTGTGTGCTACTTCAGTGGATGTGTTCCACTAGCGGAGACTGTGTGTTTCTGGACAATAGATGTGTGCTACTACAGTGGATGTGTTCCATTGGCAAGGACTGTGTGTCACTGGACAGTAGTTATATACTACTTGGCAGCAATTGCGATCTATTGGATGACATTGTAGTAGATGTGTGCTACTAGTTGATTGTCATGGAGATTACCAGATCGTTTGGATGTAGCTGTGTGTGCTACCGTTTGATCGCAGAGACTGTGCCTAATGATTCGAGCTACTGAAGGCATTGTAGCAGCCGTGTGCTTGCTAGCAGATTGCAAAGTAGTCAGTGGACTACCAAATGAAGACATCGTGAAAGATGCCTCCCTAGTTAAGAGGGAGTGTTGACGTTTTGGTAGCTACGGGAGGATCTTTCCCTCCTAGATGACCTTTCTTATATGCGGAGAAGATTCCGGAAGCAAGAGATCCATTGAACAGATATTGAAATACCCTAGAAGAGAAGTCGACCCAAAAGAATAAAGTAATAATGAAAATACACATGTCCAGAGAAGAAGTCGACCCAGTCTAGTGGCCAGGAAGACTATAAATAGAGGACGTCTTGGCTCATTTGTTCACTCACTCACACTCTCACAACTTCACAAAAGCAAGGCGCAAGTTTGGAGAAGGTGACGCAGTAGCTGCAGCTGAACAATTTCTTCTTGTTCCATCTTTTGGTATCTCTCTCTTGTGCGCTACTCCTTGAGGAGGTGCGCTACCTTTGTATGGTGTTGCTGTTGCAACTGGGGTGGAATTTCTGGTTAAGCTAGCACTTGTGCTAAGGTTTATTTGATTGGACTTGCTTTGTGAACGAAATCTATCTAAGAAAGGTTGCTGGGTTTTTCCCCCCATTTGGGGTTTTCCCAGGATAAATCTTTTGTGTTCTTTTCTGTCTCTTGTTTATCTTGCTACTGCTCAGTACATGATGTATATGTTAATGGTAATGAAGTAAAAGAACACTAGTAACACTAATGCTCTGTAAATAAGAGAAAATCTAACATGATATTGGTGGGTGGCCCATCTATTGGTACTCTTCATGTTGCATGCCTTTTCTTTATGGATCATATTACTTGATGATGATGCTTGCACCTTGCTTCATATGAGTTATCTTGGCATCATGGTACTATTCCTTGCACATTTGTATGGAGATCTAGTCATTGATATGGTATGATGAGATAGGGGCCTTGTGGAGGAGCACCCTAGAACTTGACATGTCTATCATGCTTCTATGATGATGTTTGATGCAATAGACAATGACTCTTATAGAGTGCCCAACTTCTTTCCATGAGGATTTCCTGCATACTACTTGATGTTTTGATGGAGTGACCTAAGGTTTTGAGGTTGATTTTGCATGATTTTGGCACTTGAGCATGATTTTTGAGGAGTGCTCCACTCCTACATTTGATGGTTTCATGACACATACATTGCAGGTTATGAGGAACTATTGCTTGGGGCATTGTGACCTTTGTCTTGGGTGTTGCAACATTGCCTAGGGCATTGTGTCCATGCATTGGGTGTTGTGTCCATGCCTTGGGCGTTGTGACACTTGCATTGGGAGTTGTGACTTGCCTTGGGTGTTGTGACATGCATTGGGAATTGTGACATTTTTAGAGTGTTGTGACATTACCTAGGGCCTTGTAGGGGATTTGTCACAGGTTTATTGCATGATGATCTCTCTTTAGTGGATATGGTATCAACATTTTGGCACATGATTCAAGTGATTTCATCTTATGGATGAGGGCTGATGGAATTATACTTCTTGGTGAGAGTGCCCTAGGGTTTCATGTGTCTATCATGACCTTATGGTGATATTTGATGAAACACACAATGATTTGCATGGAGTGCTCCACTATTTCATGGTTCTTCAAGTTTACATGCTATGGTTAGAGGGGTTAACCCACTCCATGTTGTATAGGGAGACTTTATTGCTAGAGTGCTTGGCTTCCTTGCTATATTTTATGATGAAATTGCACTATGTGATGGACATAGACTTCGTTCTCATGGAGTGATCCCCTACTTGCACACATGTGGAGGCATTTCTTTTGGATTGAGGCTATTTCCATGCATGTGGAGTTTGTGTTGACTTAGCCCTTGGTTCATGGTGTTTTTTGTATGCTAGTCAATCTCCTTCTATGAGATCCACTTGATGGTTGTTACACTTTGGAGCCACACATACCATTGGAGGGTTTATTGCATGTCTTTTCAGGGTGATTACACTTTGGAGCCACACATACCATTGGAGGGTTTATTGCATGTCTTTTAAGGGTGATTACACTTTGGAGCTTGAGCTTGATGACTTGTTGCACACTTCTCGTGAGTGCCCCATCTTTTGAGGCCTCTTTGCAGTTTTTTCCATGATGAGGACATCCACATGTGGAGGTTTCCTTGCACACATATCCATGCTATTTTGTTGAAGACATCCCACTATTTTGAGACTTGGTTCACATGTGGGAAAATTCTCTTGAAGGGTGCATGTATGGAGAGTCATTTTCTATTTTTGGAGATGATTATATGGTCAATCCTGTTAATATTATGGTAGCTGCGGGAGGTATTTACCTCTACATGTGAACCTGACGAGAATAGAAGACTCTGGGAAGCAAAAGAAACCCTAATGAATTGGCTAATTACCCTAGAAGCCTTGTCGGCTCAAGAATATAATTTATATTAGGCTATTAGCCTCCAAGAGAAGAAGTCGGCCAGAATTAATAATAATATACTGAACAGACACCTACCCAGAAGGAGAAGTCGGCATCAGTAAACTGGCAGGATCACTATAAATACAGGGCGCCAGTGTCTCATTTGTCACATCTCAGGACTGCAGTTTTCCCAGTTGGTGCGCACTGCAGGTGTAGCTGGTGCGCAGGTTTGGAGGAGGGTTGCAGGTGCAGCTGCAGTAGCAACAAGTTTCAGTATTTGGCTTGGATATCTCTTGGCTAGGGTTTGGACTATCTGATCAGCTTTTTGTGATGCGCTATCCTTGGGGAGAGATGCGCTGCTCTTTGTTTGGCTATCTAGCCTATGGTTTGCTTCCGGAGGAATTCTCAGGTCAAGGTTAAGGTGCTCGGAGGGAGGCTTCAGCCTGTGGTTGGGAGACGAGGGTATCGTCGTGGTAAAACGAGCACACAATCCTTTATATTCTAACAAATCCTTCATCTAAAGGAGGCGCCCTACTCTCTAGCTCTATCCTTGGAGGTGGTTGCTAACTAACTTCACTATTTTTCTATTGTTTGACTTGTCTATGGTAGTTAGTTACTTTAGAGCTTTATTGTATTGTTTTCCTTGGATATTTTATTGTAACCTCTTGGAGGAAATTGTGGATCCCAACAATTCATTGCTTCTTTTATTAAGGAAGTTGTTGAGAGGGTTATTTTATTGTTATTCCTTGGAGGACTAATGGATCTAGGGAAACAAATACTTGTTTATTGTAAAGGGAGATAGAGTTGAAACCAATATAAAGGTTTACTCTCTCCATTTGTAAGATGTGAGTGAAAGAGCTCCCAAGTTTTGGAATAAAATTGATTCTATCTTTGTCTAAGCTTTGTAGAAATGGTGATGCTTCTTTGTTGAATGTGAGGCTAAATGTTCTTGGTACATATTGGTATTTTTATTGTAGGATTTGGATTGTCAAAGGCAACTCAAGGGCCATAGAGGAGCAAGCTTGCTACATTGGAGGAAGTTATGTGTGATAGATCCTACTCCTTCACTTCTTTGTGTTTCTTGTTTTAAAGAGAAAGACTTCATGTTTTTGACATCAGTAGAGTTATTGCATTAGTTGATTTATTTAGGCAATGGCCATTTTTGCGTTGTCTTGGATGTGGACCTCGCTATAGAGTCCCTTCTCTTCCCATAATTTGGGATGATTATCCACCAAATTAGGGCTGTTGTTGCTGCATGTCCTTGGCTGTCAACAACCCCTAATCTTTCTTAAGGACAACCCTCTATAGTTGCATGCTTGACCCCATAGCCCAAACAAGACAAGGCATTGGTCTTCCCTTTTATTCACCACCAAAAAATATAAAAATCTCCAAAACTATTTCTGTTTTCTAAGCTCCTTTGCTCCCACTTTATCTACAACACATTGAGCTTAGTTAACCATAGGGATTCCCCCCTAGGCTAGAGTTCATCTAGTCTAAAGAGTGAAAGGCAATGCTACTAAGGTGATAGTGGGTAGCTTGCCTAAGTTGCCGTTGGGGTCTCAAAACTTGTGCTTAGGGACTTTTACACCGAGTGAGAACTCGGGAGGTAACACGTGTTAAATCATAAAACAATTCACATAAAAGAAGTCACACAACACATTATGAAGTTAACCTTGCCAAGCTATTTCTAAACTATATAGACGAGCTAACAATGTCTTCTTAGATTCTTCAACAATGTGCATGTAGTTCTCTATCATTATGGAAAATCCCATGTTTAATACAAGTAAATTTTTAGATAGCAAAAGCTTAATTTGTATGAGAAAATTATGCCAGATTGTTAATGAGAGAGGATAAACAATTCTAGTTATTGATTTGGGGCTTGGTTTTAGTAGAAATTAGACAGGGAACAACAAAACGACCAGGATGAAGAATATGACTTCCTTTGGGCAAGAGGGTGTCAACATTTCGAGCTATGCTTCAAGCTATAGATGTTATAAGAAATATCTGGAAGACTTGCCTAGTCAAGATGAACGATTTCACATCTTACTAGTAAGAGGAAATAAACATTCCTCTCAATTGGTTGTTGCCAGTGATACTGAGCATTTCGCTAGTTTCATGTTAGTGGGTGCCTGATTTGAATCACCCCATGTTAGGCACACTAATTTACGTTGAAGGGTTTACTAGGGATGCCATCCACGAATGTGGGGAAGCATCCCTTGGGTTTCCCCGTGAGGTTTTCATTGGAAAGAAGGAAATCAATATTTTTTCTATGCTTCTTGTTTGAGGCA
Organism: Picea sitchensis; assembly: GCA_010110895.2. Lineage (NCBI taxonomy): Eukaryota > Viridiplantae > Streptophyta > Pinopsida > Pinales > Pinaceae > Picea > Picea sitchensis. The sequence continues at coordinate 484,041 of SNQJ01S0001636.1, forward strand.
TCTCAAGAAGGGACAAGACGACATTTAATGTACTTAATAAGTGTATAGTTAGGAATTGAGATATTTGTAAGTAGTTAAATAATACTAATAATTATATTGGTAGCTAGGTCAAATGGCTAGAAGGTAGAGGCCAAACTGGCGTAACAGGAACCTACCCCACCCAATGTCACCACAATGGGGAGGTTCTTTCTATTTAGGGAGGTTAGCCCAGGGGAGACGTCCCTGGTAACCTGGGGTTTTGAAGAGGCCAAAGTATAGAGGTCAAAGTAGAAGTTCCTCCTCACAGATTACCACCAAGGTCAAATAGTCTGACTAATCAGCCAATAAAGAAGTGTATGCCCAAATGAGAACACCTGCCCGGAACAAGACAATAGCAAAATAATATATGCAGGCTATAATTCAGTGGGTTAGTACTTCATGTAACTATCTGATATCAATATGTAAGAAATTAAAACAGCAGATATCAATGAGGTCAACGTTTATCAATATAGCAGTGGAAAAGTATCAATTCATCAATAACTATTGAGATGATGTAGCCAACAATGTATTTAATCAATCCTTTACTCAATAAATGCTTTCAACCATCATCTAATTGCTTATCATCAAAAGGTGCTGCGTCAAGATGGAATAACCAAGTATGACGCCAACCTAGTTAGGGTTTCAAATTTAAAAGTTTAGAGAGGTTGTTTGAGCACTATCACTTAAACGTTGTGGATCTAAGATCAATGCCTAAGGGTAGATGGAGTCAATTAAGGAGAGGACGCAAAGTTGAAGGGATAAGAAGCTAAGGACAAGAGGGAAGGGTTTTAAGGTGCTGCAATGGCAGGGCCCTAGAATCAAAACCCTAGGGCAAAGAGGCTCACTCCGGTGTTGCTTAAGCAAGGCCTCGTGCTCTTTCCTCCTTCCTTAGGTCAAACTTGGCAAAACGGCTAGCATAAAAGATAAGTTAAAACAAGAGAATGAGGTGAGGGAGAGTGTTGCAATGGCAAGGCTC
>SNQJ01S0001636.1:485209-497586 GCA_010110895.2 Picea sitchensis
CACCGCCCTGGCGTGGTAACCAGATAATGGCAATGTCATACTGCTAGGTACCCATGAACATAATAGGGTGGCCCGTGATGAAACCCCCTATCCTCTTGGCTAGGTCTTGTTTTGTTATTTTTCTTCGAGTCCCTCTTATTTCTTGATGAGAGGCTTTTTGTTGTCTTCTCGAGGATCCTTGGGCGAGGCATCTCTAGGTTTCATCTTTATGGCTTTTATCTTTTACCAGCTGCTTTTACCTTCTGGGCCTTTAGCCCCTTCTTCCTACGAGATAAGGTGCAACCCCACAAACAGATCAACTAATGCCCGGACTAGAGGAATGGGACAAATGAGTGGGAGATAGGATGTAAAAGTGATGATATGATGGGAGCGGACGATGGCTCTTCAGAAATCTCCCTGGTGGCAAACCAAAACCTATGGGTACAGGCTTGCTAGGACACTTTGTCAATCCCCCCAACCATGGTCAAATGGGTTAATGTAAGATCCAAGCAGTTGTCAGAAATAAAAGGAGTAAGATGCATATATCTAAAGGTTATAATGATCAAAAGTGACACATACCATAATACCTGGACCAATTACCTCATGGAGCAAGAGTCTTCTCCGATACAAGACCAAGCCGATGGTGATCGGTGTTGCTGCTGCTGTCAAGACAAGTCTGATGAAAGAAGAGAAGGATGGGCCCTCCAGGGCTATGCTCAAGTCAATCTTGCTCTCTTTACTCCATGTCTAGGACCTGTGGGCCTCGAGACATGATCTCCTAGTTATCCCTAGAAATCGGGGATAACAGGTATTAGTGAAGATTCATCATCATATATCACTACTATTCCATAAAGTGGCACAAAAAACATATAAATACGCTATGGCCCTATCTAGCAAATCATCATTCAATCCAAAATATTTTGTTCATTTAGATTTGTCCCTTTTTCCCACGGGCTTTCTCTTATCTTTCGAACATTTTTAACTTAAATAATAGAAAATGAAATATATGTTAATGTCCGCATAAGATGAAAATAAATCAAAGGGACAAGACAACACAACGAGCAATTATAGCCAAACAAAAGGAGGTGCAAGAAGCATCTCCTAAAAGGAGACAAAATTGAGTGCTAAAAAAAGCAACACAAAATGACACGTATGTGTTGGTTAAACCAAAAAGGTAAACTTAGGAGTTGAAGAAGAGCGAGCAAAAAAAATTCCTGATAATAAAGTGCATGCCTCTAGGAGAGGAAGGAGTTAGCCTTGCTTATCATATGAGTTTGTAGTGTTGATGTCAGCATTGAGTGTTTGCTAAATAATGTCCTCTAGTGAGTGGCTTGCATTGATAGGGCCTTGGGGCATAATCCTAAGTGGCATAAAAATGTCCTTGTTGATGGTTGAGGTAGAGATTGAAGAAGTGGGAGCACTACTAACATGCAAGGTCAAGGGTCTTCTAGTAGCAGGGAAGAAGATAGTAATGCATCTCTGAGAGGGTGTCTTGTAGTGATCATTCTCTTGAGCAGATTTGATCCTCCTCTGAGCTCTCAATGTGACTATTTAGAGCTTGGATGGTGCGGGCCAAGCAATAGTTTTGGATTTTCTTAGTACTTTCCAACTAAGTGGTTGCAAGGTGCGTTACCCCCCAAGCATTTTGGACTTGGAGAAATGAGGTAATCTGTGTAGTTATGAAATAAACGCTCCTTGAGAATAAATGGCTCTCTAATGTTCAAAGCAAGGCACTATTGGTTAGAGTATCTAAAGAAAGTGGATAAGAATTTGACCTATAGAGGCAATGAAACCTTTCTCCTAAGTTGCACGAAGCGTGGAAACGCCTAGAAGTTTTCAAAATAGGAAAGCATGGAAATGTGAGCCCCCCAAAATGGGTAAGTTGGGGGAAACACGTTATATAAAATATACAATATATATATATATATATATATATATATATATATTCCAAGGAAATCCTCATTGTACTTCCCCATGATCCATGGATGGTAAACGAGGTAAACCGTCGACCCTAATTACTGAGCCTCACCCCGAGGGGATCAAAAGATTCAAACTTGTGACATCCCCAACTAATCACTGGGGGAGAGATCTCATGTCTGGCTCAAGACTGCTTGAGCTAACCCTCATGGCTATATATATATATATATATATATATAGTTTTTATGTTTAAATAACACATTATCTTGCAAGAGAATAAGAGTGATACACATAAATGACATTTTAGAAGGAAAACCATGTCTATATTAATTGCCATAGATGAATTACATGATGCAAAATCCAAAATCAGCCTTTATAGACGCGACTATACATCCAAAATCAACCTTTATACATGAGGCTATATGTGCTGAAATTGAAATAAAACATGAGCTCAAGACAAGTTCAATTACATATCTATCTCATCCTCATCAACACAAATAGAACAAGATGCTTGGCTAGCAGAACTAGAGTGTGGATTGGAAGAAGAAGTGGCTCCAGTTTCAGTTGCATCACCAGTTTCACCACCAATATCAAGAGAAAGAAGAGAGAGTTCCAAGACTGGGCATTCTGCATCCACATCCTATTGGATTTTCCTTATTTATAGAGCATTAGTGTTACTAGTGTTCTTTTACTTCGTTATCATTAACACACACACACACACACACACACACATATATATCATGTACTGAGCAGTAGCAACATAAACAATAGACAAAAGAACACAAGAGATTTATCCTGGGAAAACAAAACCCAACAACCTTTCTTAGATAGATTCCGTTCACAAAGCAAGTCCAAACAGATAAACCCTAGCACAAGTGCTAGCTCATCCAGAAATACCACCCTAGCTGCAATAGAAGCACCATACAAAGGTAGCGCACCTCCTTGTGGAGTAGCACACAAGAGAGAGATACCAAAAGACTGAACAAGAAGAAACTGAGTCATTGCAGCAACTGCGTCTCCTTCTCCAAACTTGCGCCTTGCTTCTGTGTAGTTGGGAGAGTGTGAGTGAGTGAACAAATGAGGTAAGGCACCTCCTTATTTATAGTCTTCTTGTCCTTCTAGCTGGGCCAACTTCTCTTCTGGGGAGGTGTCTTTTCATTATATTTTATTCTTCTGGGCCAACTTCTCTCCTAGGGTATTTCAACATCTATCCAATGGATCTCTTGCTTCCAGAATCTTCTCCGCATCTAAGAAAGGTTATCTAGGAGGGAAAGATCCTGCTGCAACTACCAAAACATCAACAAATCCTAGTCTATATGAGGCTCACTTGTATATTCTTCACCCCATGAGATACAAGGCATAGGTTTGAATGCACAAATAGAAGATCCTCATCCTTTTGCGATCCTTTTGTTGGAAATACACCAAAGCTTGCTCCCAATGCTCCAAAACACAAGTAAAATGCTTGCTACTACTATAGGAAGCTCTTCTTGTTGAGGAAGTGTGAGGAATGAGTGAATGAAGTGCTTTCTTATAGAAAAAAGAGGTTGTGAGGGTTTCTAGAGAATTCTAAATTTTGTTTTTTTCAAATGAATGTAAAAATCAGTTAGTTAAGTTTATAGAGTTATTAGATGCATTCATTAGTAATTAATTAAAAGTTTTTTAGCTATCTAAGGGTCCCACACCCTTCATGAGTGCTTGGACAGGCCCAGAAGCCAAAAACATTCGTGGAAACGCAACCTTTTTTTGCCAAAACAGATGGCGTTTCCAAATCGGGAAATGTTGCACAGTACGATCGATGACGTTTCCTGGCTGTTTCATACTGATTTCCACATTTTCGGGCATTTTTGGGATTGGTATGCAGCTATACTAGGCGTGTCCTGCAACTTAGACTTGCTCTAATCTCATAATAAACTAGACACTTAAAGATAAAGTGTTGCTCAGTCTCTACATCATGTAGTGAGCAAAGTTTGCATTGCTATTCCACCTTAGGGAGATGGTGATCATTGTTGACTCTCAACTAGTGTGAGCACACCTGAAGTCGATCAAGAGGAAAATGAAGCCTTTTTAACAAATGGAACTAAGGGCATCTCGACTAGACAATGCGACTGTTGAAGATCTTGAGGAAATGCTTGAAGTTATAGGCCATCTTGGGGCTTAGAGGCTTGAGTGTTGTAACCTAGAAAACTTGGATGAAGCTCTTGCATATATCTCTCTTGATTGTAGAATCAATTTCCTCCTTTAAGGGAGGAGTTGTGGAAGGGCATTGAGGGAGATTGTGACGGGAATACATTGAAATGCTCTTTGACTCTGAACGATTGTACTTCGGAAAACCAACAAGGCCATCGAGCCAATTGGTCTAGGAATGCAATGGTCTTAGAGGAGTAAAGTGCCAAAATGGGTCACGTATTGCACCCTGAGGAGTTTTCCATTTGTTGTACTCTGTGAAGGTAGAGACAAGATTGAAGGCTTTCTCGAGACATGTGGGATATATGCCAGATTTTACATGTACTAGTGTTTTGCACTAAATAAGACAATGAAGCATGATAGTCTGGACTTGGTCAATATGAGACCACTCTGTATAACTAAGGCTAAGCCCCCAAAACGTAGATCGAAATAAAACGATAGGCTTGATGAATGCATCAAAAAGCTTCATCTTAGATGGTAAGTTCTAGAAATGAAGCTAGAAGCATTGTCTTTGAAGCATCACAAAGGAAGCATACCCTTTACATGGTTGGGATGCAGGTTTCGTACTGAAGGTGGGACATGTGAATTTGTACCCCTAAGTAAGCGTAAGAGGTAGTCTCCATTGGTTGCCTCCAAAAGTAAAAATGTTACTTAAAGAGGGCTTCTTTGGTTGTATTAAGATAATGATTTGGTTTTCCCAAGATTGACTATCAACTGTTGAAGATCGTAGAACTATTCCAAAGCTAAAATTGCTTCTATAACCCCTCTATATTGGAAGCCACCAATACCACATCATCTATAGACAAAGGGATTGAAATCAGGGTCTATTGAGGTTGGCAACCATCTAGGACCTAAGTAGAATCCTAGTTTATTGCAGAACCGGACCAGTCTAGCAGAACTGACCAGTTGAACCAGTTTGGAGGGAAAAACGGTGCGACTGGTGCGACAGAACCGCTTTTGGCCGGTTCGGTACTGAATCAGCCAGTTCCATACAAGAACTGACTGGTTCGGTACCGAACCGACCTGTTTCGTATATCTGTACGAAGCATCTAGGCCCACGGATTTCAATTTTTTTTTAGGAAAAACACAATTGTTTAATGGAAGGGGGACCTATCACCTAACCCTAGGATAATGGTAATATTAAATTCTTATCTTTCATTCTCCTTTATCTTTCATTTTCATCCTTTTACTTAAATTCTTAACATTAGCATTAATTGTTTCAGGGTGTTTGAGAGTGGTTCAAACCTCATCGGACTTCATATGGAGAAAGTGGAATTTTAGGTCCCATTCAAAATTTAGCAGACTTCAACAGTTTTCAGGATTTTAAGATTGGTAGGATTGCTACGTTTCCACTGGATTCTATCATGTATGAGGGTATGGAACTGGAATTTAATCAGGAGCACCAAGCCCTCTATGTACCTCGATGTTGGTGACATTGATTGTTGAACTCTTCTGTCATGACCCTAGTAAAAATGTACCCTTCACTCAAGTAAAATCACTTATTAGGCATGCTAAGCTTTTCTGTCTTATTTTAATGCTTAGAGGGTGACACTGATGATGAGGATCCTAATATAAGTAATGATCTTGATGATATGTAGTTGTCTAAGTCACTTGACACGTCCAAACCCCCCCTCGTGTCGCGAATCCTATGTGTCGGACACCAAACGGTAGGACAAGTGTCGGATACTCGTTTAGAACGTGTCATGTTCACAGGACACGCGTGTCTTGAAAATAGGACACGTGTCTTGCTCAGAAAAGGACCATGGCTCATGTTTTCTCATGCAAGTTGCAACTGTGAGGTGTTTCAGTGTGCAACTAAGGGTTATTTTGCCTTACTAATTCTATTTAAAAAGGTCCCCACCCTCTCCATTTTACCCGCCCTAGTAGTTAATGGTAATATTAAATTCTTAAAGTAAAAGGATGAAAATCATTTTCATCCTTTTACTTAAATTTTTAACATTACCATTAATTGTTTCAGGATGTTTGAGAGTGGTTCCAACCTCATTGGACTTCATATGGAGAAAGTAGAATTTTAGGCCCCGTTCAAAATTCAACAGACTTAACGGTTTTCAGGATTTCAAGATTGGCAGGATTGCAATGTTTCCACTGGATTCTATCATGTAAGAGGGTATGAAACTGGCATTTAATCGAAGGCACCATACCCTTTATGTACCTCGATGTTGGTGGCATTGATTGTTGAACTCTTTGTCACGACCCCAGTAAAAATGTACCCTTCACTCAAGTATAAACTCTTTTGTTGAACTCTTCTCTTTGTCATCGTGTCAAGTGATTTAGTGGTGTATCTGCACACCAACCTCTGTCATATTTGCAAGCACTAGGCACAGGGAAGAGTGGTTGAGGGGAAAGACAAAGATGTGGGATGTGTTTCATGATGATATGGGTTTGGACAACAATGTTGAGTTGGCAATGTCATCATTTATGTTAGTAACTTAGTAACAATGTTGAGTTGGCAATGTCATCATTTGTGTTAGTAACTTAGTAACTTAGTAGTTACTAGGTTAGTACTAGTTGTATGATTGGATTTGTATCATCATCATGTAACCGTTTGTCAATCATTTCATTTTTGCATGTGTAATTGTTTAAATATATATATATATATATATATATATATAAGTATATATATATATGCAGGCATAATATAACGTGTCCTCCGTGTCCTATTTCTGGGGGTCGTCGTGCCCGTGTCGGATACTCATATTTCCGTGTCCTCCGTGTCCCGTGTCCCCGTGTCAGGTGACTTAGGTAGTTGTTTGTTGTAGCATGATTTTTTTTGGACTCTAGAGGCCATTTAAAGTCTTGTTGTTGATGTATTTTGGTTCAGAGATGGATTGCACTCGGTGGTATTTTGGTTATATGCACTCTTGCTATATAAATGAGAAACTTTGCATGTTTGTGTATAAATGGTTTGGATTCATATGGATGCACATGAAATATATATGTTTTTTTTCAAAATCTGAATATTTTATCTAGTTTTTGGTCGACTGATTTTTTTCTGGTCCGGTCTGGTTTCACATTTTTTGGGTTGACTGGTTCGGTCTGGTTTCCGGTTCTGATAACATTGGTTTATTGTTAAGAAGTGATTGGGAAAAACAGTTGTCTGGTAATCTTTTGTCTAATTTCTGATTCTGATTAGTAGAGAACCTGTTTCTGATGAATAGAGTATGTCTGATGCTGCCTATTGGCTCTAGAGTCTATATTATGAAGACCTTGCAAATCAACTGTATAGAAGTATTTAAAAAAATCAACCGCCTTCCTATGTATAGACCGGGTTCCTTATTTCACAAATCCAAAATTAATGGATGATGGATTATATAGAGAATAATACTTTTTTTTTTATAACACTGTTGAACGAAACTTGGAAATGGGTAGGGGCTTTGAAAACAGGAACGCTGTTGAAATGTGACCCCCCAATGGCCACTTTGGTGGAAACAACTTATATAAAACTACAATATAAACAGTTATTTTAAAAAACAACACATTATCTTGCAAGAAAATAAGAATGATACACATAAATGACGCTTTAGAAGGAATCTCATAGATGATCTTTGATTACATTATACAAGATCCAAAAGTCTACCCCGGAAATCCAAAAGTCTGCACACAAAACAGACAACAAAAACACTGAAATGTGCCCTTTGAAGATTTTTCGAGGTACTAAAGGCTGCTCAACAGATTTGTCATATGATCTCTTGTTGAGCTCTAAGTTCAAGGTCTTCAAACTGTTTCACTGCTGTTTTATGACAGCCACTAAATCTGATTTTTTGAAAATCTGCCTTTAACTTTGTGATTGCACGCTCTTTTAAGGGTGGCCTTGCAACTGTTTTGGTGACCAATGTTAGCACATGCATAAACCTTAAAACAAACAATACCCTCTAGGATCTTGAACAACTACAAGGCTAAAAATACTAAGCATACATGACAAATCAACACATGCTGTTTTTGGTCAACATGACCCTGGAAAAACCCCCATGGGGAAAACTAGTTTGGAGATATATATATATATATGTGTGTGTGTGTGTGTGTGGAGTTCTCAAAGCAAACTGCTACAAAGAGAAAATATAACAATTGAACCAGTTACAGCAACAATCCTTCTCAGATTGCTTTGGAGTTCCTGATCTTTGGCGCCCCTTTTTGACTTGTGCGCCCTTTACTCTTTGTGCCTGCTAGGAGATGCTTGCACCCTTGTAGATTTCTTTGCTTGATGGAAGGATCCTTGCACGCTCTATCACAGATGATGCGCCCCTCTAAGATCCAATGCTCACCACAAGCAAAACCCTCAACCACAAGTGTGCTCCAACAAGTGTGCCCTCAACAAATGCGCCCCTCACAAGCTAGTTGGCCCCCCTCGCCAAATGGGTGCACCCTCCTCTAGCTCACGCTCCAACCAAGAAGAAACTATAGCTCATGCGCCCTAGCTTCTCACCAAAGCGCCTCCTCAAGCTTTGCCCTAATCAACAATGGCTTCTCCTTTCTTAATGGTGCGCCTCCCTTCTCCTCTCCTTCACTCTACAACACAAGTGAACAATAGAGTCATCCCTACCCTTTTTCCTCCTTTAGCCTTCCTTAGGCCAAACCTAGAAGATCAATGGACTAGATTAGATCTAGCCAAGTCTAATCAAATGGTGAGATTACTTCTCATAAATCTCACTTAGAAACCCACTTTACTCAAGTTTCCATAGTTTGCTTTATGTCTATTAATTCACCCACTTTGTGAATTAATTGTCACTTTATGACTTAAGTGACAAGTTTCACTTTATGACTTAAGTGATTAAGTCAAAGTGAAATTAGATCATAAAGTAAAGGTACAAGCCTCAAGGGTAATACTTTCCCCCTTTGTGTTTAGAGACTCACAAACACAAGGGGACCACTTCCCAAGGTAAACAAATCTCAACACCCTTTTAGGCTGAAGTGTGACCAAATGTGTTTCAGTATAGTTGTATGGCTCAGAAACATTTCAGATGCATACAATATGTGTTTTTTACCTGTACCCTTGTTTCTATACATTTCTGGGCTTGGTACGGGAGGGCTTGACATTTCCTGCAACTTAGTTATCACATTACGTGAATAATTGGTAATGACTTCCTATTGTTAGCAACTTATAAATAGTGAGACTTGTCTCATTCTGCTCAATGGTTTGTAAGCTTTTACTGATTTATCTGGTTAAAAAGTAGGTTTCATCCTTGGCTGTTCAACTCTATCTTATCATATATTATAACTCCTCGTATTGTTGTGTGTTACATTTATTTTCTCGAAGGAACTAAAGTAAATTTATATGCAAAATTGCAAATGATAAAGTGACCAAAGGGTCATGGTTTAAATCAGATCATTGATACACTTTGAGGCTTAAGCAATAAATATTAAAATCATTTTCAGCCAAGAAGCCTTTTATTATTGTCATGAACTTGAAAAACTATTTTAGCCAGAATAGGTTTATTGAGGAGATTTTTAATGACCAGTTTGGATTTTCTTAGGGTTGCTTGCCTGCTAATATCCTGAAATTGCACCATTCATTTTATATTTTTGGTTACGCTAGAATTCCTATAAGTTTGCTTATTAAAACAACTTTTTTTTGAACTGGAAATCTTCTGCTTTTCTTCATCTAATTTCATTTATTGAATACATCTATATATCAGAACATGATCACGGGAGCAGCTCAAATGGATGGAGGTATTCTTGTTGTATCTGCCCCTGATGGACCCATGCCTCAGACAAAAGAGCACATCTTGCTTGCCCGTCAGGTTTTCTTTTTCAGTTCTATAGCTCAGATTGCCTGTCTTCTCCAGAAAGACATGTATTTTCCTAATTCTCATTTCTGGCTTGTTGCAAATGGACATGCTAGCTTTAGTTGGGCCTCAATTTCTGCTACGGAAGGCAAGAATAAGTGACACAGTTTGTCTATATATCCTTATTCTTGAGGCAGGTAGGGGTACCATCTCTGGTTTGCTTTCTTAATAAGGTTGATGTTGTGGACGATGAAGAGCTATTGGAGCTTGTAGAAATGGAACTTCGTGGTATGTGGCAATAGCCTATGACTTTACTTGAAGCTTTCATCCTTTTTGTGCATGTTCATTTGGATGCACTGAGCTTCTGTTTCCTTAAGATTTTTCACATATTTAAAATGTGATTTGTGATAACCGTGACAGAGTTGCTTAGCTTCTACAAGTTCCCGGGTGATGAAATCCCTATTGTTAGGGGTTCTGCATTATCAGCTTTGCAGGGTACCAATGAAGAAATAGGAAAGAAAGCGATTTTGAAGTTGATGGAAGCAGTGGATGACTACATTCCAGAACCAAAACGTGTACTCGACAAACCATTTCTCATGCCTATAGAAGATGTTTTCTCCATTCAGGTACTTTTCTTTGCTAATATAGGACAGTTGCAGTTTCCTATCTTTTTCTTATCCAAGGAAGACCTAGTGGGGAAACCCAAGGGATGCCTCCCCATATTGTGGATGGCATCCCTAGTAAATCCCTTGGTATAGATTAGTGTGCCTAAGTCAGGGTGATTTGAACTGGGCACCTGCTGGCACTGAACTAGCCAAATGCTGAGCAACATTGGCAAAAACCAGTTGAGCTAACCCCTTGGGATTGCAATATTGTATCTATGCTGCTAACATGAAGTGTTTTTATTTTTCAAATACACTTTTTCTTTTTTTGCTTGTAAAAGTATTTTATATTAACTTGCTCCCAAATGAGAAGAAAGTACATAAAAAATTAAGCCTGAGGGCATCTGATATAGCTTGGATGTCCACCCTCTAAATCTAAGGTCATATCTGAACTTCAGCCAAACAGGCTTAACCTTTAAAATGGGATACAGAGGTTTTTCAAACAGGCTTAACATTTAAAACATGATAGAGAAGTTTTTCAAAACAGATGGCCCTTTATACATCTAAGTTTTCATCTACAATAGAAACACATGGTATTTCTTGGCTGGAAAGACACTTGGGAAGGTCGATTAATTACCAGATACACAAATTTGACAGATCAATACCAACCCTATTAAAGCTGGGATTTACAGTGTCTTTAAAACTATTGACAACTAATTAAAACTAAAGAAAACCACCCAGCTCATCCCGTACCTGGAGATATCACTGATTTGCTCAATCCCGTTCTCTTTTTACCTGCGTTATTTAAGGAATTTTCCTGTTTCCATAAAGCTCAAGGCTTTTCATTAAATTACTCTTTTTTATGTTGATCCTTGGAATTTGGCAAGAGAATCTTTATGGATAACTGGCGTTTCTTCATTACATTTGGAATTCCTTTTATTGAAACTTCTTCCTTGTCTGAAACACTTTCTTTTGCAGAGAATCCACCTTTTGGTCTCCATGCAAGGTTGTTGCTGAAGGAGCTTGTTGACTCCTTTTCTCCTCGATATTTGTCTACCCATCTGTGGGACTTTCTTCTTCTCTGACTCCCTCTTTGAAACCCGTTCTGATCCAATTCAGGGGGAGGAATTTGACTTTCCTCCTCCTCCTTGTTTCTTTTTTGGGCAAGACACCATCAAGTGACCTGTTTCATGAGAGTCTACACCCAAAACTTGTGTTTTCATGGTCTAGATGCTGGATTCAGTGAGTTCCATCAGACGTGTATTATACTTTTTGGCAATCCTTTATCCATTTCCACACAAATAGAGTCTTAAGCCGTTATCAAGCTTACTATTATAATTTATTGAAGAGAATGCATTTGCTAGATAATTAGTGATTACCTCAAAATCCTTTTGCCATAGGTTCACTGGTGAATTAGGGAGTCTAACCCAAGTTGGGGTAGTAGAGATTGTCACGGAAACTGGATTAAAGTAGGGAAACCATGGTTTCTTGACAGGTGTGCTTCTGCCATAGAAGTTAGAACCATAGACCTGCTTCCAGGGTTTGATTTCTATCTTCTTGGTCTTTAAATAAACAATAAAAAAACCCTTTGCAAAAAAGTTTACTGGAAGATATTTAGCCCAGATCTGACTGATCCAATCCATAAGCACACAAAACAACTAGGCCAGAAACTGCTGAAGTGGAAAATCATGGTATCTCCTTGTAGTCTTCTAAATTTCATGGGTCAGCTCAGGAGAGATTTTTTCCACCATCGACTCTTCTAAATTGTTTACAAGAAACCTGTCTGTTGGGTGAGATTGGGGAAGGGCAGGTGTAATGTCCCCATTTTGGGACATTATAACATTACAACATTTCAGAGTGTTATGCCTACCCGAGTAGCCAGATAGGGGTGACAGAGAGTTCGGGAGATATTGAGGGGTTTATTTGGGCCCGACTTGTATCGTTCATCATC
>SNQJ01S0001636.1:497596-508349 GCA_010110895.2 Picea sitchensis
ATTGGGAGGAAGAGTATTACAGGATAAGATGATGAGAAGTGACTTTCAGTGGTCGAAGAAGCCATCAGGATGGATAAATCACTTTTTAGAGGCAAAATGGTTAATTAATTAATTAATCAAGTGATATGATCAAGGAATAATAAAATAAAGTAAAAGTCACTTGGAGGGAAAAGGTCAACAACGAATTAGGGTTTCAGGAAGCTATAAAGGAAGGGTAAAGCAACCTAATTCATTATGCATTGTTATGATTTGATGTTGAGAGTTCCCAGAGGAGGAGAGCCGACCTTAATGTTTTGTGGATTTCTGGAGGAAACCACCACCATTGATCGGTTTCGGTGTTGAGAGACACACCCTAGCCCATCGAAGATACCATCCAGGTATTTCACCGTACTTTTCAGGAGTATCCATTGTAGAGTGCGCAGCTCAGCAAGTGAGGGCGCAAGTCAGTTTGAGGGTTTGGAGAGCTGCATGAGATTTGTATCCAGATTGCAGTTTCCTTCCAACCCATTTGAGATCCAGCCAGGGCGCTTCTATTGAGCCATCTATCGTTAGATTCTAACAGTGGAATCTTGCAGATCGTCTCATTCAGCCATTTAGGGCGCAGCCCTCCCGGACAGACATTTGGTGTTGCATTCAGAATTTCAGAGCAGATCCGGACAAATCCTTCCGACCCATTTCCTTATTTGGCGAGATGATCGTTTTGAGCCATATAGCAGTAGATTCCGTTGGTGGAATCCTTTGGGGTGCATCCAGTGCTCCAGGAGGTGCGCAAACCCCCCAGGGGTCGAGATCTAGTGCCTTAGAGACTAGATTCGAGATCCGACACTCACCCATTTCAGTCTAGAGGCCAGGGCGCTTCTTTTGGAGCAATTTCCAGCGTATTCCGACGGTTTGAACTTCTGGATGAGTTTCCCAGCTGGTAGCGGTTACCGTACTTCGCCGAAATCACATATTTTCACTGATCTATCCGTGCATGCATCAGATCTGTTATCATCTTTTGATCACAGGTATTTTTATGTTATTTGAGATCCATGAGATCTGACTGACGTTTATATTCTATATTTCCAGTAGGCTATTGTATTTCCATGCTCGAACCGTATAATACATGATATTGGGCAGTTGATGTTTTTTACTTCTGCATGCATCCTTTATATGTTGTTTAAACCATAAATATGCAACATGCACATGCAATAACCATCAAGATCTCAAACATACAAGTGAAACACATCCAGAAATCCCAAGTGTATCAAATCTGCAAGACATAATAATAGATCAGTAGCAAATATCTTGATCAGTGGGATCAGGGATATTTCAACAGGATTCTTGGTCCACTGTACACCATCCCTGAAAGAAATCATGGGGCCCAGAGTGGCCTTAAGGAGGACAGGCAGAAGGGAATCCAATGGGACCTCTAGATGAAGCATCTGTTCCATTATCTACACGAGTCAGAAAAACAACTTTTGGATCTTCATTCAACATGGAGGATATGATGGGACTATGGTGGAGCCCTAGATATGACATGGCAGCTTTTTCCATGATTTCATTCACAGACACCTCGATTGAACCACAACTGGCAACCGAATTACCACTAGGAGAGCATGACTTCTGCAGGCTGATTCTAGACTCCATCCTCTTGAATGTTGAATTTTTAAGGCTTAGCTCAAGCACTTGTAGTTTATTTCAATTTAGCATGAACTTGAACCATAAACAATGCAACAATACAATATACAATAGCTGCTGTAACCAAGATCACAAGAAGAATAACCATGCACAAGAACATAAGAAGTTATCTTGGGAAAACCCTTCTCAATCAAGGGAAAAACCCAACAATCCTTTGCTATAGTATCAAGAGAAGATCACCCTTTCACCACAAACCCTAGTGCACACAAGAGGGTGCTCTATGACCAAAAAAGATTGTGCCTAAGAGAAGTGCGCACTTCAGCCCTACAAGTGGGTGTTGAGATAATGAAACAAGTGTGAGTGAGTGATCCACAATGGGGATCTAACTCTCTTATTTATACATGACCTAGCACATCAAATGGATGTGTCTATTGGCACAATAGGGTCGACTTCTTTAACTCAACAATATAATTAATCTTTACACTATATTAATTATCTTTACACGGTGGGTCGACTTGTACCCTTTACAATACAAATTAGAGTTTTACCAAAGTCTTACTCTTTGACAATATAGCAAGGGATCTTACACATCCTTTAGTGCTCTGCCACTAGGGACATGTCCACATGTGCTCGACCACAGGGACGTCACTCTCAACAGATCAACTCAACTAAGTCCATAGGATTACTATCTGGAGAGCCATCTCAAGTTGACTCAACTAAGTCCATAGGAGTCTGATAGGAGACCATCTCAAGTCGTCTCAACTCAGTCCAAAGGAGCACGACAAGAGACCACACACGTCATCTTAACTCAGTCCAGAGGAGTATGACTCACCCATCACATGGGCGTTCTCACAGATCGTCTCAACTCAGTCTAGAGGAGAACGATCTGGAGAATGTCGCATGAAGTTGCAATCAACACTCCCTCTCAGCTAGGGAGGCATTCTCCACCACGCCAAGTCTCTCACGGAAGTAATCGAACTTCGTCCTGGCAAGCGGTTTGGTGAAGACATCTGCAACTTGCTCGTGTGTAGAAAGGTACTACACATGTACTGTTTTCTTCTGCACCATATCTCTAATGTAATGGTATTTGATCTCGATGTGTTTCGATTTATCGTGAAACAAGGATTCTCAGAGAGCTTCACACAACTCTGGCTATTGCAATGGATAACGATGGAATCCATCTCATGTCCAAATAAGTCTGCAAGGAGCTTGTGAAGCCACACTGCTTCGCGGACTGCCACACATAATGCAATGTACTCTGCTTCTATGGTACTCAAAGCTACAGAAGTCTGTTTCCTACTGCACCAGGAAACCATGGCAAATCCCAAAGTAAAACAACAACTGAAGGTGCTCTTCCGGTCCACTGCGCTCCCTGCCCAATCTGCATCGGCATATCCCTGCAATCTCATGTCTACATCGGAGGCATATTTCAGTCCATTACCAATTGTGCCTCTTAAATATCTCAACACATGCTTCGTTGCTATCCAGTGTGTCTGTCTTGACTGACTCATAAATTGACAGAGTACACTTACTGCATTGCATATATCAGGTCTGGTGTTAGCCAGATACATCAATGATCCAATCAACTGTCTGTAAAGATGTGGATCAATCTCGCCTGAATCAGAAGAAGCCTTGTTCATTTTCTTCAAATTCATCACCATCGGTGTAGGCATGGATCTGTAGTCTGTCATCCCGAATTTTTTCAATATCTCCACTGTGTATTTTCCTTGACTCAGGAAAATCTCAACAGTCCTCTGCCACACTTCTAGTCCCAAGTACTGCATCATACCAAGGTCCTTCATCTCGAATTCAGAACGCAATGCATGCTTGCATTCAACAATAAGGCTTTCTGAACTGGTGAGGAATAAGTCATCAACATGTAGGACCAAAATCAGGCACTCGTTACCAACAATGTTGTAGTATACGTTTGGATCAACAACACTCTTGTTGAAGCCCAAACTCATCAGGTATCCATCAATCTTTTCATACCATGCTCGAGGTGCCTGCTTTAGTCCATACAGGGCTTTCTTCAACCTGCAGACATGAGACTCCTTCTCATGTATCACGAATCCATTTGGCTGCTCGATGTAAACTTCTTCCTCAATATCACCGTTCAGAAAGGTTGTCTTCACATCCATCTGATGTAGTCTCCAACCCATGGATGCTGCAAGGGCAATAATCGTACGGATGGAAGTGTATTGGGCAACATGAGCAAATGTCTCCTCATAATCTATTCCCTCCACCTGAGAGAATCCTCTAGCCACAAATCTCGCTTTGTACTTCTCAACACTTCCATTAGCTGGATGTTTGATCTTATAGATCCACTTGGAAGTCACTACAGACTTCTCTTCCGGTCTCGGAACAATATCCCACACATCATTCTTCATTATGGACTGATAGTCTTCGGTCATGGCATCCTGCCAAACCTGCTGCTTCTCCATGACAAGAAGGCTCAATATCAATGATGTGGCTCATAGCTGAAACATAGCTTGAAAATCTCTGTGGTCTCTTGCACTCTCGGAATGTACCACGAGGAGCTGCATGTCCCTCTGCCTCCTGGAGAGTTTGTCGAGCCCATGCAGGCCTCTTCTCGCCTACTACAATGTCTCTGGGAACATCGACTGGAGCTATGGGATCAATTGGATCTGTAATTGTCTCCCTCTGAACTACTGAAGGGGGAAAAGGTACCGTCTCTTCCTTCTTCTCACTGTCAATCTCCATCTGAGATTCTCTGGATCTTCGGAAGGCTATCTTTTCCTCAAACGTGACATCTCTGCCAACCTCGATTTGTCTCTGACTAGGAATGTAGATCCGATATGCCTTAGAAGATTCACTGTACACCACAAATGTACCCTTTTTGCCTAAAGGGTCTAGCTTGGTCCTCTTCTCCATGTGTACATGAAAGTATACTGGACACCCAAATATCTTGAAGTGTCCAACTTCAGGCTTCTCTCCGGTGAAAGCTTATTCGGGAGTCATGTTCTTCAGAATCTTATGAGGACTCCTGTTCTGAACGTACATTGTTGTGATGGATGCCTCTGCCCACAGAATCATAGGTAGATTCTGATCATGTATCATTGCTTTGGTTGCCTCAACAATGGATCTGTTCTTCCTCTTTGCAACCCCATTCTGTTGAGGGTTATAAGGAACGATGTACTCCCTCTTGATCCCTGCCTTAATACAAAAATCACTGAAATCCCTGTAGGTGTACTCTCTTCCATTATTTGATCTCAACACCTTAATCCTCCTCTCGGCCAGGTTCTCAACCTGAGCTTTAAATTCTTGAAATCTCGCAAGGACTCCATCCTTGGTCTTCAAGAAGTAAATCCACGTCTTCCGAGAGCGATCATCGATGAAGAGCACATAGTACAAATATATGTTCAAGGAAGCAACAACCATGGGTCCACACACATCTGTATGTATCAAGTCGAAGATCCCCTTGGATCTATTGTCACTGCTTGAAAAAGACCCCTTGACATTTTTGCCAAGAGCACAACCTCTGCAAATGCCATCTTGCTCGATACGTATCTCTGGAAGGCCTATCACCATCTTCCCTAGAGCAGGAAGGGCTCTATAATGTAAATGAGCAAGTCTCCTATGCCATAGCTCGCTCAAGTTGATAGTATCATGTAACAAGGCTTGAACTGGTCGGACAGTCAATCTGTACAAACTGTTTTCTCGAACACCAATCACCTGGGCAAAATCCATGTGTGAGTTCTTGTGCCATGCAAGAAATTTTCCTTCAGAGATGGTAACCTTGTAGCCTTTATTCTCTAAGACAGAAACAAAGACAAGGTTCCTTTTCATCCCAGGTACATATAGTACCTCACTTAATTGAAGAGGTATGTCAGAATCTAGTTGGAAAAAAGAAGTTCCGACTCCCTTCACAGTATAGCTGGCATTATCACCAAGTACAACATGTAGAAGAGACTCTTTCTATACAAGGTCTGTAAGATTTTCTCTATATCCAGTCATGTGTTTGGAAGCACCACTGTTAATCAACCAAATATTGCTATCAGTAGGAAGAGTACGAGAGTGCTGAAATGAAGAAGAATGCTTTATCTTTTATGTCTTCATTTCTCTGGTGTGGTTCTGAATCAACATCAACAGTGGATGCATGTTATCTTCCTTTCTTCCTGGTAGGACAACCTCTCGCAATGTGTCCATACTTGTCACATCTGAAACATTGAATCTTTGAAATGTCTTTTCTATGTTCATGACCTGAAGCTGCTGAAGTTTTCTTGTCTTTGAATGCTTTGCTGAAACATCTTCTATTTCTTCTGCCTCTCTTTGTATGAGAAGCTAGGGCTTGATTTTCTTCATGATGGGAGTCTTGCACATCTCTGGCTATAAGTCTGGTTTCCTCCTGAGTGCAGTTTGCCCGTAGACGATCAAACTGAGGTAAGTCTGCTCTTCCACTGATACTTTGAATGAATGGTTCCCAATGTCTTGGAAGAGCATTGAGAGTAATCATGACAAGCTCTCTGTCTGTGATGGTTTCTCCAATGGCACCTAACTGATCTCTGATCTCTGAAATCTTTATGAAGAAGGTAGCAATGGTGTCAGCTTTCGTCATCTTAAGATTTTGAAGTTGGTGTTTCAATGTGAGAGTTCTGTTAGTGTTGTTGCTCTTAAACATTGTCTTTAGTGCATCATACATTTGATAAGCTGTCTTCAAGGTAGATATGTGAGGTAGTAGATGATCTCTTACTGAATATATGATTATCTTCCCGGCTTTGACATCGTCTGCCTTCCATTCAGCCTTCTCTTCATCGGTTGCTATTGTTGGTAGTCTTTTCTATCAATCTCAATAGGTCATCCTCTTCCAGAGTGATGTGTAATCTTGACTTCTAGGAGCTGAAGTTGCTTGTTCCATCAAGCCTATCTTCCACCAAAGTTCTGTTCCTCATGGCTTGCAGATTTTTCACAAACCCTAACAACTAGGCTAGAAACCCTAGCGTTTTTCAATAGGAGGTCTGTGGGGGTTTATTGGACTTATAACTGCTAACAAGAAACCCTAGAGAGTCAAAGGAACCTCAACAAGCTGCAAAAATACTCCAACGTTCTGGAAAAACCCTAAAACCGAAATTCTGTAGAAACCCTAGGGTCGAAAATCAAAACTTCTTTAATTTTTGATCTAAGAGTTGTAGGAGGTGCGCCGGACTAGGCCATACCTGCCTGTGCAAAAATTAGGCCCAATGTTCAAGGGGAAAGTGCTAAAACTAGCTTGACAAGGAAAATGGAAGGGGTCGCTTTTGTAGTTGTAGCAATAAGCTAACGATTAGCTTGTGCAATGGCTCTTTAGGAACACTGCTTTGATACCATGTTGAATTTTCAATGCTTAGTTCAAGCACATGTAGTTTATTTGAATTTAGCATGTACTTGAACCATAAACAATGCAACAATACAATATATAATAGCTGCAGTAACCAAAATCACAAGAAGAATAACCATGCACAAGAACACAAGAAGTTATACTGGGAAAACCCTTCTCAATCAAGGGAAAAACCCAACAATCCTTTGATATAGAGTCAAGAGAAGATCACCCTTTCACCACAAACCCTAGTGCACACAAGAGGGTGCTCTATACCAAGAAAGATTGCGTCTAAGAGAAGTGCGCACTTTAGCCCTACAAGTGGGCGTTGAGACAATGAAACCAGTGTGAGTGAGTGATCCACAATGGGGATCTAACTCTCTTATTTATACATGGCCAAGCACATTAAATGGATGTGTCTATTGGCACAATAGGGTCGGCTTCTATAACTCAACAATATAATTAATCTTTACACAATATTAATTATCTTTGCATGGTGGGGCCGACTTGTACCCTTTACAATACAAATTAGGGTTTTACCAAAGTCTTACTCTTTGACAATATAGCAAGGGATCTCACACATCCTCTAGTGCTTTTCCATTAGGGACACGCCCACCTGTGCTCAGCCACAGGGACGTCACTCTCAACAGATCAACTCAACTAAGTCCATAGGAGTACTATCTGGAGAGCCATCTCAAGTCGACTCAACTAAGTCCATAGGAGTCCGACAGGAGATCATCTCAAGTCGTCTCAACTCAGTCCAGAGGAGCACGCCAAGAGACCACAGACGTCATCTCAAAAGGATAGTTTTATTTATCAAATTTAGAAGCTGTCATTTATCAAATAAAGTTGAAAAGGATAGCTTTATTTATTAAATTTAGAAGTTGTATTGGTAGTGTTATCCCCATTTTGTGGATAACTAAGGAGATCATGTCTCGAGGCCCTCAGGTTGCAGATATGGAGTGCCGTGAGACTAGATGACCAACAGTACCATTTTGCATAGATGGAAAACCCAGTCACCACCGCAGATGGTCATGGTTTTGCAGATGACATCCACCACACCAACTGGCTTCCGGAAGGCAGTGGGCCTTACTCCAGGAGGTACAAGTTAGTATTATGGTGAGCATCATTTCAATATTTAAGCCATTTGATTATGTTGTATCTTAGATTGCTCTAGATTTCATGATATGTGCTTGGACATTATGCCTGTTGCCCTGCTTTGCCTTGGTGGTTGACATTGTGCCCTAGTAAGTGGTTTTCCTTGGGGAAGGGTTTGCTACTGGGAACTTCCTTAATGAGCCATCGTACCGTTCCCGACCATACTTACCACTTTCCATCATTGTTCCCCTCCGTTTCCTTATCTCTTGGGATTTGAGAGTGTATTGACCCAAGAAGGGGTTGTCCCTCATTCTATGGGAAGAAGGGGCTAAAGGCCCAGAGGGATTGATATTGGGTAAAAGATAAAAGCCTTATGTAAACCTTCCAGATGCTTCACCCAGGGATCACCCAAGAAAGCAATGAAACACTTATTTTTGAATAAAGGGGACCCACAATATAATAAAGAATGCTTAAAAGGTTAGTTAAAGGATAGGAGGTCTCATCACGAGCTGACCTATCACGTCCATGGATATCTAGTGGTATGACATTGTCATCATCTGGTCACCAAACCAAGGCAATGGCTCTCAGTTGCATGGCTGAGAGAAAGGGGGTCTCATGATGAGCCAACCTTCTCATTTCCATTAGGTGTTTGTGGGTGACATTGCCACCACCTAGTCACCACGCCAGGGCAGTGACGTTCAACCTCTCCTTATGCTATATTAAAAGAAAATAAAGAAAGAAAGATAAAAGGAAATTGACGGGCTTGGAAAAAGTGCATTACAGACGAAGGTACCACACACCCTCTACAAACACACCCATGAATGCGACAGTACGACCCCTTGTATGTCATGAGCCCTATGCCCATTGAGTCTTGACCCCTACCACCTCATCCACTTTACATGGCTTAGAGAGGGATCTCTTGGAAGCTCTTATTGACCTAGGGCAAGACCTACCCAATAGGACACCTCGTCAACCCTCCCATATTCAAGCTTGACAAATCGCATAGTGTCTTTTGTTGATTTTTCAATGAGCTAGGTTAAGCATGTAGTTCATTCCATTTTTAGCATTTGTCTTAACCATAAACAATAATGTTGCAGCAACCAAGATCACAAGAAGAAACACCATGCACAAGAACACAAGAAGTATCTTGGGAAACCCTTCTCAACAATGGAAGAAAACCTAGCCAAATCCTTTGCTATATTCTTCAAGAGAAAGACCTTCACCACCAATAAGACCTAGCACACAAGAGGGTGCTCAATGTTGAAATAATGTAATTGCAAAGTGTATTCTTATTCTTATTTGATATATTATTCATTGGATCAATCCCCATTGTGGATTGATCATCTCGGCTATTGTAAAAGGACCAAATCCCCTTTTGCGGATTGGTCATAATGTAATTGTAATAGGCAGAAAGAGAAGTCGGCCCCATAATATATCAAAGAGGCCCCAAAATATAATAAAGGTGGTTATAACCACCCAGATTAAGAAGTCAACCCTGCCAGTGAAGAGACACTTCACACGTGCCAGACTAGTATAAATAAGGAGGCTAGCGCCTCACTTAGACTCACACTCACTTGTTCATTGAGAGAAGGGTTTCGGAGAGAGAGAGAGAGAGAGAGAGAGAGAGAGAGAGAGATCTTTAGGAGAGGAATTTTTGTATTAGCTTAAGTTATCTCTTGGCATTGTATTGGTTATCTATAATAAGCAAGTTTGCTGGGTTTTCTTCCCCTAGAGGGTTTCCCAGGATAAATGTTGTGTCTCTTGTGATTGTGTATTTCTTAGTGATCTTGTCTTATGTTGCTGTTATCTATTGAAATGCAAAGAACTATAATAATGGCTTAAACATTAACATGGTATTAGAGCCAAGCTGAAGAAAGCATCTTTCACAAGAGAAAAGTGAAAAACGTCACTGTTGTCGTACATGCAAATTAGGGCTTTTTGTTGGTGAGGTATTTCAGCCCTAAAACCATTTAGAAAAGTGCATCCACCCCCAAGGATCAGTTTGGCACCTTCAATGCACCTTTTCAGTGGCTAGATCTCTCGGAAAGTGAAACCTTAGTTTCACAAAGTACCAGAAAACTAGAAAACCAGAAGTACCAGAGTACCAGAAGTACCAGAAAACCAGAAGCACCAGTCCAGAAATCCGCAGATCAAGTTTGAGGGGGTAAAAGTTGGATTTTCAGAAATCTGACTGCACCAGCTTACTCGCCTCAGCTCAGCGCATCTATCCCTTGGATCAAAATTTCAAATTTTGAAGTTTGAAAAATTAGGGTTTTCTCATAAAACCCTAAGTTGCAGTTGCAATTACAGTCTCAGAACCAGTTGCGGTTGCAATATCAGTTGCAATTGCAGCCGTAGCACCAGTTGCAAACACCCTTGAAGTTTTTAAGAGTTGGTAATGATTACAACTACCCAGATGGTGCCACTACCTGCAAATGCCATCAAAGGTATGTACTCACATATGTTTAAATGGTTAAACTTTAAAGAGTACTTGCAAGAGAAGGGATCTCTTGCCATATATCCAAAAGGATCTCAAGATCCAACACATTCAGAGGAATGATGCAACCCAGGTGTGATCATTCTGATATGCATCCATTTGTTATATTGATCAATGTTGCATGTTGTAGCTATGACCATCATTCTAACCTTTTCTGAGTCAAGGTATTAGATGGATTAAAAGTTGAGATCATAGAACTTATCCTCTAACCCAACCTTCTGTCA